>OY720176.1:19883878-20478878 GCA_963082885.1 Parascotia fuliginaria
TCGGCATCAAGAATTCAAAAAGGCAGTGTTGAAAGCTCTACCAAAAAAGTGCTAACCTATGGCATATTAGTATCGTCACTTCAGGTGGTGGACAAAAGGTGGACGGTGACGATGCTAGAGGGTTCTTGAAGAAGCAGTCTGTTAGTCACTGCATTTAGATTACAATGAAGATTGAAGTGTACAAATATCCAGAATTAAAGTAGTTTAAGTTCATTTGCGTACTTGTGATATAAGCCTGTTCAGATTGGCGTATGACGGCCGCTCGATCGACAGCCGTCGCCTGCAGATGTCGTATATGGCCTCGTTGTCCACCATGAACGCGCAGTCCGAGTGGCTGATGGTCGCGTGTGTGGTCAGCACCGCATTGTACGGCTCCACTACCGCCGTCGATACCTAGAAAATGAAGCATGTACATCCTAGAAAGAGGTTCGTCTCTTTGTTCTCATTCGCCTCTTTATAAAAAAGGTATCGAGTATTAATTACCACGCTTGCTAATTGCTAATCAGCGATTCGGACTTGTGTTCAGATTTAGGAAGAATTTGAAGAATTCAAATTGGGAAAGATTAGAGAAGCGCAGTTGAATTCTATCAACATCATTAAATTACACAATAAACTGTTTTGGAAAGGAAAATACAACCATTATAGGATTACTTAGCAAGCAAGCATACACGCTACAATGTTGACATGAGTAGGTTATAGTTATGGGTCGGGCGATAGATGTCTCGAACGCTAGTTGCCGATTGCGATAAGGAACTGGTCAATCATAATTAACTGTTTCGCTTCGGCAACACATTCTGCATTAATGAACTTACTAAATTAATAACATTGTTTTACCAATTATTCTGTAATAAATCATTACAATGTACTGACGTGTACATTCGGTCTAGATCAGGGCTGTCCAAAGCAAGGCCCGTGGACCGCATGCGGCCCGCAGTGTGTTTTCAATATTATCAATTCTTCACTTTTAAAATATTATTGGTATTTAAATGGATAAACTTATTTGTGAGGCCTTCCAATCTATTTAGTAATTTGATATTGGCCCGGGGGTTAGATCCAGTCTGGACAGCCCTAGTCTAGATTATAGGAACCACCCATGGATGTAAGAGGCTCAACTGGAATACCAGCATAACTGGAAGAGGCGGTTAATTATCAGGTAGAGGCGGTTAGCAATCCGACTGACAAACGTAGACTAAACTATGGCTATTCTTTCGAGACGCATTCCAGTATTAGACGTGAAAACAGGCAGGGTGACAAAGTGCGTGCGTGAGAGTAACAAGAAATTAATCCGAAATGATTATTCTAGAGTGAACACCAACGTGTGGTCCTGATCTGCCCAAGTCATCTATAAAAATCATCTTGCCGAAAACACCTCGTGCGGCTCTAATTTCAGTGATATTATACTGAACCCTATAAGATAGTGGAGGTATCACACCATACATCTCCAACCAAAGGGAGGATCCTATGACCAGGCTAGGTGATTGTGCTTGGCGGGCTACTGCCCGACAGTTGGTAGTCGGGACTTGTATTTATAGTGAGTTGGTGTGAGAATGTTGATATCGCGAGTCAGGCCTTCATACATTTCTGGTGTTTTTCTATAGAAGTTGATTAAATGTGTTACTCAGCACCATCTATGTTTTCTATGCTGTAAGGTCGTAGTCGTCGTCTTCACTTGGTTGATTTCAGTGAGGCACCATTGGCCAGATAAATGACGCCACAAGATCTTTCCACTACTGTCATAAATGAAAGTCCTTACCTGTGGTGCAGGGTATATAGCAAACTCAAGCTTGCTCTTCTTGCCGAATTCGTCCGACAGTTTTTCCATGAGTAACGAGGTGAACCCGGAGCCCGTTCCACCACCGAACGAGTGGAACACGAAGAAACCCTGCAATATAACAGGTTAAAATAATGATTATTCGAATTATCAGCCAAGAATCTTTTCGAATAAAACAAACTAAACTTGGTAGGTACAATAAATTGAACTTATAATAACAATGTCGTTTATATGGAAACCAGGAAATGTAATAATAGTATTTTTTAGAATAATTATTATGATTTCACTACATACATGCTGTCGCATAGCAAACGATATGGTAAAGGTAGACTTGTAAATTTTTTACAAGTTTCCATCTAGCGGCAACTACGCAAAGTGTTATTTTATGTTATAGCCGCTAGATGACGCATATGAGAATTGAAAAAGTTGGTACTGAGAAATGATGCTTACGAGACAAAAACCCAAATGTTAAACAAAAATATTGCTTGGAATGAAAAATAAATTTGCTATTCCAAAAGTCATTTTACTAAGATACCGTAGGTATAGCAGTTTAGTACTAAAACGAGCTTACCTGTAAGCCAGTACACTGGTCAGCAAGCTTCCGCACTCTCTCCATAACGGGTTCCAGTATTTCTCGGCCTGTGGAGTAGTGGCCGCGAGCGTAATTGTTAGCGGCGTCTTCCTTGCCAGTGATTAGTTGTTCAGGGTGATACAGTTGTCGGTAATCACCCGAGCGTACTTCGTCTGAAAAGAAAATCAGATCTTTTACTAAAGAACGTTGGGTCATGTCACCCAATAGTGGTAAACCCAGGTGTTTATTTAATCGACAGCGCAGTGGTTAAGACCCTTCGGCACAGACACCTGCCTACTTTCTATTCAAAAGGCTCTCAAATTCGAAACAATGCAATAGACAATGTAAGTTTTTGAACTGACGTAAAGACCCGTGTATTTTGGCTTCTCGCAACCTACTCTGTTACATTTGGCAGCAGCTACCTGAAACCCAGTGTTAGTAGGCAAATTGCTTACTTACCTGGTAGATCCTTGATGCTTGTTGACTGCCTTTGTGGTTCGGTGGTACTGTGTATGGACTGCCACGCAGAGGTCGCAGATTCGATTCCCGCCCAGTGCAAATATTTGTGTGCATGAACATGTCTATTTGCATTGTTCTGGGTGTTTCTATGTATAATATGTATGTATTTACAAAAAAAAAGTATTTAAGTATGTATATCCGCATTCTAGAACCCATAACACAAGCATATATCTAATATGCTTACTTTGGGTGGCGTAGTGTGTAGTTGTTGAAATATTATTATTATATTGTCCTTGTATCAACTTTAAATCACAGTATTACCACTAAGCTCTGCAACATCAGCAAGCAGAAAAAGGGCCGCCGCCGCCGTACCGATAGAAAACTGATAAAAATTGTCTCTTAACACAGCTCGAAGCAAACTAATTGATATCTTACCAATAACTGTGGCTTCTAAATCCACCATAACAACTCTGGGCACCATCTTTCCTCTATCAGCCTCGAAGAAGAACGTATTGAAACAGGAGTCCGTGGAATTTGCGTCCGCCTCTGATGCCGGCAGGGTTCCGTCGGGACGGATGCCGTGCTCCAGGCAGTACAGCTGCCAGCACGCCACCCCCATTTGCACGCCAGCTTGGCCGACGTGCACTGAAATGCACTCCCTCTGTAGCAGAAGAAAATTATGTTATTGCTGAATTTGACTATAATTCATTTTCAGTAGGTTTGATATTATGAGATGGTCATGGAGATCTTGATGCATGGCGAATCTGAAATTTTTTTTGACAATAAGTCTAGCTAGCTTCTAGAAGCATTTTATTATTAACATGAATGTAAGGTTTTTGAACGCGCTTATTTAACGCGACGACGTAAATACCGTGCGTAGGTAAATACGGTAGGTACATCTGCCTCTTGCATGAAGATTTCGATATCGGGCAAGTATAAAAAATCAATCTACAGATTTAAATGAATCTACTTTAGATTTGTCTACATTAAAGAGATACGATGAAGACAAACGCCGTGAGGCAACCTCTTTTTAAGAGGACATACAGATTCCTGGCGATAAAAAAAATTTCGGGAAAAATGATCTTTGAAGAAAAATGCTAACGAAATTCTACTGTCACTACCGCAAGCAGATAGAGAATAAAAAACAAAACAGTATAACAAGAATACAACAAGGAACGAAATTACCTGAAAACAAGTTCAACGAAAAACCGGTATAAAACTCGCAAATTGTTCACTTACCATGATTAAAACTGATAATTTTGATGATCTTCTATAGAAAATAAATAAAAAACTGTTAAAAAACTGTTACTTTACAAAAATTTTGAAGTCGGGCTGAAATTTTGAAAAAAAATGCGAATCAGTACCCTTCTGATGGGCCAAGTGGATCTATTTGTAATTTTTATTCCATGTTCGAAATTATTTATGGGTTGCTTTGAACCTGTTTTGTATTTTGAGTGCCAGTATTTGAAATTATAAGAAAAAGTTTTGAACTGTTTGTAATAAGGTTACATACCGCGCTGTTAGAACATGAAATTCTTATTTCATTGAATGCCCCGTCCCATTCCGACGGAACGCCGTTAAAGTATATGTGTATAATCTATGCTTAATGCGCCATAGTGGGGCACCAAGCCAACTGTTTCTTTAATATTACATAGTCCGTAGTTTAAAGTCGTATGTCCATCTTGTAGAGGTGGAATAACTTTCGTTGTCCGGTATTTAATTTGTGATCTCAATTCAAGAACGTTTTGAATACAGTACTTATAACAAATTGAATTGCAAAACTTACGCAATAGATATTAATGCTATCTTTAAATTTTTACTATAAAAAAAATTCAATATCTCAATAATTCTTCAAAATACCTACATTAATGCAGAGGGTGGCACAAGTAGGGCACTAAGGGTAGCGGGTGAGGGTGGGTCTGCTATTAGCAACAATAGGACTGGGGTGCTCTGGGCGGGGAGCTTGACGTTCACCCCTCTTGTGTGGATGGTGTAAGTTGATTTGCATTTTTGGACTCGTTAGTTCTTACTGTTCGCAATTTCCTATTGGTTTTTATAGTTTGGTAAATTATTATTCAACACTTGTGTACTTTTGTCTCTGTTTTTTTTAGTTATTGCGTTTGTTAGTGTGCAGATCCTGAGATCATTAAATTACACGCTAGTCGGCTTTAATATTATGTTAGAGGACGAACACTAGCTACCGGATAATAAACAATAACCAAATCGTGCTCAAACTTTGAGCTAGAACCACCAATGATAGATTGTCACTTTGTGAAATAGCCGCTAGACTAAGGATAAACTTAGGGTTTGTAATAAGGTACCTACGAGACAAAGATTGACTAGTATTAAGGATGTGCTTATAAACCGTAGGTACTACTTATAGTACCATCAGCATGATACTAGTACAGTCCGTGTCATTAGGCCGTTTAATCTTTTCAGAACGTCTAACATATAAGTACCTATATCAGAATAGGGCATTAACATAGAATAGAAATAGAGAACGTAAAAGCAGAGTCACAATTTTATTAAAGTGATAAGAAAGACGACTCTAGTTAAAAGCAATTCTAATAAAATATACGAGTATTGTGTATGCAAATTAAAAAGTTCTCCACAAAAGTCAATTAATTTAATCCGTGTCGTCAATAAATCAAATCATTGTCTTTTTAACGTGTAATGTTGTTACATTGGTTGCGCGGTTAATCCTTTACAACCATACGCTCAAGTGTGGACTTTTATTTTGAATATATAATTGCATGACATTGTTGTAGTGTGTAAATAGTGTGAAGAATGTGAAATTGATTTACCACACTGTGAAGTGAAAGAACCAAATCCTTGTTTTGGGTGTGATAATTTGTGATATAAATATTCGTTTGTTTATAATATTTAAGTGAGTTAACCGTGTTAGTTTCTTTTATAAAAAATTGTACCTATTAAAAATGGTTGACGAAAAATTCAAAGTTTACGAAAAAGTCATATAATTTGTTCCGAAAATTTAAAAATAAGTATAACCTTATTAACCATTAACAATAACTGCACCGTTGGTCTAGTGGTTAGTGTAACTGACTGCGACGCGCCGCGCCGCCGGTCTTCGCGGGTTCGATTCAAATATTTATGTAATGAACATTTGTATTTGTCTTCAGTTTGGGTGTTTCCTATGTATGTATTTACAATAAAAAAGTATGTATATGTATTATATTTCAGTTATCTAGTACCCATAACACAAGCTCTGCTTAGCATGGGACTAGATGACGGTGTGTGATAGTGTCCACATATTATTCCTTTTTGCTCTTTAAATGTACATAAAAAATAGAACTTTAATTTAAGTTTGACAAATAACTGTCACCCGCCGGTCGTCGTCGGCAGGGGTAGATCACAACATTCGATATTATTGTGTTACATGATTCCTATCCGTAGATTATCGCTAATGTACTCTGATAACATCTTAAAGAGGGGTGACAAAATTTTCTAAGTTACGTACCTACCCTAAAAGTATAAGTGAGAAATGTTCTACAGCAAAGTGGTGCCGCAAATAATGTAAATATTCTTATTAGTAGTCTAATAGATTAGTGATTATGTTATGAATATGCCTTTAGTGGAGATTAGCAGAGAGGAGAACGGAGTGGCGATAGCACAGATAACTATTTATATCCTGCGATTTTGTCTAAGGTCTAGAACAACTAAAGATGACAATTTATAATGAGCAACAAAATAATCTACGGATTCTCATCTTACTATTAGCATCATATAAATATACTAACTTCCCGCTCTGCTCTGCTCCCGTTGCCAGTAGCAGCGTGATGTTCCAAGACCTTTCTCAAAAACAAAAACAAAAACTCAAAAACTGGACTATCATAAGCAAAAAGAATTATTCAAATTTGACTGGTAGTTCTAGAGATTAGTGCGTTCAAACAAACAAACTCTTTCGCTTTATATAGTTAATAGTATAGATATTTTAAGTTGGTTTTTAGTCTTAAAGTTGTGCCTAAAATATGTAAAAGGTAATAAATTAACCTTTTCGACACTTAAGTATAGTTTTATTAACATATTTTTTTATTATTGACTGGCCTGTTGGTCTAGTGGTTAGTGACCCTGACTGCTAAGCCGGAGGTCGTGGGTTCGATTCCCACCCAGGACAAACCTTTGTGTGATGAGCATGATTGTTTGTTCTGTGTCTGGGTGTAATTTATCTATAATATGTATGTATTTACAAAAAAAAAATGTATATAAGTAGTATATCAGTTGTTTAGTACCCATAACACAAGCAAATATAATTGCTTAATTTGGGGCTAGATGGCGCTGTGTGAATGTGGTAGAATATTATTATTATATTATTATTATATCTCCATTCCATACAAGTCGTTTCAATCTCCACTCAAATATAACATTTATTAATGTTATTACAGTGAACTTGGTGCACATATACCTATAAAAACACCTATATTGGTGTTATGGCTTCGCACCACGAAACAAAAATAAGGCTAATCAAATTGCCTAAGGAAACACAGTGAGACAGAACCTTTACGAGACGGTAACGCAGTTTGTCCAATGAAGGAAATTTGAATAGCAACGAATGCTGAAAACAGTACGAAGCAAAGATGTTCAATGAAGAACGTAACTGGTAAAACAGTATGCAATAATCTTCAAGTTAACCAGTGTTGATATTAGAACATCTACTATCATGGAACAGCCATTATATAAATTGAAATTTATGGAAGTTATTAATAAAATTTTAACCCAATAATAACTTTTTGTATATTATTATTGTAATAATACTTGATTACACACTGAGCATGTACATAATAACTAAAATTGTATACATAAAGTTTGTAAGAGTGTGACCCACCAACGTCCGCGAGATAATATCAGCAATGATAAAAAACTAAAAACTCGCGCATAAATAGAGAGCGATAGTGGATTTGTTTTTTAACCTTATGCACCACATTATTAGCCTAAAGACATCTACAGGACCGTTTCCTCGAAACTTCTTATTTATGGTATCTTTCCTTCTACTGCAGATGTATAATTATGTATGTATGTCTATTTCTTTGGCACGCTCTACAGCCTTAAATGGCTTGACGGATTTTAACGTATGAGGTGTCATTAGATTCGTATTGATTGTGGGAGTGACATAGGCTATATAAAATTTCAATGTCGCGTCAGCACAAGAAAATAAAATGGGTTTAGTTATTTTTACTTTGTTTTAGTCAAACGGGTTTTATGTTTTTTAATAACATATATTGCTTCTTCATTTTTTTAATATTTTCAGTTTTTTTTTTATTATTATAGCCCACCAAAGTGACTCCACCCACCCCGCCTGATGGTAAGCAGTCAGTGGAATTCGGAAGTGGCGGCCGCTATACCAAAAGCCATCGTCTTAAACTGCTGGTATGGTGGCCTCCTCTATGGCGGCTGGGAATGGGGTTAGCGGAAGGGAATGAGGGAGGTGAGGAAAGAGGAAAGGGGGGAAATTGGGCCTCCGGCCCTCTCACTCACTGAACGAAACGCAGTAGTACGGATAGGTACTACTACTCTTAAGTCAATCTTCTATGAGAGGGTAGTACTTCCCCGGACGATCCGGCCCATTAATGCTGAAATCAGCGTGGATCTACTACCGTAATAACTTATACTAGTAAACTAATACTTTCGAGAAATAGGGCCTAGTAGCTTGCTTCTACAACTCCTTCAAGCTTTGGTTTGGCTTTGCTTCTGTTAGACTAAAGAGGTGTTTGCTATAGTTACATGCTTGTCATTCACTGCTGTCCGCTATCTGAGTCTGGCAGCCGTGAAAAAAAAGTGGTGGCATATATTCCAGGCCATATATCTATCCGAATGTAATAAAATATTTTAAATGTGATTGTGAAATGGAATGAAATGGAATCCGTCCTAAATGATCAGGAGGTCAAATATTCATAAATCCTAAAGTGTGAACATGCGTAACTATAGCATTTCTGTCTTTTTAAGAATCTGTCCTTATGAAAATAATGCTAAGCGACTTTTTTTAATGTTTCTTTACAGAATCAACTAATTATAACATTTATTATTATTCTAAATCCTATATTAAACTATTAACTATATAAAACTATTTCATAATGAAGAAAAAGCTGTGATTCTTCTTCAAATATTCATTAAATAAAATATTTACAGCTCGATGGCAATCCGCGTGACAATAGCCCGAGGTGTTGCTGCTACAAAAAATCTCGTTTGGTGCACAGAGGCAGAATAATAATCGCTTTTTACCGGAGTAATCCGAATCAGATAACCGGGATTATGCGATGTCCCTTTGATATTCATGACGGTTCCCTGGGGTTTTGGGGTTCTAACGTTCTGCCAAAATGTTCTATACTGCAATAATTAAATTCTTATTGTTAATATAAGTACTTAGGTACCTCGTTTTAGTTTAGCACAATCGTACTTAATGGTCTAGTGGTAAAATACCCGATTTGGAAGGCTGTGGATTCGCAACAGGATAAATTTATATTTTTAAAAACATGTGCTTACTTGTTTACTTAAACACATTATTGATTTTATGGTGAGGGGCAAAAACATTTAAAGAATCTAGACTTATAAAACACTAGAACTCCGCCCTCGCGTCGCTTCGGTATCAAAAGTTTCATTCCATCCCACAATAAACTCCTACGGCAAATATTATAGCAAGTGTCGTATCGCATCATTAAGATTTATGAAGGCGCTTAAAATATTAAATTTCTAATAATTACTAAAATATAAATTAAAATGTACCCTCTGAATTTATTGAAGTCTAAAGGTTTTTCTACGTTACCAATTTGAAAAGAATTTTTCAAATTGGTAACGTAGATTTTTAGTTAAATCATTGCAAGCAAACAAACATTCAAAAAATCAAATCTTTTCTCTTTTTAATATTAGTTTAGATAAGGTAGATATAGCCTTGTCTATCCCACTATTATTCTCTAAGCCTTGCTAAAATCATGCTAAGAAGACGGAAGGAGGAAGTTGGATATAGAGAACACGAAAGAAAAGAACCGGGAGGATCCATAACATCCCCTTCTACATCCATTGATTTACTTCTTCTTCTTTATATATGAACTTAGCTCTTACCAGTGAAGTAATCAAGTTTATTCTGACTTAAATTTGACCTCTTAATACTTCTCGATTTTGATCGATTGCATTAGGTATAGTCGACCTCTTTGCTTTACCACTTTTAGGGAAAATACATATTATGACAGTGACAACTGTCACTGTACTAAAGGCACTTGCAAGCAAAACTATGTTTTTTCCATCTTTTGTTTTCACGGAAGATGGTTGTCATTTAATTTCATCCACATTTTTTCTATTTTATCATTGTAATATACCACTAATATCATCAACAAGAATATTATTCTAAACTTGACGCTGGCAGAAATAGCTGACACAATCGTCGGCTCTGTTGCCAAAAAAAAAGAAGAAGAAGAAGCAAAACTATGCAGTACTGTATTGTGATACGTAAAGGATATTTACGCTAAGGTGGTAAAGTAATTTTACGGTCGACTTTAATAAACATTTCTCTTATTTTATTTTTAACCAATTTGTATATTTTTTTGTATTTTAGATCCATTTCCATTATTATTACTCCACCATCAAAATCTACTAAACCATTGACCGATTGCTGCGGTGTCAAATCGTTTACCCTTATCACTTATTACCAACACCATATACCACCCATCTGTCGCGATGCATCGTTGCATTCAGAACAATGGTGCCATTCATAAAGCGAATTTTTTATCAAAAAAATGATTTTGGGCCCAAAAACACCGTTAAGGGAAAGTTGGGGTTTTAAGTAGGGCACTGCACTTATAATACGAATTTGGTAATAAAAATGGTCTTTCGTCGGTTGCAGGAATGGTTCGTGGTCCTCCTGCTGTATATTATTTTCAAAAAGCAAAACAAAATTTTTGTTCGCAATGACTTTTCTTTAATATAATAATTAGTTTTGTTGTTTTTGTTTGTATAAGATTTGAAGAGTTACGTACTTAAGTATTAAAAATCTTTAAAATTACGAGCTACTAGCGCTAACTACAGCTACTAACTGGGGTTTAGACAAGTGGCATAAATGCTAAAGTACAAAACGTTGTATATCCCTGTTTATACTTAACCAAATTCACATTATGATCATCTTGATCCTGAAGGCTCCTGCAAAACTAAACCAATGTGACTATGACAAATGTCTCACCTCTACCTGGAAGGCAGATATTGTTATTTAGTTGCTTTTTACGACACCTATGTGAAAGATTGGGTTGGTTTTATTTCTAGATCGTAAACCACTTAATTAAACATTTAAGTATAATCTTTCGAACTTATATATGAGTACATATTTCAGAAACTTTCTTTTATGTTTCCTACAAACAAAACAAAATACATTTATTGGCAAAGGTAAATAAATCACATACAAGTCAACGGCCCGCGAACTTGTATTTACGCGACCCGGCACCTGGCTCGCACTATTGTGTGCTACCCTACCCCAATGAACCTAAGATTTAATTACTGGCTTTATGGCCACCGCAGTATACTGCTACTGTTTACTTTATTGTAGGAAGTCTGACATCGTTACTGCTCATCCGCTCAACATGCAATGAATGACACATATGGCAATTAGAATAATAAAAAATTGCTAAATTTTTTTTGATCCTCTTGGCGTTCTAAAAATCGGATGATAATTCCAAAATAGAACGCAGTGAGACTTACAAGTTTAGAATTTTTTTTCGCACTCCGTAACTAACACCTCGCTAAACGTGGCAGCGGGATTGTAGTTCGTTCCCGACCAGTATCTTAATTAGGGCTGAGTTTCTTTTGGCTGTTTAACAGCAAGGCGTTCCATGATTACTAAACGCCTACTTCACAAAAAGCTCAACCTCCCGTGAGAGAAGTATCAATTAACAGCAACCAATCTGCATAGCAAGTAATTAAAACGTTAAATTCGTGTAACTAATCCAATTTACCACATCACAAATCTTACTCCCAAATGCTGTATAATATCTTAATAGAACTGTGACAACCGTGACATTGACATGTTATTGGTAAATTCGTCATGTGTGGGAGTAGAAGCTTATTTATTTGTATTCATTACACGGTATTTAGACTACTGTTTGACAAAATGCCGCATCGTGAACTACAATTTCATGGTCACAGTTGGTTATGCTACTTTGTCTGCAGATGCTGTAAACAGCTTTTAACTATAGAAACAATATAATTGAAGTTGTGTCGTTATCATATCTGTATTTCCTTACCTGCTTTACTTCCAACGACGAACCTTTTGGTACCTACAATACATTATGTAAGTAGAAATGGCCCAGTGGATAATGCACTCGATTCGTAAACACGAGGTAGTGGGTTCAAATCATATGTACTTTCTAAGTTTATCTTGGACATTTCTGACTGACGGTGAAGGAAAACATCGTGAGGAAACCTGAACTTAAAAGTCTGAAATTGCCAATCCGCCTTGAGCAAGCTCATACCTTCTCTATATGAGAAGAGGTCGTTGCCCTGCATTGGGACAATAAACAGGCTGGTATTATAATACATGTAAGTCGTTAGAAAGGATAAGAAAAAGGAAGGGCAAGAAAAGGAGCAAACAATATCAGTTTTTTTTAATAGCTGTGCCAAACAGAAGGCGATGGATACCGCAAGACTAAAAAAAAGCATGGAAAGCTTTATGTAAAAAAAAAATTAAAGCTTTTAATACTTAATAGATACTCAATTACTAACAATAATATCATAATCGCCAATATGCGTATAACAACAGTTTAGTACATCATACAGTACAGCGTACGCCTGGCACGTGCCGATTGTTGAATTGGTGGCTACCATCATCGCCAGCACGTGTCAGGGTGTAAAGTGTAAGTGTAATGTGTACTATTCGACACATGATTATGGTAAACAAACTGTTATCAGAAACAGTTTGCGGCTATATCTTCTGTATGTAACACAAATTTTATGGGTTAAAACATTGGTAGTAGAATCAAACTAGCGCACGTGTTTCTCGTTCACGTTTTCCATCTAACTTTGATCCTGGGTCTTTTAAGCGGGGCGTGAAAAAGCATCTCAGCCGCCCTAGTGGAGGCCATCATACCAGTAGTTTGGCTTTTGGAATTGATGCCACCACTTCTGGATTCCACTGACTGCTTACCATCAGGTAGAGTGGGGTCATTTTGGTAGGCTAATTTAAAAAAAACTAAGATGCAGCAGATTAACCTATATGTATAGAGAGAAAAAGTTTACCTATAGTTTCGTTCAGTAGTTTCAAAGAGGGTCGAAGGTGTGATTATCGCCTTAGTCCATTTCTTTTTCTACCCTATTCTTTCCTCGCTTTACGGAAGAAAAGTTTGTCGGTAAATTATGCTTTTGCCTCGTAAATTGTATAAGTATAAAAAAATACTAAACAAGTATGTAAGAGTTAAGTAGGCAAGGGTTGGTATAACATTCACATTTTGTAATGTGTGTGTGGTGCGAGGGCCACTTTGTTAAAACTCTTTAAAAATGTCCTTATGATTTAGTGAACATTCCCAAAGAATTGTGAAAGTTGAAACCAGATTTTGTGAAAGTCAAATAAGCGAGTTATGGCCTGTATAGTTGGGCCCTCAGTTCTCACATAGAGGATTGAGGGCCCACCTGTACCAGATAAAGTATGGCCACTGCAGTAAAAGTGCTTATGCCAAAATCTAAGCTAATGCCAATCAAAATTTGTGAAAACTAAATAAAGTTTTTAAATTAAGAAAATTATTAAATCGGCGCTTATGGGTCCTAGACAAAACTCAAAGAAGTAGTTCAATCTAAAGCTATTTCTTAAAATTATGTTGTATAATATCTATAAACAAGAACAATTTTTATGCCGATCTTTACCTTAAATTCTGTCATTATGGTTGTATGTCTAACATTATGTGCCAACCGAATTTCAACTTTATGCGTATCGCGATAAGCTAGTGTTGTCAATGTATACTTGTGTATGACATGATGCCTTGAATGTTAGGTTACTCTGTTTATTACTGAGAAACTATTAAATCGATTTGATTAAAAATATGTGGAAATATACTTTTGTATTTTATTTTCCTTTTTTATTAAACTTTTTACTTTATTTTAATATTCCTCTGCAAGATCGCCCATGCAAGTAAGAGCCGGAACGCCGATAAGTGTTTCGGCTCTTGTCTGAAGAGAATTATAATGCAGGCCTATACTTACATTAATAGAAAGAACAACGCAACCGGAAAGAAGTTGCAGAAAATATGTTGGATGTCATGTAAATGGAGGCGGGTCTGTTGCCATTTGTCTACCAGACTCCGAGTCCGAACTAATACCGTGAATTTCTTAAAAATTAAAATGTTTTTATTCATATAGGTTAATAAAGTTAACACTTATGAACCTGTCTTTACATTCTGACAACTAAACTGACCAACTGAAACGGATCAACTTGAACGTTAAAAATTACAAAATGTCTACCAATTAACCTACAGCCAGATCGCTGACGTAGGGTAGGGCATGAGAAGAACTGGCAATTAAATAGGGCCACTCTTTTTAATCGCCGTTATTACAATTTTTGTAAGTTACAATTTCAAATAGCATGCAAAGTGACACAAGCAATACACTTAACTTTATAGGTAAGTAATTACAGCTTTCTATGTTGTAAAGAAAAATAAAAAGTAAAATGTGTGCTTTACAGGCTGCCTCAATTTGCCTTTTGCTACAAAAAGGTAAAGGCAACATGTGAACTGTGGTAAACAGGAAAACCCAATCTATCAAATTAATTATCCGTCCCATGAATCCGACTCTCAGACCTCTTGAGTGTCTAAGGCAGTCCATATACAGTGCCACTTAACAACCGAGGCTCTCTAATGTGTTCATCTGTCCATCCTTTTTTTTATACGACTAATGTGACAAACAAGCATACGGTCCGCCTGATGGTAAGCAGTTACCGTAGCCTATTGACGCTTGCAACACCAGGAGCATCACTAGCGCATTGCCGACCCTTTTAAAAACGTTTTAACTTCTTTCTTGAAGAACTCCATGTTGTAGTTTCTCGGGAAAACCTCGACGAGGAGCTCATTCCACAACCTACGAGGGAGAAAGTTTCTCTGAAACCTCACTGTACGGGACCTAAGAGGTTCTAAGGTGTGAGATGAACTCCTAGCCGATGGCGAGAGGTACGATGATAAAAAGTGGCCGTTGGCACCATCCTAAACAATTCCTCAGAACACAGCCCATTGTACAGGCGATAGAATACACATAAGGAGGCAACGTCTCTCCGATTCAATACCGCCTGTTAGCCTGAGATTGTCGACAACTCTTACAGTACGCCCTTGAACCTACTAAATATTACACATTATGTTATCATAGCAAAAGGGTTAATAAATTAATACTCATCACTGATGGTAACCAATCTGGCCATGATCAGTATCGGCACGTGCATGACGCGTGCCGAGCATGATGTCATACTCGGCAACGCCTGAAGTGTTGAAGGCGCGTGGCGATCATTACCCGGCTGGTTAAACTAAACTTACCCTGTCGTATGCCGTCATTTTACCGCAATCAGTTTATTTATTTAAACATTCAGGTCATACACTACTTAATGATATTTTATCTATGGGCTTAATAAAACGTACTTCTATCATAGTATAAAAAGCAATATTTATTATTGAAAAAAGAAAAAGCCCACCTGCCTAAAACAAAGTGAAAAGAAAGAAAACTTTTTTTCGTGCTGACGATACGTGGAAATTTTAAATACCTTAAGTCACAATTAATGGTTTATTCCCATCTTCCCCCGAATGTCTTCCCCTGAATGGGGGAAAATGGGAATGTTCGTGTCATCTTATTATTATATCTATTATTAATATTTGATATTTGATTGTTAAATTGATAATTTTAAATTAGAGGAATTGCTAGTAGTATATTTTGTGTATTACTAATTGTAAAACGAAAAAATGCTGTATTATTTGTTTTCTATAAAGTTGGTAACCTTAATTTTGTTTTATTAATTACTGTAAAAAATCATGTAAAGGTATTTCATTAAAACCATACTTGGATGTGGTGGCACAAAATAAAATTAATTACTAAAAATATTTCGAGGGAAAATAAAACTTTTACTTTCTATCTTCCCCCGATTACAAGTTCGGGGGAAGATGACACGAAAATTCCCATTTTCCTCCATTCGGGGAAGACATTCGGGGGAAGATGGGAATAAACCCAATTAATACGAATCAAATGACACCTCATAATGTTAAAATCCATTAGGCTGTGGAGCGAGTCAAAGAGATAAAGATAAATACCCTTTTATATAACACGCTCGAAAAACATTACCTTCTTTGACTTCGGCAGTCGAGCAAAAAATAAGAAAGAACGCTGGAAAGCGTCTATCTGTTTGAAATCGCTGATCTCAAGATTCGCTCAATGGATTTTAATATAGTTTTCACTATATGTAGTGCGTTTTCGAGACAAATTTTGGTATATAAAACATTAAGCTATCACTTATTGGAGCCAAGCAGCAACGGTAATACCGAACCAAGTGCAAAACTCAACTTTGATACCGTGCTAAGCAAAAAAAAATTTATTGCAGAAAAAACTAAAAAGAAAATTCATGAATCTTTATTTTATTAACCTTAATAATTAAGAACTTCAACTAATGTCACCGTTTGTGTATGTACCCCGTTTGTCTTCTCTTCTTAGAAAGAAAGAAAGAAAAACATTTATTTGTTCTCATACAGGTAAGTATTTTTTTTGTGGGAAACGCATTACGCTTACGCATCCGCCCAGGCTTTCATTTGGAATTTTTGAAAATAGACAGGAGCCCTTTGGGTTTTTTGTACTGTATTATTTAAATAAAGTAAGTAAATAATATCAATCAAAAACCCGTGTGAAATTATAGGTACGATCTTTTTGTCACATCATTACGATCCTAAATAGACACTTGAGTGGTACCAAAGAGGCCACATAATCGGTACTTTTTATCATAGTGACACGCACTAATTCAAGTGGGATAAACCAACAATTACACAATATTTAAAAAGTTATTGAGTTTTGATAGGGTTCATTTAAACATTGTTAAAACGTGTGAAAGTTTGTATTATAATAATGCCTATTAAACTGTGGCTTATTGTTATTCGTGGGAATATTATCTCGGTTTAATTTGTAGTAAGAGGTACCAACTCTCCTTTCATAACTAGGATTTTTAATATTTATATTTTCACTGTTTAAAATTGTATACTGGATATCTGACAGCTGGATAAAAATGGCTTATTATATAGCTCTTTAAATAAACTTGAAAGACTTTTGACAAAAGAAATAAAATTTACTTTAGAGCTTGAGCTTTTGCTTTTAAGTCTCTTCTTATCTGATCTCTAAGCTATCACATTATTATGATTTTTTTGAAAAAAGACTGTGACCTATTTAAAGTTTCAAGCGTTTTAGTATTTGGAAGTAAGACAGCATTTTCATTATTAGTCGAAAACCATTGCATACTCCATAGATTGCATACTACATACATGTACTTCATAGATTTATTTTACACCGACCGTAAACACTTAAAAACCTTTCATCGCATCATAATATCATTGAATTTCAACCTTCGGGATCATCAAAATTAAGTCGATTTTTAAACACGTCCTGTATACAAGTTTTGAAAATCAGCGTCAGTAAAATTTAGATTATAATACGTTTAAAATAAGGTACATTTTAGTAAGGATGTGCCATGTATAACATTTGGTTGGTTGTTATAGTGGTCGGTACTTCAAATTGATTGAAAACTAACTTATCTTTATAGGTTTGTTTGTAGAAATAATAGCAGTTGCGTTATCAAAGTCGAGTACACATCTGTAGCTAGTTCTGGTAATTATTTATAGAAGTGAATACTAAATTTATTATAAAGGGAATTAGGTAAATACACTACTTATGTGTCCTGAAAACTAAGTAAGTATAAATTATACTCGCAAAAGCGTGGCATTACGCTGTTTTTTTCGAACAGTGATGTGAGTCTTCTAGGGGTCAACTGAGCAGTGCCGTCGTCATGTCTAACAAGCATGGCAACTTTCTTCTTGAAGAATGAGTTGCTTGAGGCACATTTGAGCCATGATATTTTAGTTATAGTTTATAATAAAATTCTATCTTTTTTAGTTTATCACACTGAAGATCAATATTCTAAGGTCTCAATCAATATTCACCATCTAACAGACCTATAAACTTTTACTTTGGCATTTAATTTTAGTTCCATTAAGTTTTAGTTCCCATTGAAACACAAAAATGAAAAGTTTTATATATAACTAAACTGGAGTATAAGTTTCAGTTCAATTATACTCTAAGGACCTAGGGGTGTAACCTCAGAACAGTGGTACGGAACGTGGTATAGTTACTTTCGCGCAGTGTAAAACGTCCTTAACAAAAGGTGGAACACACGCCGCTACAAACTACGCAGTTCAGTAGCAACAAAATCTATTGATTGTAGAAACTAATATTTATAAATAATTTATAATATTTGCTTTACGTCAAATCACTAAGCTCTTCTCCCTAGTTAACTACCGCCAGATTAACCAGATCTCTACGTACCCCAACTTTACGCCACTGTTACTGCTCTTTCATTACTGGTAATTCACCTTCATAGTTTGAATTGCAATTTCTAGCTTAATGCAAGGAGTTAAAGTCTATTTTCGTGTGATAATTGGAAAGCAAATTTGGTGTCAGCTGTACAGGCAATTTTGTGGTGGTGCCGATTCATCTTGCGGTATTAACGAAGTGAATGACAGAATTGATACTTTTCCATATTAGTATAATGTATGGGATTAGATGAATTGGGTGGTATGAATATTATATTTGCCCATTTTTTACTGAATGAAGTTGCAATGAGATCTTTTTCTTAATTGAATAGATCTATACAATATCTATAAAATAAAAAGCGGAAGAGTTTGTTTGTTTGAACGTGCTAACCTCTAGAACTACCAGCCAGATTTGAAATATTATTTTTGCGTATGATAGCCCAGTTCTCGAGGAAGGTTATAGGCTATGTAACATCACGCTACTGGCGACAGGAGCAGAGCAGTAAGCAAAGATGCGGGTGAAACTGCGCTCCAGAAACTTAGTACCTACCTAATATTTTTTTTGTTTGGGGTTATAAAGAATCGTAGTTTGTGTCATCTATTTATTTGCGCGAATATTGACACTGTTGCGTTCAGAGTTTTAGTTGACTAAACACACACGTTCACTCCTCTACGCTCTAGTAGATAGTCTTTAATAATATAATCGCGGCCTAGAGCAGGATATAGGCCTATTTACATAAATAAAAGACTTATTCACAACGACTACAAAGACGATTGGAAATTTCAACCTTTTTTTGATAAAAATGAAATTAAAATAAACTTATCGCAATGCTCATAATTCTAAAAACATGTACCTAGGTATGATTCAAAGTTCTTTGGAAGATTCTTGTCAAAGACAAAGAGAGAGACGAAGTATCTGATTATAGAGTATGGACTTTACAACTAAACTTTAACCCCAATTACTTAATCAAAATGTAAAAATAAATAAAACGCCCTTGTACTCGAAGTAAAAAGTTTAAACGAACTCGTTTATTGGCTTAGTTGGTCTGTATCCACAATGACCGGGGGCGAGGATGAATATCAAACAGAGCTATAGTGTTTTAGACAGACAAACATACAAACAAACAGACAAGCAATTAGCCCACGGCGGTGCTATGGTCATATGATCTTGGACATCTGTGTTTGATTTGATTTTTGTTAATACTCATTTTAAAATGAACGGGTGTACCACTGTCAAAAATAAATTATTCAAACTCAAAGGGCGACGTGATGATAGGTGAAATAAGCTTTAATAGTAACTGTTAATTAAACTTGAAGTGGCGTTCAAAAAATGGATTGAGGCGTTTTGGCCGTCCAGCAGTAAAATGAGAAGAACATGTTTGGGAGGATGAGACCGCCACAGAAGCGTAAACGTTAGCACAGTAAGAGAGGCTGCCTAGCTGTGGTTAAGACAATTTTTGTATTTCTAATTGACTAATTACACGTATATCAACGAAAACCGCAGTCTTCCAGGATCGCGACATACTTTTTAGGACATTAAACAATGTTTTTGAACGCACTTAACGGAACAAAGATGTTGTCGGAACAGTCCGAACTCTTTTTAGTTTCTCCGTTACGTAATCACCGGAACATAAACAGAAACTTGTTGAATAAATATAAACCAGCATCCAACATTTGTATCGAACTTTATTGTGATAAAATTGATTGGTTTCTACCGCGTAAGGGTAGCGAGGATTAACGGTCGAACTATTGCAGATTGTGGGGAGATATTTGGTTTTGTTGTGGAAGAACGACGTAAGCACATGAAATATGCCATAGAAAAAACGTACCAAAAGTGTTAAATTTGGAGGCGGTTTTTGCGAAAATTATGTTAACTTAAGACGTTTTGTTTAATAAATCAGTTATGCTAAGTATAGCATTAACTACTCAGATATTAATTTGTGAGATTTAATAGTGTTTGATAACGTATCTCATTTTAGATATTACTATGTCAAAGACCGTTGTAGTATTTTGTACTACCTACTTACTTACGTACTATTAGCGGACTACCCTTAGTAAAAAGCTTTTCTCTCCGTTGCTCCACTAAACCTTTAAAGATTTTACTCTCGTTGTAGTTTGATTATCCAGCAAGTCGCTGTCGCATCAGATCACCGTTAATATCTCACTGCAGGGAAAGGCCTCTTCTCGTAATCTCGTATAGACAAGGCATTATGACAATTAAGTACTTTTGAAATAATTATTGCACTAGCGAACAAGACCTGTATCGCGTCTCAGGTTATGTAAGTACTTCGCATACATGCAATTAACGGACACAAAGTACGGACCCGGAACAAATATTTATGGATCACAGGTTTTTGTGGTTTACGGAATAAAGCCTATGAATGATGGAACTAAAATTATCTAAAGCACTTTTCTCAAAAATAAATTGTTATAGAGTTGAGGCTGCACAGTGGTCACACTTTCCAGAAAGGTGGACAAAATATATCTTAAACGATAATTGATTTATTTCTCCATTTTCAGTCTTTTTTCTTTCGATTATATTTTGTTATACAATTTTAATTCTTACTACTAAAAGATAGGGTTGATATTAATATTGCAGATGTTTATAGGGGTAGAAAATATTTATTTAGCTTCTGTGCAAGCCGTGATAATCCATTCGGTTTGGCTACATTGCGCGTGGATACGGTTGTTATAGTGTGACATTGGGCTCTGGTGTCAATAATATTAAGTAAACGTTATTCTATACCAGATAATTGGCAGAATAGGTGTAAGTTTACCTGAACATTTTGTTGATTATAATGTAAGTTTGGACTAAATAAGATCTATTCTTGTTCTATAATTTGAAACCACGCCATCTCCATCCATAGGTGTCATAAGAGTCCAGATAGGATCCAGGTAATGACACCCAACATTGCCTGCGTTTTAAAAATCAATACATCTATTAAAACATTAAATAGGCAATTCTTATGATGTAGATTTATTAACATATTTTTTACTTTTCTACAAGCAAATTCGTACTTACCTTAACCGCTCAAATTAGTATAAAAACGGTTATCGTAACTTGCGATGTCAGTGTCACTCTCGCTATGCAGATCTATAACTTCAAATTTACAAATACACTTTGATGGGACAGTTTGCTAACCCAGCCAATACAATACGACACAAACAGAAGACAGAGCAGTAATTAACTGGATCGGAAGCTAATATCCTGCTTGCATGGGCAATCACCACTAAAACTGCCGGTGCAATGGTGCGCAACGAATGCACAGATTTGTTCCGTAATTATTATAATTTTGTATAGGAAGTGTGGCAGTTGGGTAGCAGGACTTGATTGATATTATTGACTTTCGACTATGGTATTTCTCGTATAGAATTTGGTGAACGTGACGTAGGGAGGAGACCTGGGGTCCTACCACAATCTCAAAGAAATCTTATTAAAACCTTACTTTGTTTCCATCCTTGTTTTTAATGGTACAAAAGAAAAAAACAAAACACAAAGTAACGTACTGCTTTAAGTAAATACTGCTTTAAGAGGTGGTGGTTGACCTCCTGGACTATAGCAAAACTGTTGCATAAAATATTGTAAGGATTCAATATCCCAACCATAAAATAAAAGTATACGGGAATTAAGTAATAATGATAGCGCTACATAAATACTAGTATCGATCGACAGCTTAACAATTACGCAAAAGTAAGATTGTTATTTGACATGATTAAGTTGATTAAGATTATCCAGTCAGCATCTAATAGTGCGTATGATTGTGCACATGCACATACATCGTAGAGAGAACAGCAACCTTGTTTAGTTTCATTAAATATTTGCCGACTTTCTAATAGAAAATATTGATGTAACTTGAGTACTGACTAAATGAACGGATCTATACAATAGGAAATATGACATCTAAATAATTGGAGCAAACATGGTCCGAACAATAAAGGCCGTAACGAATTTCCAATGCAAACATTAGTTTTCAAAAATCGTAACTCGATCCAAACGGGTGCCCCTATTTCTGACCAACAAACTTACGAAAGCATCTTTTTTAAACTGTATTGTGCGCTCTTAAGGTCGATATTTGAGAAAATCGTTGAGGAAATAAAATTGGAGCTTTTGTAAAGGGCCTGAACAAAGCTACCGTTAGGGGTGCGTATAAGCATTCACAACTTTTCGCTCTTTAACGTGCATTGTTCCTATTTGATTTATATTCATGGTTCTTACTTGTATTATTACACAGTGGTAAATCACGCGTCAATTTCTCCCTTTATGTACAATCAAACTGGGCTACTGTTTGCTTGCTTTTGTTTAAGATTGAACATCAGATTGATGGTCCTTACTATTATTTTACTTGTCTCTCCATATGGCTGCAAGTTTGTTTTGATAAATCAGGAATTAAATAATTTTACGTAAATCATCTTTGTTTTTGACTAACTTGTTCGTTTTTTTTCCTAGATACGCATGGCTGTAATAAAGGGAGGTAGTGGGTACAATAAAATAAATATTTACTAAATATAAAAAAAGCTTTTTTTTATTTCTAAATAAAATTATGACTAGCACGATAGACTTTTAAAAAACCAATTTATCCTATTTTATATTTATTGTCTTTGGTATAATACAATTCAGTGCTCATAAAACTAATTTTACTTTGTATAAATGTATAAAAATATCAAATTTGTACAATGACTAGGTTAGACTTCAAATTTGAGCGTTTACAATAGGAGCTCTCTTATAAAAATTTCTATAACATCTTTGGTCGTTAAAATAATAATTATTATGTAAATATTCATTTGTATCACCTGTATAAGAGTTAACTTCATTATAACCGTACATATTATGATATTTAATGTTATTATAATCTTCAGTCTTCTCATATTTTCTGTTCTTTGTAGCATTTTCAAAAGCGTTTTTGAATATCTCATAATTCTTTTGATTAAAATATTCCTCTCCTGATGTATTTGGTTCGTATACAGTGTCATACCTTCCTTCGTTAAAAGTATTGATAGCCGGTTTCTGATAGTAGCAGTTTTGTTGAAGCACATTGTCACCAAAACTTGGATGCGTAAAGAATCCAGCTCCTGTCGTAGAAGTGATGCAGTTGCCACCCTTATTGTTTACTGATACAGTCACGTTTCCAACATTAATAAGTACACCTTCAGGAGTCTGCATAAAATTGGAGCCGTTGGGAAAAGGTCTGCTGAGTCCTTGAAAGTTATTATAACTACCCTCAAGATCGTTTGTTTTACTGGAAACTGAAAATATTTCTCTAAAAGCATCTTTGGTTATTTTATCACCTGCTGTTGAATAGTTTTGTAGCTTGTCATACGTGAGTGAACATCCTTCTGGTGGAATGCGTCCATCATTAACATTGTCTAAAGATTCTAAGGTTTGACTTAAAGCGAATATATAGTTATGTGCAAATCGTAAAGTTTCGATTTTAGTCAACTTTGTGTCCTCAGGAAAAGTTGGTAGAACACAGCGCAGTCTGTCTAACGCTTCATTTAACATATGCATTCTATTTCTTTCTCTATCATTCGCTTTCATTCTCCTATTCCTTTTTATTTTTATCAGCTGCGTGGGACTCTTGCATCTAGAGATTCGATTCTTTCCATTAGCGTACTTTTTCTTAGGCTTATTTGGATCTTTGGGCTTCTTTTCCTTTTTTGGCGTAGAAGTATTTGTAGCGTTTACATTATTTTCAAATATTTTGGCATTAACAGGTTCTTGGAAGGCATTATAGTTTTCATTGAACAGTTTTCTCCTCACATCTTTTGTTGGCGTGAGAGATATGCCAAGGTCAGCGGAGACGTTATGTTTTACTGGAGTGTTGTTATTCGACACGGCAAATGAATCTGCGTAGGATCTGTCGAAGCCAGAGTCAGTACTACAAATACTGTCGGTGAAGTCACAGTAGTCGTCAAAGTCGGTGCTGAACATCGTTATAATCTGGAACAAAAGACAAAACAATATATTATCTTTAGCAGTGTAAGGTATTTGATTGCACAGTTATAATCCCTATAAAAAAGGATGATTTGCGTTGGGATGTACAAAATAGATCACAAAGAGTACCTTTGGTAATACTTAACCATTTTTGCAGACACTCATATTTTGCAGACATCCTTTAATCTGCAATAAATAGGCAATCTTTCTCTACAACAGGCTTTACTTGTATTATAGAAATATATTATAAAAGCCCAATGCTCTTTACAGCTTGAACTCTCTCATAGAAGATCGACGTAAAAGTAGTAGTATCCGTACTACTGTGTTTCGTTCGATGAGTGAGAGCGCCGGAGGCTTAATTTTCCCCCTTTCCTCTTTCTCCACCTCCCTCATTCACTTCCCCTAACCACATTCACAGCGGCCATACCAGCAGTTTAAGATCATGGCTTTTGGTATGGTGGCCACCACTTTTGGATTCCACTGACTACTTACCATCAGGCGGGGTGGAGTCACTTTGGTAAGCTAATATAAAAAAAATAACTACCTAAATATATTGACATTTTCTTTTCAATATAATCGGTTTAATCATACAAATGTACGTTACTCGTATTATAATATTTGTAAAAGCGTCTAATGCTTCGGACTAGTTTATTTACAATGCTTTCCTTAAAATTATAACCCTCTATTTGACTTGCACCAATTACCATGTCGGGCAACGACAGGTGAGCCACCCTTGGCAAAGCCTCGCGTGACCAACAAACAGAAAGTCAGTTGAACTTTATCACTGCCCATTTCCGGACAGATTTCCGATTTAGGGGTACTACAAAACTTTAGAGATTAATCATTTTGCTGTGAATGTCTTGTAACTTTATTAGAAAAACAAATTGGTCATAAGACCATAATTTTAATTATTTTAGAGCTAATTGATTGATTTCACTCATTATATGAATTATTTTGATAACTTTATGTTATTAAAATCATAAACTTGGTAGTATAACCACAGCATTTTTATATAGGTAGGTATAATATTTTAATGATTACTATGCTGTTAGACAGTACTATTAGATAACAGTCCATCTGATTATAAGTAAAACGTGAAAGTGAATTTCTGTAATACAATGAGGTGAGCTAAATTATACCACATCTTATGAACGTTGGAAAAAAAAACCATTACCGATAAGTATATATTAAATCTATTTAACATGACTATCCTTTCTATAAACATCAAATAAAGAACTCTCTAGGCATTATTTTAGAGTACTATTTAGATACCTATTTACTAGCTATAAATACTTGATCAGATATACTTATTAATTAATAAAGCAAGTTGTTTTAATCGTTTGTTTATGGGGTACGAGTGTGGCACCTGTGAGTCGCGTGCAGCCGACACGCGCTACAACATTTGTTCCCTGTGTAGTCATCAAACCGTGACCGAGTCGGTAAGTTAATTGCAATACAATTGTTATTATATTATTACACATTTTACGAGATTGCTTTTCAATTTTGAGATAAAAATGTTGCTTGTGATTCGTTTTTGTTTGATAAGACAATTTGTGCTTTAGGAAAGAAATCTGTATCGCGATGAACTTTATGCCTCAAACAAGAATCTGTAGGTAGAAATCTGCAAAGCACAGCTAGCGATAGGCAGTAGTAAGACGACCCTAATAATTATAGTAATTGTAAATTAATTGTAATATGTGTCTTTCTTAAATCTGATTATTCAATATAATCTATACCATTATAAGCGTATTATATTTATTTTTTTTTATTTTATATTTTTTTATAACTGTAAGATATTGTTTGTTTGTTTGAACGCGCTAATTTCCTGAACTACCAGTCGGATTTAATTATTTTTTTGCGTATGATTGTCCAGTTCTTGAGGAAGGTTATTGTTGCGCTATTGACGACGGGAGCGAAGCAGTAACCAAAGATGTAAATTAACGCGGATGAAACTGCATCGCGCTAGTTATATAATATAATAATATCACCACAACTACACACAGCACCATATATACTCAAAGTAAACATGTTATTAACTTTACTGTACCATCCTACTTACTATGTTAAAATAAACTGTTAACGGTACCTACTTATATTACTTTTTAAGTGAGATAATTACTATAATCACGTTTTTATAAATTGATACTTATGTAAACGCTAAGAACATGTAAAAATTCTATTATGTAATAAATAAATACTGATGTGACTGTAAAGGCTGGTCGACATTTTACTATTAATGTGAGAGTACGCTCTTTATTGAATGGTGAATTTCGACTAGTTCCAATCAATTTTGTCTCTAATCCGACACAGCGACAAAAAAATAAACAACTGTACATTGTTGTTGTCTATTATTTACATAATTATTAACTTTGATTACGCTGAAAAATAAATAATAGAATATAGTAATACTCACATCAAAAAAATCTGCAAATTCTCCAGACGATCCACATCAGCCAAACTCTCATATCACTACAGTCAGTCACACAAAACAAAAATGTAATTTGTTTGCGAAATAAGTTTAGTTTTAATAAATAAACATTGTTCTAATTGTTTTTGTCCATGACTAGAGCGTGTCGAAGCACTGTGCCGCGCGTGCGTCGACCGCGTACTGTGGGCAGGACGCTATATGCTAAGCTTTATGAGCTTTGATAGGACAATGGTTTCCTATAGGATGGGGTAGGCCACGCCTACAACACGTTCTTTAAAAAAAATACTTGTACTTTAATTTCTGAACTTTTTTATTTTTCTTCACCATATGTCAGAAATGTCCATGACAAGTTTGGACTGATACAATAGGGCTATAAGAAAGTAATATTGAGATTTGTCTTCAATGCGACCAATTTTTTAAAAGTTAAGGTTGTTTTGAAAATAATCTTATGAAGATTATCGTTTTGTCACTCTTGTTGAATACGTAATCACCTCATCTGTTCTCGTGGCTGACATCAAATTAAGACAAACCACTTTCTTTTAGAAAAGTAGCTCTAGCAGTAGCAGTGGCAGTCATCAGGTTGATAATGTGAATACCTGGTAATTTCGTTTATGGTTTAGACCTGGTTTGGTTTGGTTCTTGTAGGTAATACTCCTAAAGGATCGTGAAAATTTAAATATTTTGAGAAAAATATTCTGTAACTAACCCTTTTGCTACCACACTAGCAAACACGTAACGCATGTCAATAAAAAAGCATGTAACTTGGTTAGTTTAGCACCTTACGAGTATCGGTGTAATTTTAATAGTTTAATGGCGCGTGCAGACTGCGCAGATTTTTATTGGCAAACCCTTTGTCGGTATTGACATACAATAAATTATATAAATATTTGATCAGACACGCGTGGGGCTGTGATGTGTTCAAATGTAATAGTTTGTTTTCTTCGGGAGAAAGATAGAGTTTCTTCTAGATATAAAAGGATAAAAGGATTTAGTTTTGAATCAAGTAAATGCGTTATGTTTTACCTTTCGAGGAAAATTACATATTTGAGGAGAAAGGAAATGTAATTAAAATTGGGGCTTATGTAAATTAATCTAAATAAGATAATCCCGCAAGTGTGGTGATCGATTCTCATTCTCTGTATGAGAAGATGCTTTTAGTCTGCAGTGGGATAATAACAGACAGTTCTTATTATTAATACCTAAATTTTCGTGAGTGTCGCCTGACTACGAAATATCATCTTACTATGGTCACCAAGCCGCCTGCCAAGTATGACACGATGTGTTTAACATTAGTATAAACAGCTAAAGATCCGGTTGGTAAGTATACGTAAAATAATAAATATAATTTTCAAGCACACAAAAAATCAAACCGATTTGTCATACATTTTTCGCATGATTAGTTATCAAATAAACATACAAAGAAACGTTTTAATACCAAATGTTACCGATACGGTTCAATAGCGATTTCTGGTAACATGTTGACAAATAGCGTCACGGTAAACTTTCAAAGGGTTAAAATAGGCTATTTTGGATAGGTGCAATATGGTATATGATGATGTCGAGTCGCATCGAGAAGAAATATTTCTTCTTTTTAAAGGAAGAAAAATATTGCTGGACCTGAGCTCACAGGCTGATATAAACAAGCCATTGGTATTGGAAGCAGCCTGTTTATGATGAAACTACAAGCGAGTTCTGATTAACTGATAAGTACAAAAACTTTTGACTTGCCTACTTGCGAGGAGAAATTATGTAAAGATCTACAACTACTGTTGTATTATTAATAATAACTAGAATATAAATTGATAATTCAGATTTCAGAATCAAATACCATAATAATTCAAACATCATTTAATAACAGATTATTATTTATAGTAATCAATATCATCCATTATAAAATTTTACTTAAAATCTACAGGTGGCTTTTAAATTCCGCTAACGACCCATTGATCTTAAAATTATGACCGTGCCGTTTAAAATAATAAATAAAAAGAGAACGTTAGGGAGCGCTGCTTTAGTTACTTTGGAGTCGCCACGCTCGAGAGCCCATGAATGCATTATGTTCCTACATGTGTACGCTGTTGAAGGGTTAATATAGTGATTTTAGAGATGAGAATATGAACAATAATTTATATTAAAATTGTCGATATTTATTAAAAGCGGACAAGGTAAATGTGTTCTTTACAAAATTAAAAGTAGGTAAATATCGTGAATTATAGTTGAAGGCTTCAAAGACGTTTGCAACAGGTTGCTTTGCTCGGAATGACAACCACAGATCATTTATCTAGTAGCAACGTTTAATGACAACCTTTTAGTGACAGTTTGCCTAGTTTTTACAAAATACTACGACTATAGATACCGAAGAGTATTTTAAATATTGCTCGTATACAATTTAAAAAGTACTGTATGAACTAATCAAGCCAATAGCATTTAATGCGTCTTTATGGACAATTAATTAAATTAATATTAATTAAACTCGTAAATATGGAGGATTCATTTCTTTTGACAAGATTCAAGATTATCAAAGATAAAAATTACTTATTTTTGAAACTTTTATAAAATTTTGCTTATTATTGAAACTCAAGTGTCTTAACAATTATTAATAATTACTACATATTTCGTTCTTTCAAATACTTTTAATTAAGCAATGTATTTTCTAAAGCTTAATTTAATTTATAAAAAAACATCGAATAAATCTCTACCATCTATCGATTAGGTAACGTCACTATTCATCTGGTACGAACCCTCTCACATGCCCCTAGCACTAGCAAACATGGCTCGCCACCGAGCATAATTCTGCGGACTTAACCCGTCACTGCGATGCTGCGATCATTATTCGCTTGTTTCGGACTTAACACAATCTGCAAACTACACAATGAAATTTAAGATTCGTTAATTTTAATTGTAACTTCTGCACTCTGGTAATGGAGAAAGAATTTGGCTAATTTTTTTAGTCAGTCGCATACAAGGTGACTAAAGACAAATAGATTGAGTAATTTATGATATCTAAAACTTGCTGTTTGTTAAGTAGGACTTTTGCTATAGTCATAGATAGTACTTTAGGTTATAGTGTTCGAAACTTGCACGACTCCGAAAACGACGTATGTAAAATTATGTTATGTAGATCTTGTACCTAACGAAATTACTAATTGACGTGGAAATATAATCAGTACTATTTTTAGTACTTACGACTGTTATTTAATGTAACTTGCATAATATGAAATATATTTTTTTAAGATCTCAATCGTAATTTTCTTGCATTAAAAAAAATAGACCAGATTTTTTTCTAGTTTTCTAACGACTCTACCTTCCACCTAATTGATCATAAGCTTGGCTTGATGGTTTAATAATAACATTGTATCATGCATCATTAATATCTAAATGTATAAAATAATTTGTATCTAAAGGCATTTGTAATACACCGTGAAGTACTCGATTTATAGATGTGACTAATATAATCTTAAGTAAGTAAATAAAGTCAAAGAGCTAATATTATTCTTCAAATAAAAACATTTTAATCCAAAAAATATTTACCTATACTAGAACGCAATAACATGACACTAATCTTTTAAATATTAAAACATTTATACAGAAGAGTTGCTTAATCCTCGCTGGTAGAAAAATTCAATACATCATCTATTGTTGCGTGCCGTTTTAAAATGTTAAAACGGTTTGTTGTTAAGGGTTTATCCCAAAGGGTTGTAAATAATGACGGTGCAGGTCTTTATAGAAAACTAAACGAGCACTAAAAGGGTTTGCTTTTATGCTGAGTGCATGTCTGCAAAAAAATTTTAAAAGGTTAGATTTCAACTTCGTATGTAAAAAATAAGAAAAACATTTAGCATTTATATTTTTTTAAGACACTAATTTTCTATCACCTTGTTTCTTTTATAAAAAAACACAAGTAAGTATCTATACAAAATAAGAACCTACCATGTATTTACCTTGGATAGTTATCCTTGCTACATTCTGTCCGCATATCTCTAGTAGTTCTAGTGAGTGTTTCATACTCTGTACCGCATGCGTATCAAATGCAACGAACCTGACATTATCTTGACACATTCTTGACAAGACGACAAATATTTTGACACATTTATTAGCTTTTCTGTTAATAAAAAATAGAAGCATTATCCATTATTTGATCGGCGAAATCAGTGACTATGAATTAATAATTAATATGAACCTACTGACAATTGTAGATAAAACCGTGAGAAAATAGTTCTGAAGTCCACATGTCAATGATAAAGTTTTATTAATTTTTGCAATATTAAGTTCTTTGTATGATTTCCATTTTGCGACAGTTGCTGCTTCAATTTGTACCGCTGTGCGATTACGTTTTGTATTGTTTTGCAAATATTAATATGTTTTATTACAATGTTTATTTGCTACCGATATCATTATTATTTTATGTAGATGTTTGATCATATTTTTTATAAGTACCTACCCCTTGTCGCTTTTACGTAATAGCTTAGTTCTTGCTACAAGTAACGTAACTGCATAATATACTTGGTCGTGTCTACCTAAAAATAGATGCCATGCTCAAAAGATATACATTTTGAGACTAAAATACCAAAAAGATACGTATTAGGTAGTTCATCTATTTTTCGGTAAACAAAAGAATTTGAAGTTTTTTAGGTAAATATAATATGAAGCACAAAACATTTTAAGGCAAGGTTTACAATATCGTAATAAAATGTTCAAAACATTTTACAATATTATTAATGTAGGTACAATAAGATATTTAAATAAAAGTTTAATGATATTTACGACCAAAATCATTTAATTTGTACTATTAATAAATTTACAATGGAATTGTAAATTTTACATGAATGTTACAATAAAAACAGTCCGAATGTATTATGTAAACTTGGTTCTCACGAAAATAGAATTATTATACCTAGAAACACTTATAGATGAGAACACTTTGTACAATTTTTTTTTCTTCTCATGTAAAATTAACAGTTTGTGTAGTGGGAAATATTATATCATTATTTAAAAAAGCTACAAATCCATTTCAACTATACTTAGGTAACTATTTACGTTTGATACCTTACGTCGTAGCAAAGCTCTACGCGGCTCGCGCGCACTTTAAATCTACGCCAGCGTATGCGCAAAACATACACAATATTATGCAAAGTGTATTATTATATTAAATAAAAGCAAAAAATAATTATCTACTATACAAATAGTCGAAAAATCCCATTTATTTGCACAATTGTTCAATGCAATACGCGCCGCCCGCAAAAGTCGTTTAAAAATAATTCCTGGTCACAATAAAACTGATAATCGTGCTAATCCTTATTTACACTGAAGGTGGGTGAAGTGTGTGTCCTGATAAGCTAGCAGGTAGACCGAATCAGCAATTTCTATTGGTGATTTTTTGCCTTCATATCGCGTCATCCAATTCTCCCTGACGAATTTTTGTCGTTTTACCGAAGGGTTATTTTATCACGTAGGTATATTGTAATATTTATTCACCTGAAACATGTTTAATAATCAATAAAATGATTCGCAATTTGTTCACTCTAAGTGATGTGCCGATTTCGGTTTGAATTTGGCGCGCGAAAAGCGCGGTTCCTATCTCGCGCGCATTTAACCACCACTAGCGCCGCGTAGTGGTTACGTTTTGCATTGAAATGTTTTGATTAGATTTTCTTTTTTATTGTGAAGAATGAATTGGTCTGATATTAAATTGATATTTTTCTCTGAAGTTTTGGTTATAGTTCTAACTAATTCTAATTTTAATATTAACTAGATTGAACTGTTTTGATTTAAAAATAATGAAGTTGTTTTTTTTTACTTTACTGAATTTTTCATGTAAGTAGGTAGGTATGTTCATGTACATGAAAAATTGTAAAAAGTCTGCAATAGGTTAACTTTTTTATCACACCAATTTAAATCTGATGAGTATGATGAGTGTTGAACGTACCTACCAACGAATGCTTGTGGAACAATTTTATTATATGTAGAGACCTCTACGACAAAATTGTGTAGGTAGGTACTGCATAGTATGAACATGGTACCTAACTACTTAATCAATTTATAATAGTCTAGTAGTCTGTTCAAATTTAGTTTTCTAAGCCACAGAACCGTTTTTGATATAATTATAGTTTTCGCTATCGTGAAGAGCATTTTTCTTCCGCATAGTTTATAAGTTAGGTACCATGTTGGTTTAACAATTAGAGAAAAAGAGAGAGAGAAAACACTTAGATAATTGAATTAAACCTCTGCTCACTAAGTGTAGGAGAGGTTTTAGGCCCGGTTTCCTCCAAAGTAGAGAGGAGAGGATAGGAGCTATGCCTATTGATTATATTGCCACAGCTCCACTCCTCTCCAAACTAGTGGACATCACACTTGACGAAACTCTGCTCAGCCCCAGTTTGCTTTTTACGTCGCTTGCAGGTGTACACAAAGCGTGTTTTAAATAACGCTTTATTATTTAAAAATCGGTAAAGTACCTTTAGGTTTACTACTTAAATTAAATTTGTTTTTGATTATTATATGGTTAATTGCGAAACTGGTAAGTTGAGAATCTGGTGAACTTCTCCTGAGAGCTAAAACCACGCCCATAATGCGTTGTGCGTTACAGTGTTTTATTCCTTTAATTTGTATTTCGTCATGTAGGTACCTACTAAGATAGTTAAATAAAACTGTTAAAATATCATTTTATAACTCAGATTGAAATTAATAAGTAGACATCAATGATTTTCTATTTAACGTATATGAAACGTATAAAATCAAAGCTGGCCATCTACAGTTGGTGAACTAAAAAAAACTAATTTCTTGTCGGATATAACAATTATTAGAATTGACCTATGTATTGTGTTTTAGTTTATGGATATTGCTTTTAATTATTAGCATAAAATCAACTCTCAAACCCTCAAAAATAAGGAGATATTAACTTTTTTTTTAGAGGTCGTTTTTTTAACGGAGATATAGCCATATTTGACACTATACATAACCGGACAGTAATGGCGGAGAGACCTAGACCTAGGCTGTCGATTATAAGAATAACACATTAAAACACATGTTTTATTTTGTTCGTTTAATAAAGCTTAAAATATTAGGAACACTTTTGAAGGTATTTAATGAATTGTAGTCACCGTAGCATATACATCCACATAATCGCATTTGAATAATAGGGAGTATGTAAATATAATTCATATCATATGAAAGTGAGCTGCACTGAAGAGATTTAGATGAATGTTGACATACCCTCTCAGGTATACTCTCTGCTAAGTGCCTGAATAATCAAAAATACGCTTTGTTATATTACAACCTCGTCAGCGAACTGGCTTTAGGTCAATTGGCTGACAAAATGTAGGTAATGTTGACTTTTCATAAGCATCATATTTTATGATCAATTTGACTTTGACTTTGACTTTGACTACAACAATACGCCACCGTCCTAATAAAAGTAAAATTATTTGATAAACCGCAATGAAGCATAATAAACTGTCTTACGAATATTAAACATTTAAATCAAATTACTTCTCAACGGATTTTATCGGGAATAGTGTAAACACTTATAACCATGTAAAATTTTAATTATCCGCGATAAAATTCTTTGAAAAGTAATTTAATTTAAATTATTAGCATGTTAGGTATATCGAAATTGCCAACCCTATTAAGTACCTACTTACCTCATTTTCTTAGCTATATTTCTCTGCCAGTTTTCTGGACTTTTTCTTGACCTCTTACAAGTTTCAAGGGCCTACCCATCTCGTAAATATATACAAAATATTGGTCTTTTAGACGCTTTTTACATTGCAATCACCTAAAACTGGCTGAAGATTTTAGCACGTGTGTTTGAATAGGTACTCCCATGCACTAACTGCCAAATTCTCACCTGTGATTGGTCGAGACAGTAGGATAGCCAATTTTGAAATATGATTCATGAGTATGAGATAGCCGTGTTTGATACGAAACCGAATATTTGGACATGATTTTATTATAAAATAGACGTATTTGATAATTATTAATTCTAGTACCTACCTATCGTATTTTATTGAACATTTTCCAGGTTGCCATACAAATAACTTATTTTTGCTCAAAACGTCAGATAACCGCCTTTGATTTTACACGACTTATATAAGATAAACGCTCACAAAACAACCGAAAAAAGTGTTCCGCGCAGCAGCCGTTGCACACGTACAACATACGTTGTACACATTCTTCATTCGTGTATGAATAAATAATGTGTGTAACGCAGACTAAAGGCAATACGTCCCAATTAAAACGTTTTCGGATCTTCACGATTACGCGTTCATAACATATCTGATTTATTTATTTTATTCAGGAAACCAACAGCGTATACAAAATATCGTAAATAAAATACATAACTGTAGATATGGCCATCAACAGGTTTCCCTTACATTTATTTAATCTGTCTGATAAATAGAATATCATTGGTGGGCATAGAATAATCTATCTATACCTATAGATACCTAGGTTACGTAAACTTAACTAAATGGATAGAGCAAACACATGCTTATTCAATTCGTTTGACGTCATAAAAATCGTGTTAGAAACAAAACACATTTAAATTGTGTAGTAGGTAGCTGCTTAATTTATTACAAGAGACTAAACTTAACAATAATCTTTGTAAAGAAAAACAGTAAATAAATCACAAGGTTCTTGACATTATCAGCCTTGCGCTAAAGTTGAAAACCAACAAATATACAATACCAAAATGAAAATCTCTCATTATCTGCCTTCACGTCCGCGGAGAAACTGTGTTTTATTCACGCTTAACGAAACGCAGTAAAATCACACAACAATAGCAACTACAAACCGTGACTTTGACATTGATTCATTGACATGAGTGATGTCAGATGATATTTTGTGTCAATGACTTCCTTCAGCCAGCAGCAGTGATTTGTTTAAAATGTACTTTGTACTTTGTAATGTAATAATTTTTTTGCACTCAGTATTGCAAATTATAACAAAACATAAGATCAATAACAACTAGCTTGACATTATCTAATCTGTACTGTGTACTTTAAACTCTTTGCTTTGCACTTTGTAATGTAAAATAATACAATAAACCCGGATCCAGTCATATTCGACTACTTCAACATTATGGATACTCGTAAATATTACAGTAATAAATCTCAAAGCTAATAAGTACTTACTTTCATTCATAAATAATTCAAACGGGCAAATCTAGGTACCGAGTGAGGTTATATCAAAATTGACAATTTCTACTTTTGAGAAAAGTTAAAAAGTTAATGTTGCAATAATGTTTGTGTTAAAAACATTAGAGAAATATATATTAATACCAAAGCAGGCAGTAAAGTGCTTCTCAACAATCAATGCGATGGTAAGTTTGTTATTTATGTCTATGTACGGTAATGTTACGAAAGTAAGTTTCAACCTTTGATCACCGAGTTATTTGTTTACAAAAAAAAGAATACCTACACATCAGCATAGCGTTCCGTCCATTCAATGTTCTTTTATGTATTATAGACGCAATGTGAAAGATGAATATTTAAATACTTTTTTTAAATTTGAACAATATGCATATGTACCTAGTTAAAGTTTGGTTGTATTGTAAAGTCGATAATATCAGTAAAAGAGTAGTGGTAGAGTAGAGATATTTAAAACCTAAGTTTTTAATCAATACAATGGTAAGTCTGTTAAATAAAATATCATTGTGTCCATATAATAGAATAAAATATTCTTATTGCACACCACATATTACAAAACAAATAATGGGACAGCTCAATATTAGGTAGTTTAAAGATATGAGATCAGATTACTTTATTATTTATTTATTTATTTATTTATTTATTAGGATTACCAACAAGAGAAACACATACATAAAAAAGTAAAAAAACATAGGAAATGCATGCCTGGTGCTCTCTCAATTATAGGCAACCACATCTAACTTAAAATATTTATACTGCTAAACTATCACAATGTAATGAATGAGTAAAAGTAAAAACACAATAATAAGTTGTAATGAATAATAAAATGAAATGAAATTATGACAAAAAAATAGAATAAGTATAAGTAGGTAATTACAAAGGCCAATACTTTGCTAAAGGTTGGACGTTTATTTCACACATGGGACAATATAAATAAATTAATATCAGAATGCCGTCTAGTCACAAAGTAGCATTATAGCTTGTGTTATGGAATCTAAAATGAGGATATATTATATACTCAAATACTTTTTTTTTAAATACATACATAATATATAGAACCACCCAAACCAATGCAAATAAGTTCATGATGTTCACAACACTTTGTGATCTGTTGTTATTTGTTCCTAAGTTTGCTTTGCCCATTTAATGTATTTGCAAAGTATATGGCAATTGATAACATATAATTTTTTGTTATTGTAATTGTTGTATTTCTTAAAAATATACAATTTTTATGCTACTTCTAATTTCTTAAGCAAAAACAAGTAAATTTATATTACATAGTTAATAATTAAAGTAATTTATGTAAGTACTATTTTGTTTATAATTTTATACAAATCATACTGACAGAAATGTAATATTACAATCTAAACATGTCATTGTTATAAAACGAATTTACATATATGTAATTATCCGAGTTTTTGATTTATGTGTTTGTTTGTTTAAACTACAATACAAAAACTACCCATGGTAATAGTGGCTCATGGTCTTCTGCATACCAACCTTGAAAACTGTGCTTTGTTTTAAAAATAAGTACATGCTTTAAAGAGTCCAGTCTAAATCTCTTAGTGGATAAGGCAACCACTTCGTAAACACGAGGTTATGCTTACTTTCTTACAAATAATTATAAAATTTTCAGGAAAATCCAATAGTAACAGTAAAGCAAGGGAAGCTAAAAGGAGCTGTTAAAAGCCTTTTGGATGGTACTCCATATTACAGCTTTAAAGGTATTCCCTATGCGCATCCACCTGTCGGTGAATTGAGGTTCAAGGTAAGATATTGTTTAATTATTTCAGTACTTATAATAACTTTATACATGCATAGTTCTCTGTCGTTATTGAAAGCAATAGGAAGTAAATCCACGCTGGTTTCAGCATGAATGAACCGGATCGACCGGGGAAGTAACACCCTCTCATAGAAGATCAACGTAAGAATATTAGATTTCATGCTAATGTGTTTCGCTCGGTGAGTGAGGGCGCCGGCAGCCTAAATTCTTTCAAACAACTTAAGCCAATGCATTTCAGGCACCTATACCGGCAAAACCTTGGTCGGGAGTACGCGACGCCTTAGAACATGGACCGGTGTGTCCTCAGTACGACATGACTACATCACAAACTAACGAGGGCAACGAGGACTGCCTGTTTTTAAACGTATACACAAAGTCGCTAAAACCTAACTCAAAAACTCCTGTAATGATATACATTCACGGAGGCGCTTTCATGTCAGGATCCGGCGATTCCGATACTTATGGACCAGAATTTTTATTGCAACATGATGTCATTGTAGTCACGATTAACTATAGATTAGAAGTACTAGGTTTTCTTTGCTTAGACATACCCGAAGTTCCCGGCAACGCTGGCATTAAAGACCAAGTAGTGGCATTACGATGGGTTAAGGAAAATATCAGCAGATTCGGAGGAGACTCCGATAATATTACTCTATTTGGAGAAAGTGCAGGATCCGCTTCAGTAATATATCATATGTTGTCGCCAATGTCGAAAGGATTGTTCCATAAAGCTATAGGACAAAGTGGGGTTGCAATAAGTGATTGGGCTATTGGACACGGAACTATAGACAGAGCATTTAGAGTCGCCAAACTTCTTGGTAAAGAAACTAAAGATGTTAACGAACTTTTGAAGTTTTTACAAACTGTACCAGCTACTGATCTAACAAAAATCACCAGGCGAGTAAGAACTCCGGATGAAAAATACAGAGGTTTACCGATACATTTTGCGCCCGTAGTTGAAAAGAAATTTCGAGGCGTTGAACCGTTTATTACGGAGAAACCTATTGATAGTTTATTAGAAGGCAAAATTCACAAAGTACCTTTGTTAATTGGTTACAATTCTGGAGAAGCTCTAATAATGCTTGCAGATAACATTAAAAAAGCAAAAATTATGAACGAAAAGCCGTCATATCTAGTCCCGAGAGAAATAGCACTTGAAGTGTCAGAAGAAAAGTTGAAAGAATTTGGTGATCGTATAAAGAAGTTTTATGTTGGTGACAAGGAATTTTCTGATAAAACAATTGAAGCTCTTGTGAATTTACATACAGATTTATTCTTTAGCTATCCGACACATAGATTTGCGAACTTTTACTATAATTACGCACCTACTTATATGTTTAGATTTGACTACGAGACTGATATGAATATGATGAAAAGGTTTTCGGGCGTTGCTGACCTTAAAGGTGCCTGCCACGCAGATGATTTGTTTTATTTGTTCTTTAATAAAATGAACGAGGATGCTTATAAAAAAGATGAAAAAATACAAAAGATAGTTTACCAGCTGACGAAGTTCTGGGCTGATTTTGCGAAAACTGGGTGAGTAAAATGTTTACTTGTCTTTGAAATTTGACAGAAATTCGTATATTTATTCGTATTTTTTAATAGTTAGCAACATTGCTTTAAAAGTTTATTTGTTTCGTCTAATGATTTTTGCTATCGTTCGCTTTTCTGAGGGTTTACATGTATATAACAGTTACATACATTATAAATATTATATTAGTTTTAATCTATATCTATAATATTATAGAAAGCGAAAGAGTTTGTTTGTTTGAACGCGCTAATCTCGGCAACTACCAGTTTGATTATAATAATTTTTTTTGCGTAAGATAGCCCAGTTCTCGAGGAAGGTTATAGGCTACTAAAATCACGCTACTGGCGACAGAAGCAGAGCAGTAACCGAAGATGCGCTGCGGGAAGCTAGTTTATAATGTTTTACATACAAATATGGTAGAGAAAAGCCAGGGATTTCAAAACAATCATTATTAGATCGTCAGTCCTTTATGAAAGTCCTAAACTCTACCGCCTTAAATGTAACTTTTTATTTCAGAAACCCAACGCCATCCAATGAAGGCACAAAATGGCTGCCATACAATACATCGACTAGACATTACATGGTGCTCAATGAAAAAGTATCTTTAGATAGCCATGCTGAGAAGGAACGAGTGGACTTTTGGGACAAACTTTACTGTGATGCGGGATTTCCTTATCTTGTTAAGAGTAATATTTAATAATTTCTATTTAATTTTTATTTAATAATTGGTTCCTGGATGTTAGCAGGATAAAACAGACTTGCTACTGCCATTTGAAACTTAGACAAGGTCGAGAGCCTCTGTAGTTCGGCGGTACTGTGTATAGACTACCACGCAGAGGTCGCGGGTTCGATTCCCGCTCAGTGCAAATATTTGTGTGCATTGTCTATTTGCATTGGTCTGGGTGTTTCTATGTATATTTATGTTTTTACAAAAAAAAAAGTATTTAAGTATGTCCGCATTCTAGAATTCAATAGGTACACAAGCTATATTTAAATGCTTAATTTGGGGTGTAGATGGCGTTGTGTGTAGTTTTTGTGATATTAAGACTTGCTGTTCGTGTATCTCATTATCGTCGTGTATTATAAATGTATACAAGGCTTCAGAAATGCATTCGTAAAAGAGAATTCATTTGTAATAATTACTTTGTATAGTTTTTTGGTTGCGTTGAGTGTTTAAATTGTAACTCATACAAATAACTGTAATTATCTGGCGATTGACAAGAGTGGCGTGAGTTTCTTGCCAGTTCTTCTCACAGCTCTACCTCGTCAGGGAACTGGCTGACTTCATGTAATGTTGACTTTTCATAAGCATCATACTTTATGATCAAAATGAAATAAATGCTTTGAGTTTCAGTTTGAGTTTTAGTTAGGAGTGCTGTTATTAATTAAAAAAAAAAAAGATATATTATTTTTAATTTCAGTGTTTTTCTTTTAGTCGTATTTACCATTCAAAATGGCCTAATTCGTTTTAACTTAAAAAACAATTGACAATAAACAATTTTTAGCATAAACTAAGCAGTAACATTAATTATATTTAATTCTATCTAAGATAAACATCCAACCTAACCTAAACTGTTTTTGTGCTATAAAAAGAAACTTAGTGGACCTTATATTTTTTGAGTTGTAAGTATATTTTTGCCCGACTGCGCAAGTCAAGTAATATTTTTCGAGCATATAAATGTATTTATGCGTATGTATGTATGTATGTATGTATGTGTATGTCTATTTCTTTGGAACGCTCTACAGCCTAAATGGCTTGATGGATTTTAACGTATACGGTGTCATTAGATTTGTATTGACTGTAGGAGTAATAATAATAATAATATAATAATATTTTTTATTTCTCAGTATATGGTACATTGAGGTCTTACAAAAACATTGATTCACATACACTACCATTGCTGGTGTAGAAACATTAATTATTTAAACTAAACATGCATCAAAATCGTGAATTTTTTTGTGTTATAATATTAAATTATGATTATTGTTTACAATTTAAATGTGGCATTTATATTCATCATTAATGTATTATTTATATTAAACTATATTCATAATAGTAGTAATGCTAAAATTTTAATTACAATGTCAAGATATTAATTACAATGTCAAAATATTAATTCCGATGTCAAAATATAAATTATAATGTCAAATATTATTTTTAAAGAGATAATGACAAAGTATTATTTATAGTGTAGAAAATTATTAATAACAATGTCAAAAATATTAATTGTAATGCTAAAATATTAATTACAAATTTTAATGATTAATTGTAACATCATGTCATCGAGTCATCGAGTGACATAGGGTACATAATATTTCCATGTAGCGTCAGCAAAAGAAAAAATGGGTTTCCTTATTTTCTTTTATGTTTTAGGCAGACGGGCTTTTTGTTTTATAATAATATTTTGCTTGTGTTTATCTATGGTAGTATCTACTATCTTACTGCCATAAGACTTTACTGGTGCCTTAAGACATGCTACCTCCTTAAGGTAATTAACTTAAGAGTACCTACTGTTTCTTAATACTGTTGCAAAAATCGACACCTCCATGCATACATTGTAAGTCATTCTGCTCCCATTCATATATAAAATAAACAAACGTCAAAATATTTTTTTTCAACAATATCGTTGCATCTTGATTTACAGTTTATAGATATTTTTATGAGTAGCTAGTCAATTAAATACAATTTTTTTACATATTAATATCACTTAAAACAATTTAGGAAAATAATGATTTACAATGTTATTGCATGGAAGTGTCGAAATAGTCGTAGGGAAAATTGCTCAAATATTATAACTACCTCGTAAGGACAGCAATATAGTACATAATCGTAAAAATATAAAGTAATTAATGTTACCAACCGCATATAATTCAAGGATGATAATGTTTGAGCGTATGTATGTATGTATGTATGTATGTGGGTATGTATGTCTATTTCTTTGGCACGCTTTACCGTTTATATGGCTTGATGGATTCTAACATATCATTTGATTCATATTGATTGTGGGAGTGACATATGGTAGGTATAGGGAGTGACATAAGGTATATAAAATTACAATGTAGCGTCGGCACGAAAACAAAATGGGTTTCTTTCTTTTCAGAGGCCCTAGACAAGTGGCAAAGATTTCTATTCTATTCATAGAATAGAATAAAAAATGCATTGGATTGACATACGCGCTGGCGTTAGGTTATGTCAATCCAATACATTTTTTAAATCTTTGCCACTTGTCTAGGGCCTCAGTTTATTTTAGGCAGGCCGGTTTTTTTTGTTTTTTATTAATACTTAATATTATGACGGTAGTAGATCCACGCTGGTTTCAGCATGAATGGGCCGGATCGTCCGGGAAAGTACTACCCTCTCATAGAAGATCGACTTAAGAGTAGTAGTATCCTTACTACTGCGTTTCGTTCGGTGAGTGAGAGTGCCGGAGGCCCAATTTCCCCCTTTCCTCTTTCTTCACCTCCCTCATTCCCTCCCTCTAACCCCATTCCCAGCCGCCATAGCGGAGGCCACCATACCAGCAGTTTAAGACGGTAGCTTTTGGTATGGTGGCCACCACTTCTGGATTCCACTGACTGCTTACCATCAGGCGAAGTAGAGTCCATTTGGTATAAAAAAAAAAAATCTTGTTCTATAATATATTTTCCTAGTCGTGTCGTACCTATAGATTTTAAATAGAACAAGAACTACCTACTCTCTTTTTCTTAATCGTCGGCAATAGAAATTCGCGAAAGTTTAGAGGCATAAACGTTTTTTTTAACAGTTCTATCGACCAAAGAGCTTTTAACTAAGTGCTACTTTTAACAAAGCTTTTATTTAATCGAATTCGTAAAATATGATAATATATATACTTATGTTAAAAATATGATAGTTATCTTTGCAATCGCTATTTGAATGAGTTGTCAACTTTTTGGTTTACTTTTAATTTTTCTATTGTACTATTTCTAATTTTGTATTTTTACATTAATTACCTATTAATTTAGAATTACTCATATTAAAATGTAAGTACTAAAATTTGGCAGGTAGGGAGTTTGTTAGGTTTGACTATTAGCTCAGAACTTATTTAGTTAAGGAGGTCTACCCGATCATATCCGGGGCCAAACTAGTTTATTGTGTGTCCTGTGATTGTTGAATAAAATAGGTTTTACGGAAATTGTATTTTAAATAATAATTGTTGTTGAGATGTTTAAGATCATGTTGTAAATTATACTATTTATTTTTTAAAGTTACGTGTATTGTTTTATTTCATTGTATTTTTTGTATTTAATTTAACCTATATTGTCCTGCCTGGTGAACAGTCAATGGGGTTCAGAAGTGGTTAACACCAAACCCTAAAAATTCATAGATAAGAAGATTGATGGCGCTTAGCAACAGACTGTGGCTGTAGGTCAATTGGCTGACAAAATGTAATGTTGACTTTTCATAAGCATCATACTTTATGATCAAAATGAAATAAATGCTTTGACTTTGACTTTGACTTTAGCACAAGGGCGTAATGGTCTATTAGGGTACGTTTCCACTGACGCGGAGCTGGAGTGGAGAGGAGCGGCCTGTGAATTGTCCAATCACATTGCGCGAAATCTCTACTCCACATCAGTGGAAATGTTGTGATTTGCCAAATCACACTCCACCCAGTTCCGCGTCAATGGAAAGGCACCCTTAGTGTCCACCCCTTTTGGGCTCCACTGATTACTTTGTATCAGATTTGGGGAAGGTCTTTATCCAGCAGTGGAGGTCTATTAGCTGATATAATAATGAGGCAGAATAGAATTACTGTTGATATTGTAGAACCTTACTATGGCGGCTCTATGAAATACTTTTTCAAGCCCCGTATAGGACTCGAAATGGAGATTTAAAGGAAACTGCTGGTAAAAAGTTTCAGGTTTGAATTGAGGGGGGTAAGTATCTGAAGTACGTAATTATTGAAACTTTTCAAAATTGAGTTCTTACAGCAAACCTTTGAGTTTGTAATGTCTTTTATTAGAAGAAGGGAAGGCAACGAGAACTTGTTGTCACGCGCTAGAAAGAAAAGAAAACCAACTAATATTTTATTACTCGGTTTTCCTTTTTTCACACCCTCAAATATTTTTATTCATTATCTTTAAAACGCAGCGTAAGCAGACCTATCAACATGCGGGCAGTTCACGATCGGCCAAGATGGCGAAAATTGGGAGCGGCCTATATCTACTAGTGGACATCTTTGATGATACTGATTATTTTTTGATGATGATGATCTTAAGAATAATACATTTTAAAGACACTGCGTTTTGGGAAAACACGGGATATGCCCGTTGCTTATAAAATCTCGTGTAGGTTAACCTGTAGTTTGCGAAAAAAATCTCTTTTAGTATCTTTTTTAATTATGTTCATAAAGTTTTATTTATGTAACAATTTATAGTCTGGCTTTATTTATAGATGAGTACCTACCTACTTACTGAATACAAAGTATTTTATAGTAAGTGCCTATAATATGCAATTATTGTTACCTACCTACCTACTAAAGGATGGGTATACTCGTACTTAGGTAATAATATTACACTTATTCAAAACAGGTACTATATTCAAGTAAATATTATAGTATCTGTTTTGAATATACCTAGTAAAATTTATCCCTATGGCGGCTCTGTGAAATACTTTAACTATGGGTCTTATCAGAAGGCTCGAAAGTCGCTCAGAGGGCGATGGAGCGAGCTGTTAGGCGTCTCCCTGCGCCAAGAAGCGAAGGCAGGGGAACCAAAATAACCGTTGCTTCTCTGAAGTTGCAATTAGCAGGACACAGTTCACAGAACTAACGGCCGTTGGGGTAGAAAGGTTCTAGAGTGCTGACGACAAAGACGCAGCGTGGGCAGACTGGACAGGTGGACCGAGGACCTTATAAGGGTCGCGGGCAACCGATGGATGAGGGTGGCTCACAACCGACCAAGGTAGCGAAAATTGGGAAAGGCCTATGTCCAGCAGTGGACATCTTGCGGGTGATAATACATGATGTTGATGATGAGTAAAATTTTACAAACAATAATTAGACAACGTAAACCTACCCAGAAAATATGCTAAAATATTTTAAGTCAAACACAATTTGGAATCGAACCCTTTTGCACAGCAGCCTGCAACTATGCCAATGAGACACTCAAAATCAGTCGCTCAAAAAAATAGAAAAGATTTGAACTGTTTGACTGTTCCTATGATATTTTCCGTACGCGTTTGTTGTAAAACCGAACGAAACTTTTGATATCTACCGAAGCGAAGCGTAGTCAAAGCCTTGCGAAGCTATATTTAGTAGTAATAGTACCTTCATGCAAAGCCAGGTATTGCCAGTATAGCATGTATTAGGTACCTGTATAAAATTATGTAAAGCTACGTAATTTACTTCACCAAACTATACCTACTTTGGTATAGTTTCTGTCCCTTGCACATAATTTGTAATAATAATAATATAATCTATACATATAATAAAAATGTAACCGATCGCTGTCTGTACATGGAAGAGAAATGAGAAAAAAAATTATTGGGGCCTTTATCAACGCAAATAGAACCCAAAACAATGATTGTTACAATTTTTGTCTGTTTGTCTGTTTGTCTGTTTGTCTGTTTGTCTGTGCGTTTGTTCACGCTAATCTCAGAAACGGCTTATCCGATTTAGATATGGTTTTCACTAATACATTGTGGTAAGCTTCACTTAACATTTAGTGTTTGTTTCATGTCAATCGGTTCATAAATAAAAAAGTTATGCCAATTTAAAGAATCACGTCGAACATTTTCTGATAGAAGCAGAGACTTTAACATGTTACGGAATAGCTAATAGCGTTTTTATTTTTCGGAGTCCTCTCATTCTAAACAATCTTGCGTTTAGTTTTAAATGAGTCCAGTTTCCAGTGAGCCTATGTTTCGCGATGACAATTAATAAAGCCCAAGGTCAGACACAACTAAAAGTTGTGGGCGTGGACCTAAGTATTAGCTGTTTTTCGCACGGTCAGCTTTATGTGGCTCTATCACGTGTTAGCATTCCTAGCAGCCTGTATGCTTTGATCCCCGATGGCTATACGTCTAATCCATACATCCATACACCCATACATATTATATAAGGCTTTGTCCTGACTGACTGACTGACTAACGCACAGCCTAAACTGCTGGTCGTAGTGACTTGAAATTTGGAGGGTATGTTTGTTTAAATGTCTAGAGGTTGTACTAAAAAAGGGTTTTTTAAAATTTAATTCCTAAGTGTGTGAAAAGGGATGAAATCGATTGTATGAATCTTCTTCATTTTTTAACATACAATTTTTAAATTTTGTTTTGGAATACTTCTATTTAAATAAAAAATATTTTTATAATTTTATTTTACAGGGGTGGATTTAGAGGGGTGAAATTAGGGATGAAATATTCTATACAAAGATCTTTAGCTTTGAAATTTACAGGGAGGGGGAGGGAGGGAAAGGAGGGAGGAAAAGGAGGGAGAAAAAGGAGGAATTGAGGAGAAGGAGGAAGGGAAGTGATGGGGGAGTGAGAGGAAAGTGATGGGGAAGTGAGGGAGAAGTGAAGAGGAAGTGTGGGGGAAATGCGGGAGAAGTGAGGGGAAAGTCAGAAAGAAGTCAGAGGGAAGTCAGGGGAAAGCCAGAGAGAAGTGAGGGGAAAGTAAGGGGAATGTTAGAGGAAAGTAAGAGGAAAGTGAGGGGAAGTGAGGGGAAAGTGACGGAGAAGAAACGGGGAAGTGAGGAGGAAGTGAGGGGGAAGTGAGGGGGAATTGAGGGGGAAGTGAGGGGGAAGTGAGGGTTAAGTGAGGGGTGAATGAGGGAAAAATGAGAGGAAAGTGAGGAAGACAGTAGAGGAAGGGAGAGGGAAGGAACGCGGAAAGAAAGGAGTTCTCGAATGGTGGAAAAAGGGAGGGGAAGGGATAGGAAGCAATAGGAAGGGAGAAGAAAGGAGGAAAAGAAAGGAGAAGGAAAGGATAAGAGAGGGGAAAACGAGGAGGCAAGGTAGAGGGAAGTGGAGGAGGGGCAAGGGATGCTGAAGGAGCTGAAGAGGAGAAGGGGGAGGGGAGGAGAGGAAGAAGGAAACTGTGGAGAGTGGAGAAAAAGTGCAATAGGGAAGAAGGGGAAGGGGAAAGTTATTGTAGTGAAAATTTGCCTTTGTGTATTGTATATTGTTTTTACGAGGGATACCTTAAGGTAGGTAAAAGAGGATTTGTATGAATGGGAGATTAAAAATAGTATGAAAAACAGTATTTAAACAATATAAAAGTGCTATCTATATACATAAAAGCAAAAGGTCACTCACTCACTTATCCCGAAATCTCAGAAACAACAAGTGCTAGGAATCTCAAACTTTGCATTGTCGTTCCTATTAGGGTATAGGTGCTCACTTAGACGGAATTTTGCGAAATTCTTCCCCTAAGGGGGTATAAAGGGGTGGCAAAGTTTGTATGAAATTTCTATAGTTTTTATAGTAGGATTACCAAATTACTAGAAAATACTCTTTTTTTATTATTCAGCAACCCCCCTTATTAAATGGGCAAATAAGAGTCGTAAACTGGATTCGCCATAGAGACGGATAATACTGATACAATGTACGATTGCCATAAAATCAGGCACGCAATATTCTCATAGACGCACCCATCTGAATTTTCACGCGAACGAAGTCGCGGGCAACAGCTATAATAATAATAATATTCTACCACATTCACACAGCGCCATCTAGCCCCAAATTAAGCAATTATATTTGCTTGTGTTATGGGTACTAAACAACTGATATTCTGATGTACTATATTATAGATAAATTACACCCAGACACAGAACAAACAATCATGATCATCACACAAAGGTTTGTCCTGGGTGGGAATCGAACCCACGACCTCCGGCTTAGCAGTCAGGGTCACTAACCACTAGACCAACAGGCCAGTCGATGTAAAGGAATTAGTATAGGTATACTAAAGTACTTACTAATATAATTTATATAACTTTCCGCAGCGCGGTTTCACCCGCGTCTTTGGTTACTGCTCTGCTTCCGTCGCCAGTAGCGTGATGTTAGCCTATAAGTAGAACCTTTCTCAAGAACAGGGCTATCATACGCAAAAATATTATTCAAATCCGACTTTAGCGCGTTCAAACAAACTAGCGCCTGTTATACACTTTCGATCGTCAACTATAGATAAGTGATCAATCACTTTTTATGCGTTTTTCTAACAAATACTTTTATGTCTAATATAAAACATTATACTTACCTACATAAACTGATTACAGTATTTTGCCGGTCACATTCATAGCGTCCGTCGTCCCTTAGGTACGCAATGTTGTACCTACTGTTAATATTGTTGTGTGTGGTGCTTGCATTAAGAAGGAGGAAAATCAAACGACTTATTGAGTTATCAAATAAATTAAAATGTGGTGTTAAGAGCTACCCCCTAATTGGCCATTCGTATTTGTTTAAGGGAGATGGTGCTAGTAAGTGGCGTTTTTATACTAACTTCTAACTTCTTGAAATTACGGTAGCGGTAGGCGTGAAAGTCACAAAATTGTTTCGTGCGCTTCTATTTGGTAGTTACCACTAACTATTAGGTGAGAGTCTCGAGCATCTGTCTCCATACTATAAATAAAGGCTCTTTATGTATATAATAATAATATGCCGTATGGAGTTCAGTCAAGAATGGAACAATCTCTTCCCTTAGGTGTGGTAAAAGGCGACTAAGGAACTATCAATTGACAGCGAGTCATGATGGCCAAAATGGATAATGGTGTCGGTAATGTAACTATGGTACCCGAGTGTTCTGATTAGAATCCTCAAACTCCTCAAGAGACGACCAAAAATGTGTAACAACCTGGACGTTGCTGAAATGCGGCGTAGAAAATACTAGAGTCGTACCTATTACTTTGTCTTATTATGAACTTAGCCACATGAGGCGCTTATTAAATAGGTATTCCCGCAGTGCTATTTTACCCGCGTCTTTGATTACTGCTCTGCTCCCGTCGCCAGTAGCGTGATGTTACATAGCCTATAACCTTCCTCAAGAACTGGCCTATCATTCACAAAAAGAATTGTTCAAATATGACTGGTAGTTCCAGGGATTAGTTCAAACAAACAACCTAACTTCTCCGCTATATATCATAGTATAGATTTATTTATAGATCGCATGGAAGCATTTCAAAGGTTTGGACGCGAGGCTCTTATTAATGGAGGCATGACTAACATGTGGATAGGAGCCAATTATTATGTAGGTAAGATGTTATTACGTTACATGTCGATACTGTAATTTTTATTTTTTATAGGTAGGTGTATAAGTACGTCGTCTTTTATAACACAATAAAAGTTTTTCTTTCTTCTTTCTTTCTTTCTTATACTTAATATATTGTTTCATAAATACCGCTGTTTTATGATTAAGTAGCCACTATTAATCATTTCAATATGATATTTGCATGCTGTTGTCAGAATATGAATCAAATATAAACAAAACATGTTGGGCTAGAGAAAACCTTCTCGACTTGTGGTCCACTTGAAAAGATCATGGTAGATGGTTTATAAGTTTATAGAAAAGTATGTAACTTACTTAGTATAAGTTTGTTGATTGCCTTGGTGGCGCAGTGTAAGATGCGACTACTAAACGTGCGGTTGTGAGTTTGATCCTAAGTGCGATTGGCTCGACGTAAATATCTCAGGCTAGATCCCCGGATATGTAAGCTGATACCTATCAGAATTTTTCTTTAAAAGCTCATTGTGTGTATTGTAAATGACAACAGGCGCTTATAATTTCAATTTACATTAACCCCTTTGGGGAAATAGACGTAAGGCTAGGCGAAGAGTCTGGGTGTGCTTTGTGTGCGTATTGTATATAAAACCTGCCTGGATACAAACTTTAGTGAGTTAGCCGTCTAACGTATACTTTACTTTTTTCCAGTTGTAGTGAATCCTGTAGATATCGAAGTAATAATGAAGACGTCACTTGAGAAGGACAATGTTATGCGTTTCGCGAGAAATCTTATTGGAAACGGAGTTATATTTGCACCAGGTAGGTACTTTCAAACTTGTTGTTCAAGTACTGGCAGCTGTTGCTGAATCCTTACCAAGGATGTTGCCCGCAGCTTCTCCCGCGTGAATGTCGGTTATATCTCTGTTTAAATTGACGATTTTTCATACAAATTTTCATCCCTTATTTCAACCCCTTTGAGCCATTTTTTAGCGATTAAAGTTAGCCAATGTTGTTCCCCGAGGTCTAATTTATCTCCGTACCAAATTACATCAAAATCGGTTCACTGATTTAGCCGCGAAACAGACAGAGAGACAGACAGAGTTACTTTCGCATTTATAATAATAATAATAATAATAATACCAGCCTATTTACTGTCCCACTGCAGGGCAAAGGCTTCTTCTTATATAGAGAAGGTATGAGCATTAATCACCACGCTTGCTCAAGGCGGATTGGAAATTTCAGACATTTAAGTCCAGGTTTCCTCACGATGTTTTCCTTCACCGTCAGTCAGAAATGTCCAAGATAAACTTAGAAAGTACATATGATTTGAAAAATCACATTGCAAGGATTCGAACCCACACCCACTACCTCGTGATTACGAAGCGGGTGCTTTATCCACTGGACCATTTCGACTTTATAATATTAGGATTTAATAATTAGTAGTTATAAAATACAAATGTGAATAAAAATAAGATAGCCTTTATGGTAATTATTAGGTAAGTAAGGGACTACGCACATTTATTCAGCTCTTTTTAGCTTTTGTCCATAGAAAACAACGATTTTGTATGGAGACGCGTACGCGTCTGTTCAGCTTGCCGCATGCGTACGCGTCTCTATACAAAATACTTGTTTTCTATGAGCATAAGCTGAATGGAGCTGAATAAGTGTGCGTAGTCCCTAAGTATTTATTGGCATTTTCGTTTTTTTTAACTTGCGTTCCTATTGTATGTTGTAGGAATATTATAGTAGTTAATGTTTTATGTAATTTTAGATGTATTTTTAATTATAATATTATTCCTTTTTTCCATCAGTATCAATCTGGCATCCACGTCGCAAGATAATGGCGCCAACATTCAGATTAAACAATCTGAACAGTTTTGTAGATGTGTTTGCACGTCATAGCAATATATTGGTGGAACAGCTGGATACGGTAGCTGATAACTCAGTCACATCAGTATGGAAGTTCCTCAGCAATTACGCTTTGGATGCTGTGTGTGGTAGGTACAATAAGTTATTTTTATGTTAGTCTACCTAAATGTTTTAACTTTGTTTGATAGTAAGCAGTAAGAGTGTTCATGAGACGTGAATTAGATCCAAATTGTTATCGTGGCAAACAACTGTCATGGTGGCCTTCATCTTTTTCGTCCTTGTTCTCACCTGAAAGCTGGTGGGCCACATGGGTTGGACTTACAATGTGAACTGCCCAACAACAACGCCAGAATTTTTTTTCTATACTATTATATAAACCGGAAGAGTTTGTTTATTCGTTTGTTTGTTTGAACGCGCTAGTCTCTGTAACTACCAGTCGGATTTGAAAATTCTTTTTGCATATGATAGCCTAATTCTCGAGGAAGGTAATATGCTATGTAACATCACGCAACTGGCAACGGGAGCAGAGCAGTAAGCAAAGATGCGCGTGAAACCGCGCTGCGGAAAGCTAGTTTATAATATACGTTTTCTTCCTACCCCAACCCCAAATGGTGACAACTCTCGCCATATCTACGCTGCGTCTTTCGGTTCGTGGTCACTGTAATCTATTTGCTCAAAGACGATCAGTTTCGCGAACTGTGTCTTGGCCCTTGCTATTTTCGTAGACAGACTCTGCGAGCTATATCTATCAGATTAATACAAGATAATACAATAAGACAATTATTTCAGAAACAACATTAGACATAAACTTGAACTCCCAACGTAACTCAGCGGTACCATTTTTGAACTCATTTGAGGTTTGTTGCAAATTAATAGCGGCTCGAATGGTACAGCCATGGTTACATCTTGACTCGGTTTACAAGTTACTGCCATACCACACCGACTTTGTGAAACATAAGAGTGTTGTTTGCGATTTTGTTGATGAGGTAAGCGTTAACGAACTTTTAAGATTAAATGTCGCAGTAAAACAGTCGTAATATTCACTATGCTAATTTGAACTTTATGCCTTTTAAATTGTGATATGGTGGCGTTTTGTCTAGGGCATTTCTTTTTCCAATAATACCTTTGGTGATAATACCTATACTGTTTTATAATTTGTATTCCTTTATTTTATATATTTATATCTATACTTTACTTTATTTTGTATTCTATCATACATAATTAAGCAAGACATTTAATATTTATAATTATATAATTATATCTAAGACATTTAATTTTTATTTCAGGCAATTAGGGCCAAGCGAAAAGAGCTGATGGAGAATAATGGCAAAGTGAACAGTAAGTTGTACCTGTTGTTTAGGTACCTACTTTTTAAAAAGATTTGTCAATAAACCGTCAGAAGTCAATCGAGTAGGCTCATCAGAACATTTTGGTATTGTCCTATAAATATAAACTATTAGCATCTGAATACACAATTTCTTCTGAGTTTGCCAAGCTTTGGCTTCTAAAAAAATACGTAAAAACTGATCCTGTAAATACGGACGTTCACTGTGAATTTACAGGGTCGCAATGTTTTTCATTTTTCATTTACAGGATCGTCAGTTTTAACGGATACGTAGTTGATCCTGTAAATAAGAGATAATGTTCATACCGTATTTACAGGATCGATTTTAATGGATATACAAACAGAACGCTATTTATTTTGTCGATTCGGTATTTTTACTAGAGTATGAATGCAGTCGTGTCCGCTCTACAACTCGCTCGTGCAACTTAGGTACATACGCCATTGCCGAATAAAACTAAAAGCGAAATATTTCTCACAATAAAATAATAATCTCATGTGAATATTCTTTTATAAGAGCCGGTTTTCTAGCTCTGAATATTTGATAGGATTGTGTTTTGTGAAAACGTTTTATTGGTAACTGATTAGGTTTTTAAGAGAGATGGAGGTGTTTCTCTGGGAAAACTTTACGCTCCAAATTGAGCCGTTCTGTAGTTGCTCAGTTGTAGCAGCTTGAAGCTAAGCTTAACTTCAGGTATTTAGGTGTGTAGGTAAGTACCTACCTACTTACTTTGATTCCTTGCGACATAAAAGTTATAAACAGTTTTTATTGGCTATTAACACATTACATTGTTTTATATTGAAAGTTTTATAGATGTTCTTTCTTCAACATTGTTTTGTACTATAAAAACAAAGTTTATTACATGCAATAAAATGTGTCAACAGTGTTATTAATTATTAAGTTATCTATAGCTATAGAGTAGATGTGTATGTAACATCACGCTACTGGCGACGAAAGCAGAGCAGTAAGCAAACACGCAGGTGAAACTGTGGAAAGCTAGTTTAGGTATATAAAGCGGAAGAGATTTTGTGTTTGTTTGTTTGAACGCGCTAATCTCTGGAACTGCTAGTCGGATTTCAATAATTCTGTTTGCGTATGATAGCCCAGTTCTTAAGGAAGGTTTAAGACACATCACGCTACTGGCGACGGGAGTATAGCAGTAACCAAAGACGCGGGTGAAGTACACTATAACTCAAACAAGGGTTTTAACTTTTAGCTTAGTACCATAATGTTGCACTAAATTCTTCCTTACAGATGAATCAGAAACAAAGTCGTTTCTTGAGCTCCTCATTACATCATCAAGCACTGACCGTGGCTACTCCGACCTGGAGTTGCACGAAGAAACCTTGGTGATCATGGTGGCCGGCACTGACACTTCCACAGCCGCGGCTTCCTTCACTTCGGTTATGTTAGCCAAATACCCTGATGTACAGGAGAAGGTTTATCAAGAGTAAGTTTGTGGTTTTCAAATATAGTAAAAGTTGCCAAAGGTTAGAGTGATGTAGTTCTATTATGACACAATCTGAAAATAAAGTAAAATAACGGGTGGCGCAAAAGTAAAGACCCTATTTGGTTCAGCTATAACATTTTTTCTAAATTAGAAAACTAGATTTAGATTTTTTTAAATGTATATTTGTGCCATTAAATTTCGTACCATTAGGATTTAAAGATGATGTCTTTTAAATGGTGACCTCCAGAGTTGATACACATTTGAGCCCTATTTATGAGATTTTCCTTCAAAATTGGTTATGAGTGACGAAGCGCATTTCCATCTCTCAGGGCATGTCAATAAGCAGAATACTCGGTTCTGGGGCACTGATAATCCGCGCATTATTCAAGAAACACCTCTACACCCACTAAAAGTTACTGTATGGTGTGGCATCTGTGTTGACAGAGTGATCGGACCCTATTTTTTCGAAGACGCTGGAGGCAATGCGATTACTGTCACTGGAGAACGCTACAGAACCATGTTACGTGAGTTTTTGATACCCAGTTTGGACGAATTGGGGCTGGAGCACATCTGGTTTCAACAAGACGGCGCTACGGCACACACAGCGCGCGACACTATGGACTTAGTGAGGGACGCTTTTCCAGGCCGAGTTATCTCTCGTTTTGGCGATTTGCCTTGGCCTGCAAGATCACCCGATCTGACCAGTCCAGACTTCTTTCTTTGGGGTTTTTTGAAATCTCGGGTGTATGTGAACAAGCCACAGACTCTCGCAGCTCTAAAAGAAAACATTCGTCAAGAAATAACGAACATATCGCAGGAAGTGTTACGGCAAGTTATGCAAAATGTCATAAATAGGGCTCAAATGTGTATCAACTCTGGAGGTCACCATTTAAAAGACATCATCTTTAAATCCTAATGGTACGAAATTTAATGGCACAAATATACATTTAAAAAAATCTAAATCTAGTTTTCTAATTTAGAAAAAATGTTATAGCTGAACCAAATAGGGTCTTTACTTTTGCGCCACCCGTTATTAAGTTATCAGTAGGAACTTATCAATAAGCGAGGAATGTATAGATACAGCCTACTTATATGTATTTGTCTAACTGCCTGAAAACAATCTGTGCCTTTAAAGATTGAGTGTATATGTAATTATGTCCGTTAGTTTTTATGTCGCCAAAAAGAAATGATAAGATTTTCAAATTGATTAATTGTTCTAATGGCTGTTACAAGTACCATCGCTGAGTTGCATATATTATCTAGTCTATATAAATATATAAAGCGAAAGAGTTTTGTTTGTTTGTTTGAACGCACTAATCTCTGGAACTACCAATCGGTTCTGAATAATTCTTTTTGCGTTTGATAACTCAATTCTTGAGGAAGGTTATAGGCTATGTAACATCACGCTACTGGCAACAGCAGCAGTGCAGTAACCAAAAATGATACTTAACTTACCTCGCCATCGAAAGAAGGTTTAGAATATGGACGCATTTCATCACTTTCTTAGACACATATTATCGTAAGAATCGAAAAAAAAAAATAGCAGTTATCGAGAAGCAGCTTAAGTACGTACCTAATAAAAATGTCACATAACTACCTACCTTTCCCTATGGCATCCTCCATTAAGGAAAGACCTATGAACAATAATAAACATCTTTAAGCTGATAACATATTTTGTCGCAGACTGCAAGAAGTATTTGACGGATCAGATAGACCTGTGACGGCGGCTGATCTTCCTCGGTTGAAGTACTTAGACGCCGTGGTGAAGGAAACATTGCGCTTGTATCCGCCAGTGCCTGTCGTCGTCAGACATATTGAAAAGGATGTGGAACTGCGTAAGTTTTAGAACTGCTGGTTCATAGCAACGTTAAAGATCGCATTGCTCAATGGTAAATGGTAGTAGATCCACGCCGCAGGCAAATTGTATAAACCGGCTGTCTCGGCATTTTGTAAACATTCGCAATCATCGCCGTAATGTAATATGCCGAAGGCACATTGGGTTAGGTTAGGTTAGGTTAGAACTGTGACCCCCTGCTATTATCGAATTATATTTGTTAAACATTGCTGGTAACATATTCGGCGATATGTAATATGCCGAGGCAGATTGTAAACGGCCGATTAATACAATTTGCCTGCGACATCCATACCATTGCGTTTCGTTCGGTGAGTGATAGTGCTGCATGCCCAATTTTCTTCCTTTTTTGCTCTTACCTACCCAACTCCCTTCAAAGTAAGCAGCGGCTTCGCAGAGTCCCTGGCATTGCAGGAGCAGTGCTAGAGACTCTGAGTCGTCCATGAGCGACAGTTACCACTTACCATCACGTGGGCTGTTTCCTCGTCTGCCACTATCGGCAATAAAAAAAGACTAGTTAGTTAAAGTTTGCAATATAATGTAAAATAATGCTGCTCGCTGACAAAATGATCTGCTCACTGACAAAATGACCTTTTGTTTCGTAAACATCGTAAACATACACATACTGGGAGATGTGGTGTTGCCAGTGAGCATATTTATTTTTTACTTTATTTTCTTTTTTTAGTTTTATTTTTTTTTCTTTGTAATAATTTAAGTGTGTTTTTTTGGTGAACAAAAATAAATCTTTTTCTTTCTTTCTTTCTTTCTATTCAATATGCAACTGATTGCTATTATTTTTTGACAGGCACAGTATTTCATATATACCATAGTCAAATGCTATCTATAGAAACTTTCTAATGGATAGAATAGACAGTTATATTTTTTTATTTATAATTAATATTAAAGGAGCTAGTGGTGGTAGTATTAATACTTAATTATAGATATTTTTGTTCAAAATACCTACTTAATAATAAGTTTGCGGTCAAAAATTGCTGTCTTAGAATCCGACATTTGTTACAAAGAGTTCTTCTAATAATTCCTCATACGTCGTAGAGATACAGTTTTATCATTATTTTCCAGCTTCGGGTGTAACTCTAGTTGAAGGCTGTGGGGTATTAATAAACATTTGGGCTATCCACCGCAACCCGTTGTACTGGGGAGAAGACGCAGAAGTATACCGACCTGAACGGTTCATAGATACACCTATCAAGCACCCATATGCTTACCTAGCGTTCAGTAATGGACCTAGAGGTTGTATTGGTATGTATTTTATATAATACAGGTGTTTGGATTTATTTATTTATTTAATAATAATTAAAACGGTTGATTACTACCAATTACAATAATAAATTATTACACCATATACAATTAAAAACAATAAACACAGATAAAAAGGAATAAAATAAGAACAAAAAAAAATGATATGATAAAACACATTCATGCATCACGCTCGCAGAACCGCAAGCACTCTGACAATATTTTCTGCCATCCATCCGCAAACAGATCACAGTTAGGATTGGCACACAGGAGAGCATTGAGTGCTGATAGTGTGCGCGGTACAGGTGACATGGAACGCGCTACGGTGCGACATGATGGAATAGCTAACTGCACATGTCTCCGGTTACGACGATAGTTGTCAGGAGTATAAAAACGACACAGCTCGTCATGTAGATCTAGGGATTGTAGTTATAATAATAGTATGTATTATGTAAGTATGTTTATGTTCCTTCGCTTTGGTTATCATCATATTTAAAAAAACAATCGAATCTTTACAATTGCCTCGATGGTTCTGTGGCACTGAACTGCCATGCAGAGGTCTCGAGTTCAATCTCCAGGTCGGTCAGATTTTTTGTGATCCTGTCGAGAAATTCTGTCAATTGTTTCTGGTAAAGTACAGGCTCGCCTTATTTTAAGTAGACTATTTTTTAACTTTAAAATAACTGTTGAAACGCTCTATCTGCTCACTGCTGGTGCTTAAAAAGTCCAGATGTTAGTTGTATAATTGCCCTCTTAACGCTCTGCCTCGTCGTTGAATTTGTCCATTAAATGAGTCGTCTTTATGACTATTACTATTACGGGACTATTATATCGCGAAAGCCTAGTATAGTAAGTAGTAACTAGGGACTCTTTCTTGCAATTTTTTTTATTGCTGATAGTGGCAGCTGAGTAAATACCCCACGTAATGGTAAGTGGTAACTGTCGCTCATGGACGACTCAGAGTCACTGACTCTGAGAATTCGCTGCCTACCATAGAAGGAGTGGGGTACGTAAAAGGATTGAGAGAGACGAGGAAAAAGAAAGGGAGGAAATTGGGGCTCCGGCACTTTTACTCACCGAACGAAACGTAATAGTACGGATACTGTTACTCTTACGTTGATCTTCTATGAGAGAGTAGTACTTCCTCGGTCGATCCAGCGCATTCATGCTGATACCAGCGTGGATCTACTACCGTCTAAAATTTATGGCAAGAAGGATCGACTACCGCATGTATAGTAGGTACTTGGTATAATAATGGTATATTATAATTTCTCCAGGGTATAGATATGCAATGATGCTGATGAAATCTGCGCTGGCAACATTTCTACGAAGATACAAATTAATAAACGCAGACGATGGTAACAAATGTGACGAACCATTGAAGGTCGCTTTTGAAGTCATGATGAAAGATGTGAACGGATTCAAAGTGAAGTTACAGAAGAGGAAAACGCCGCAAGAAATTTGATTTACAAATTACTAACAGTCGCCCGCAGCTTTGCTTGCGTGACTTAAAAATTTACACAATATCTTTATGAATTAAAATCCATTGTTGCCCTTCCCATATTATTTTATTCATCGCCGTCAAATAATGTACAGTACCCAAATTCACCCTATCCCTGTCAAAAATATCAAAATTTTAATTTAAGTCAAGGCATCGAAACAGCAACGATAACTTTAAAGACAAAGAACTGCCTGTTTCATACTTTTCTCTATCAAAAATAATAAAAACAGCATTTTTACCAAAAATATTTCCATACAACGTTTCATTCCCATTTTTTTGTCAGAACTATACATGAATGATTTTTTTAGTAGAAATAATAATATTTCAAAACTAGTTTACAATCATTCTAACTTATTTTTACCCCTACCCCAAAATTCAATCCTTAAAATTTTGAAAATCTCGACAAACACTCCAAATTTCAAGTCGCTACGACTAGTGGTTTAGGCTGTGCGTTGTCTGTCACTCAGTCAGGTAGTCGAAATTATTCAGTGGATAAGGCACCCGCTTCGTAAATACGAGGTAGGGTTCGAATCCGGGCAAGTATGTGATTTTTCAAATCATATGTACTTTCTAAGTTTACCTTGGACATTTCTGACTGACGGTGAAGGAAAACATCGTGAGTAAACCTGGACTTAAAAGTCTGGAATTGCCAATCCGCCTGGAGCAAGCGTGGTGATTAACTTCTCTATATGAGAAGAGGCCTTTGCCCTGTATTGGGACTGTAAAACAGGCTGGTATTATTTGGCTGGCTTTATATTATGTATGGAAAGGCATATGGGAATAACGTTTTTCTACATAATAACCACCAGTTTCTAAAAGGCTGATCATCGAAAAATTAACTAATCACGTTAAATCATGTTAAATCTCATGTGAAGTACCTAAAAGCACCCGAAAAGCATGGATAACAGCTTTTAGTAACCCAATTGGTACTTCCCATGGAGTTTATTCCACTCTCTCCCTTTTTGTCCAAAACGACACGTTACAGTGGAATCTAAAGGGTCTTGAACCAACTGGTTCAGCAATTCATACTTTTGTCGCTTAATTAAATCCTGGAACACTTAACCAGCGCATGTGTTCCCATCTAATTATGATCCTGATTCTTTTAAGCGGGGCATGAGAAAGCATCTTACTAAGCCACCATAGTGGCTACCATACCAGTAGTTTGTCTTTTGGAACGGTGTCACTTCTGGATTCCACTGACTGCTGACCATCAGGCAGAGTAGATTCACTTTGGTAGCCTAATATAATTTAAAAAAAGATGATAATAACCACAACGGAAGGCATTACCATAATTGCCAATAAAACACTTCCTATTTAAGTAGTTTAAGAATTTATTTACCTACAATAGTTTCAATATTAATATTTTTCTAAAAACGCAACATAATATACACATTTTATACAGCGAAAAAGAAAGTATAATAGTGACACATTACAACATAGAATAAAATACAAAATAATTAAATGTAACTCATCCATTTTTCTCACAAAACCTCAAACAATCCAACAATATATCAGGCCATCCATCCGCAAACAAATCACAGTCAAGATTGACACGCAAGAGAGATTAATTACTATTAATTTCTTTATTAAATAAATAGATTCCGCAAACAGGGTACAATAAAATTCATACCGGCATTCGCAAGCACAAAAACTTACTACGGATATTACAATGGATGCTTTTTAGTGCATTAGAATTTTGACCCTGAAATAGCCAATTAAAGCGTCAGCGTCCTGATCCCCCTCCCTTTTGTAAGCTCGATTCAGATGAAATAAATCGGTGTCTATTAGGAGGTAATCTGTGATTTTGACTAAGTTCTGGGTTCCAGCTGCACAGTGAAATGGTCGACATCTCTCATCATGACGTCGAACTTGACTTTGAGAGACTGATCCTTATGGCTTGCTGTAGTTGCTGGTAGTATTCGGTACTGGCGGAGTAGACCAGCAATTGCTGTTTTCATTGACATCATGGCGTATTGATAACCTGAAAGGAAGATATGATCGTACTAAAGTATCTAGTAAGGATCTGGCATAAGGATTGACCTAGGAAATCTCACAGAATATATATACTAAGCGGGGCGTGAAAAAGCATCTCACTAAGCCGCGGAGGCCACCATACCAGTAGTTTGGCTTTTGGAATGGTGTCCGCCACTTCTGGATTCCACTTACTGCTTACCATCAGGCAGAGTGGAGTCACTTTGGTAGGCTAATATAAAAAAAAAAAAAAAAAAATACTATTTGCATTTCAATCGGTAGATAAAAAAACTGGCCAATTTACCTCTCGGCCCTATTCCATTACTTTCTTCTCTAAGACTAAGCTAAACTACTAAGCGAAGGTCCTCGCGAAGAGTGTACTACCGAGCGAGAAACTCTTCCGCATTAGGTGTTAGTAAAAGCTCAATCAGCCCATTGGCTGATATATCTAAATTCTCACCAAGACAAGCCCTTGGTCCATGACTGAATGCCAGGAATGCAGCAGGGTGCTTCAGAGGCGTGTCTATGAACCGTTCAGGTCGGAACTGGTTCGCGTCCTTGCCCCAATACAGCGGGTTACGATGAACAGCCCAGATGTTGATAGCTATACCAGTTTCTTTTACCAGTGTAATTCCTGACGCTGAAAAGAAATGAGGCTTTTTTTAATAATGTAAACTTAGGGCCATAATAAATATATGTCTCACCAGATGGTAAGTGGTTACCTACGTACGTTTATTAAATACTAGCGACCCGCCCCGGCTTCGCACGGGTGCAATGCTGATACTATATTTAGTATAGCATAGCGGCCCAGTATTATTCCAATGCAGGGAAAGGTCTCTTCTCATACTGAGAAGGTATGAGCATTGATCGCCACGCTTGCTCAAGCTCAAGGCGGATTGGCGATTTCAGACTTCCTTCAGAATTCCGTACGATGTTTTCCTTCACCATCTGTCAGTAATGTCCAGATAAACTTCAAAAGTACACATGATTTGTAAAATCACATTGGTACTTGCCCGGATTCGAACCCCTGACCTCGTGTTTACGAAGCGGGTGCTCTCACCACTGAGCTATTACGACTTGATTACGACTTGACACAAAAGTGTAATTAGCTTTACCAGGATGTAGTCATTTTGCGTCTAAGGTGTTCTTAAACGTAGACAATACGAGATGATGAAATTATACGATTTAGTCGTTTTGCGTGTGAAGTCATTTTGCGATTATGGCATTTTGAAATTAGGACTTTAGGCGATATTGACATTCTGCGATGTCGTCGTTTGTCATAAGTGGACATTTTGCGTTCTAGTCACTTTCCGACCGACCCCTATCTCGGACTTTTTTGTAAACCTTTTTAAGGTGTACAATATTGTGATCTATCTTGTAGGGTTTAGCCAGCGTTGCAATGTAAGCGCAAAACATTTGTTTATTTACGACTACACATTGAAGACATCTATGTTACACCAGTGTTTCCCTACGATATTATGCATGTTTTATACATATAAACCTTCCTCTTGAATCACTCTATCTTGACCCCGCATCAAAATCCGTTGGGTAGTTTTAAAGATCTAAGCATACATAGGGACATACAGCGGGAAGCGACTTTGTTTTATACTATGTAGTGATGACTGTATTCTCTACCTAAGCATTAAGATAACCCGTGCCTTACGAATAAATATATTCGAAATTGTTCCAGTAGGATGAGTTAAAAATCTTATGTGAACCAATTAATGTCTGAGTGGTTTATTTGTATTGTGTATGGACTGCGAGTTCTTAGGATCGATTTCTGGCATAAATATTTATCAGACATAAAGTGATATTGTGTTTTATTATAGAAAATTCTCAGTTTTAGCCTGGATTCTGGAATCGGACTCAGTCACAGGACAACAGGCTCGCTTTCTGTTACATAACAACTAACAATTAATACTTACGTAATGTGATTTCCTTGTCAACTTTTCTGACGATGACTGGCACTGAAGGATAGAGTCGTAAAGTTTCTCTTATAACAGCATCTAAATACTTGAGCCGAGGCAGATCATCTGCGGTTATGGGTCTGCTTGACTCGCCGAACACTTCTTGCAATCTGCGAAGAAGTTCCAATGTAAAGTGAATTATTTGATCGAGAGACATTTCTAATAATGATAGATTAGAACTTCATCATTATTTCTTCCGAATGACCTCCAGTTCTGGTTACAGCCTTTTCAGTATCTCCATTTTCGTTCACCACACTCACCCATCGGTTATCGGCACCTTCATCAGGTCGAGGTCAGAAAAATGGTTTTTTTTATTTTTTTTATTGTCTACTGTGGCAGACGAGCCAACAGCCCACCTGATGGTAAGTGGTAACTGTCGCTCATAGACTTCTGCAATGCCAGGGGCTCTGCGAAGCCGCTGCCTACCGTGATATTAATGCTCTCTTTAAACCTCGTTTGAAGCAGGACATGTCATAGCGCTCGGCAAACACCGCAGCTGGTAGTTTGTTCCAGAGCCTGCACGTACGTGGGAGAAATGTGTCTTGACTATCGTTCGATTCATTTTTTATACCATTGCTTAACGAATTCAATTAATAAATAAAATATAGGTAAGCTTAACCCTTACCCTTAGCTTAAACTTTATAAGCCGTAATGGCCCAGTGGTGAAGGAACCCGCTTCGTAAAACACGAGGTCGGGGGTTCGAAGCCGAGCAAGTACCAATGTGATTTTTTAAATCATATTATGTATTTTCTAAGTTTATCTGGACATTACTGACTGACGGTGAAGGATAACATCGTGAGGAAACCTGGACTTCCAAGGAAGTCTGAAATCGCCAATCCGCCTTGAGCAAGCGTGGTAATCAAGAAAAGAGGGCTTTCCCTGCAGTGGCATAATAATGAATTCATTTCCAAATAATTATCAAATATATAAAATATTTTTTGTCATTATCATTTTCATCATAGTATAGTATAAATATCCAAAATTCGACAAGGGTAGGTTAGAGATAAGAAAACTTACTCTCGATACACTTTGTTTTGTACATCAGTGTGCTTAGATAGGAGAACTGAAGTAAACGCAGTGCCCACAGCAGACGTGTCAGTACCGGCTAATACCAGAACCAGAGTCTCTTCTCGTAACTCCAAGTCTGTATATCCTTGGTTCCTACTAGATGATTCAATCAGAAGTTCCAAGAAAGTTTGGAGACTTTCTCGTTGTATGTCTGGAATAGTCAAGTAATAGACGTAATTTTTAATAGCTAAAAATTCATAAATATATTAAAACAAAAAATGTTTTCTTATGTAAGTTTTTAAAACCGCCACATCATAAGTTTTGTGCTAATGCTGAAGTACTTCTAGTTAAAAGTCATACAGGTACTATTATCTATCTAAACATTTTTATGAAACGGAAGTTTGTTTGTTTGTTTGAACGCGCTAATCTCTGAAACTACCATTCGGATTGGAAAAATTCTTTTAGTGTATGATAGTCCAGTTCTCGAGGAAGATTATAGGTTATGTAACATCACGCTACTGGCGACGGGAGCAGAGCAAAGATGCGAGTGAAACCGCGTTGCAAAAAGCTAGTAAGTATAATACTTTTAATCTTAATGCAGATACTCATTTAAAGCATCTACGTGTTTACCTCGATTACAGTGTGTTTGTATTTTCATTGAATCCCTTTTTGCTTTTATTACCTGTAAGTATCGAAATATTATGTAAGTGTATTGGTATTAAACAAGAAAAAATCAGGATACTAACTAATATAAGAAAAAATATTGTAAATGTTTTAATATCTCTAAATAGTAAAGCAAAATCACTATTTTTTCCTGTCTGTATCGTGGGTAACTTTTAACCCACGCAATGCTGCAACAAATTTTGACATGGTTTTCAATTTCATTTAGACCATTTCTACCGAACCATGAATACATAAAATCATAACATGTTTATTATTATTATACTTAGTAGATAATTTAAACCTTGGACCTTGCTTGATTTTAGGATTTATGACAATACTACCTTGTCAACAAAATCGCAAATCACAGCTCTACATTTGATGTGTTGTTTGTACACAGGTGTTATCTTATAAATTGCCTCGCTATGCAACCACGGTTGGCACAATCGCGCCGAATCCAAGCGTGTGCACTCCTCGAAAGATTTTAAGAACGGCTGGTCACTCTGTTTCTGTGCGTCTACGCTGACACCTAGGGTTGACTCTGTAATTAAAACATTGAATTTTAGCAGGATTTGGAGTAAGTGTGGTGTATTTATTGTCTTTTAAATGACTGTAAGTAACAATCTACAACAAACTACCGACTTTCCTATAATACTTATATAATCAAATTATTTAACCGGATTAAAAAGAAGGTATAAATTTTTAAAAAAAGAGTATATCTACAAAAAAGTATAATAATGTTAGGTGCCTGTACTAGGAGTATTTTTGCATGATTTGCATACAATTGTCATGTTGAAATGCAGAACTATCTGCAAAAATTTGTAACATCTCTTGATTTGATTAGATGTGCATAAAGTAGGTATATGGATGAGCATCATCATTATGTCAGAGTATTATCTCGTACAGGAAACGGCATGAAAATATTGATTGCCTGGCGATTCAAATTCAAATTCATTTATTATTGTCATACATTAATTGTGTAGGTACATTACTGGTATGCTTTCCAAAAACTTCAAATAGCTTTAAAGTAACTCTTACCGCAAACAGAATCCATAGAATACGATGTAATATACTTCCATATCGAGAAGTCTCCTTTGCCCGCTGCTTTTTTTAGCTGGTCTACCATTATTGTGCTTTGACGGGCAAATATGTCTACGAAATGCATCAAATTCTTTGGACTGAATGTTGGCGCAAGTACCTTGCGACGGGGCCGCCAAATGTTCACTGCAAAGAGCATAATCTGGTTACTAAGAAATGAAAAGTTGATGATTAACTTTAATATATTCTTCTTCTTAAAAGACAACTCTTGCTCATTAGGAAATTAGCTTTGTGTCGTAAAATACTTTAACCTACAAAATTACAATTATTATACAAAAGAAACTGTTTGAAGTGTTTGATGTTTATAAAGTCGGTTTACTGACGATAATTTTACGTGATAACTTCATAAGAAAACATTGCTTAATACTATTATAATTTATAATAGGTCAAAGAAGGAGTTTGCGTCACAAGCCGAACGCATAGGCCGACGCTGCTTCTCTGTCAAAAATAATTAAATATATCAAGGATATGAATAAATATAATTACCTGGTGCGAATACACTGCCATTACCAGTCAGAACCCTCAAGCATTTCATGGTGTCGTCCTTTTCTAGACAATGCTTCAGGAGAAATTCGGCAAGACTAGCATCAGCTATCACTAAGAAAATGTAAGGTAATGAGATCATAGATGAAGACGCAGCGTAGGTAGATTTCAAACAAGGTATATTTAGGATGGAATTGATAAAGCGCGACTCAGGATTAATCACAGAGGACGTTTGGAATGTTGAGAAGCGAATATAATCATGTTGATGGTCATCAACATTTTAAATTATATACCTGTTAAACTAAAAAAAAGTATATTCTTTTAAAATAAAGGCTGTAAGGAATTAAGATCGATAACATATTCTGCGGTAGAGTGAGATTGCAAAGATCGTACTTTATTGCACTAAGTATCACTGCTGATCCACCTTCACTGTCTGAGTCTTTCAGGCTTATGGACAATCGTAATATTAGCAGGCTTTCTAAGGCGCTTATAGCTCTTTGTGCTCATTGTTCGTTAAACGATTAGCGGGTTAAGCAACATAGAGTGCGGCTGGCCCATGAATGGGTGACCGCATAGTGGTACTTAATCAGAGCGTCGTGCTTCGGAGGGCACGTCAAGAGTCGGTCTTGATTGTTATCAAGTTGATAACAGTCGTTAGGTCAAGTCGGATGACTCTAAGGGCGGCCTGAACAAATCCTGATATTTGGTTAAACACAAACCACTCGATGTTTGATTTTTAGCAGACTTTTTAGAAGAAGCTCTGACTTATTGTCACTTCTTATGTGATAATTTGACCTGCACCATGTTTAAAATTGATCACATACCTAGATACAGCCGATGTCCCTGCCATATAGTGACGATACCATCACCCGCGATAGCTTCATCCCCCAATCTTTGGAACTGTGTCATACGATCTGTACAAAATAATACTAGATAAATTTTAAATACTTTCAATGGATAATAAAAGTAGCTGTTGGAGAACTGGTGACGAGATTGGTTCCCAACTAATATTTATCCTATATTATTATCATATACTATTACGACCGGCCAAGGTGGCGAAAATTGGGGTAGGCCTATGTCCAGCAGTGGATGTCTTTTGGCTGATATGCTGATGATGATTATCATATTCAGAGTGTATACGATTAAATGAAAAGGCAGCTGTTACTAGTCCGTATAAAGATATCAATTTAATCACAAAAATGATTTGACGAAAAACAAAAATTTAAAATTTTCGAACAAAATAAATAATATTTTAGTAGTAACAAAGTAATACATTATTTATTATGACAATTACACTGACCTGTAACGAGCGTTAAGTTTATCCTTCGATGTGGGTTATGACTTAAGCCAGTGATCGTTTGACGTACTTACAGAGTGTTTAGAATTACAGAAATTAAAAAAAGTAGTCCTGTGTCTAAACTATTGAAGATATTTAGTTGTTTTTTTTTGTCTCGCTTTATAATGTCACATACTATACGTAATTGCATTTAATATCACACCATCGTATACACTCGGTATATTACATTTTATTCCGGGTTAAAACCCACCATGGAAACATGCTGTCTTAATCTCCACAGTTCCGTTTATAGATAGGTTATGTAAAGAAACTTTTCGGATCGACATTAGTAGTACCATTTCTTCATCCTCCAAGGCTCGTTACAACGCCGATGGTTGAGAATAAGGCGCGAAACTGATGCTGTCAGGATTTCATTTAGGAAGAGCTTACCTAAATCTTAAAAAAGCTTTCTACGTTGATGAAACGATAAAACGAAAAATTATCAACCAATTATTTATAATTAAACCTATTAAATCACGAAACTATTACCTTCATCACTTCCAATAAAGATATAAGCGTGTCCAATAAAAGGTAGCGCGATAGACTTATTACTTTTAAACTTATAGGACAGTTGAATCATCTTCCTTCTTTGCCATCGTTGCACTAACACCCACACTATTACGAATAGCAAAACTAACTGTCCGAACATAATGTTAAAGTAAATTAAACTAAATAATAATATAGACAAAGATAATTTTGAAAAAGTGATAAGCTTGACTTAAATAAAATGAAAGTATGCCGAAAGTAAATGAAATAATCGTAAAAGGTAATACTAATAGATCACTAATAGATGACTGCACAATTGCTACTGAATGAGACAAAATAGATTTGGGTGACACCGATGTCGTATTTATACATTTTTTGCACTTCAGTTAAGATGTCGCTAATAAACCTTGAGAATTAAGTAGAGTACTTAAAACAGTTATCATTGAAATGTTTATATTCTCACAGAACATAGGTAGGTAGGTACATCTAGAAATTTGACTTAATTAAGTTATGTATTCGAAATAACACCTCAATGAATTTGTCTACTGAAGGAGTAATCAGTGATTAATACCACCCATGTTTAGTCAATTTTTTTAAGAACAAAGAAAGAAAAGGTCCACTCGGGAATTATACAAGACTACACAGTCATAGCATGCCGAGCTGTGAACTGTGATTCAAACCCACTACCTCGTGTTTACGAAGCGGGTAGCCTAAGGGCCATTTAGACTAAATAACAATAAATGAATAAATAATTATTTGTTTAGATTAAAGTGGGACATAGGTTCGGGTAAGACAAAACGTTCAAATTTGTGTAGACGAGTCCAACACCCAATCTCTATACCTACCTTAAGTACGAGAACCTAAGAATTTATTTACTTTGGCACTATTGCTTGGCACTACTAGCTGTGTCATGAAATATTTTTCTCTACCGTCACACCAATATATAAATACTAGTAGTGCTAAAGGAGATATTGTTTCCCTGTGACACTAGAGACCTGAAAATCATTACTCAAGCTTACAGGTTAAAAACACAAAAAATGGATTCAATATCTAGTATGACTCCATCACCTAAAAGCTATTTGCATTTTCCCCTTTTGATCGAGTTACCTTAAACATAAGATGCCAATAAAGTCGTTATGTAAATCGCCTAAAAAGTTGTTTGCCTTAAATAGAGACAACATTTCAATAAACATGAAATTTGCCTAAAAAGCTGTTGAATAATAATAATAATAAATTTATTTCGGAAGAAAGTACAACAAATGCATACAGTGATACATAAAAGTAGACAGTACAGTAACAATGATTTGGTATAATACATAGGTACTCTACTGTAGCATTAGTACATAACAATAGTTATATTACACTAGTAGTTGTACATTAGCAAGTTAGGGAGGATTTTTTTTTTTTTTTTTTTTATACGTGGGAAATGCATTACGCATACGCACCCGCCCGCAAGGCGGGGGTTATGTCGGACTCTCCAACCGCACTCAAAGCGCGGCCAGCATACCGACTAAAACCCACGGTGTTCCTCCAGACGGCCAGAGTGTCGGGGTCACGGGAGTCGCTTGCGCATTCATCCGCGACCCCGACGGGCCATGGCCCGCTCACCGCGAGCGGGCCCCGTCCGATTTAGGGGCCTAGCCCCCCCTCCTTCGAGAGGCGCGTGCGGAACACGCGCACTGCCGTCTCGGGCCCGTGCTGTTCGGGCGGCGACTGCCCGATCGCCGCCCGCAGGCCAACTCGGCCGCAGAGGATAGGGAGAACGGCGCATCGCAATACCGACACTCCTCTTCCCCTGCGGCCCCACCGCGTCCGCAATCTGGCGGTTGCGGCCCCGCCGAGGCCGCGGAAGGTAGGGAGAGCGGCGCACCGTTATACCGGCACTCCTCTCCCGCCGCGGCCCCGCCACTCCTCAGCCGCAGTGTCGCCGAAGCAACACTGCAGCCCACCAGAGCCGCTCCATCGTGGGCTTAACGGCAAAGCCCAGAGGAGCGGCGCCTCCTTGGGGTTCCTCTTGGTTCACCGTGGTCCTTGGTAACCACGGCTAAGCCCCCCCGCCGCGACAAGGCGAGAACCCCGTTGGGGGGGAAGTTAGGGAGGATTGCACGAACCACTGGTTTCCAGAATCAACTCAGTTTGGAAACCAGTGGTTCTCTAAATAGAGCATAATAAAATATAGAATTTAGATGCCGATAAAGTATACCTAAAATATGAAATTGACTAAGAAGTATATATAAGTATATATATATATATATAGTATAATTTGCTGACATTTTGTAAACTTTGACGTTCATAAGTGTTAATTTAATTAACCTATATGAATAAACATATTTTATTTCATTCATTCATTCATTCATTCATTCATTTATTGCCTAAATTAAAATTACCTATAAAACAGTTTGTCTGAAATACAAGATGACTAATAAAGCTACGAGCTTTCCGCGGCACGGTTTCGTCCGCGTCTTTGCTTACTGCTCTGCTCCCGTCACCAGTAGCGTGATGTTACATAGCATATAACCTTTCTCGAGGACTGGACTATCATACTCAAGAATAATTTTTCAAATCTGACTGGTGCCTGCAGAGATTCTCTCTCTGACTCTTTATATAATAGTATAGATATGTTTAATATGTGCATAGACTGGAAAACTGATAGAATTAACAGCTACTGGGGCCTATTTCAGTGTAAAATATATGACTAAGCTAAAGGCAAAAGGACATTTTTCAAAGGATTTTGGCTGAATGACAATTGGCATTGAATTTATTTTGTGCAATTTATTTATTATAGAGACTTAATAAAATGAATGAAGTTTATTGACCACAGCAAGATGATATTAATTTGCAGTTAACATTGAGGTAAGTTAGCTAATCTTCTTTTACAGTGGCTTTTTATATACTATGTTTATTTGAAAATCCGATTTTATGCAAGGAATCGTTCAACGCTGATTCGTTTTTACAATATGTCAATAGATCTATTATTGACACCGCTTTAGCGCCGAATGAAAAATCAAGATTATTAAGAATCTTGAATTAAAATTTGTATGTTGGTGAAACACAGAAGACTCTTTAAGCCTCAACACCTAATGGCCTAAGCAGAACAACTCAACCTACAATGAACTAAGACGTAATATTTTACTTCAGTTTGTCCCTATAGCCGAAGCCCCACACACGTCTTCAAGGTGCAGCGTTGTATTTAGAACCTTTAAGTGTATGACGTCAGCGGGTTGTTCGTAGATCTACACAGAACTTTCGTGTTGGGTTCGTAATAAATATTATTAATTAGTAAAATCATTTATTCATTGTGACAGAATATTAATATGACATTGATTTATATCTTCTTTAGTATATCGACAGCGTTCTAAAGAGTTTCTAATACACCACATCTCTCCCCTCCTAGCTGCTGCGGATCAAAGGACCAGCCGAGAGCTGGTCGAGGTGTCTGCGCCAGACATCACCATTGTCAGTGCGAATTTCGTAGTGAAGTCGGCCCAAACGTTTAGTGATACTTCCAAACTGCCACCGGTTCGAGGCACTTCTATAGTCACGAGCTTGTACCCGATCACCAGTTTTGAACTCTCTGACATTGACCTTCTGAAGCGTTGGTGCGATCTCCTTTTCTTTTCTTAAAAACATAGCATGTAGTGTTGTGCGTATTTCTCTGCCAAACATTAGCTGGTACGGAGTTTGACCATTAGCATTTGGCGTTCGCCGGAGACGAGTTCTCACCGTTACTAACTTATCTAATATGTTACCTCCTTCCCCCTCTAAGCTACGTGAGATTCTTTTAACTGTCTGTACAAAACCCTCAGCTTGCCCATTAGTTGCAGGGTGGTATGGAGCGGAGGTCTTATGAATGATCATACAATCTTTTAAATATTTTCAAACTCTTCCGCAACGAACTGTCGGCCATTGTCTGAAACCAAGACGTGAGGTGTTCCAAAAGTGCAAAATAGTACTTTTAATTTTTGTATGCACCAAGAGCTTGTAGTTGACTTGGTTGGTATAATCTCAGTCCATTTTGAGAATGAATCTACAATAATTAAAAGTTGGTAGCCGTGCACAGGTCCAGCGAAATCAATATGAAGTCTTTGCCAAGGGCCACTTGGATGTTCCCAGTGGTGCAGTGGTGCTTTCTCTGGTTCATTTTGTTGCAATCTACAGGTTCTACATGACTTGACTTTGGTTTCAATCTCGTTGTCAATTCCTTTCCAGTATACAAAACTGCGAGCCAATAGCTTCATCTTTACAATACCTGGGTGACCAAGGTGTAGCTCGTCTAGCACTTGTTCGTGTAGTGTTTTTGGAATAAAGACTCGCGATCCTCTTAATAAACAACCATCATGCAAAGGAAATTCATTGTCCTTGTAACCGAGTATTTTTAATGGTTGACCAGTTTCCAATGCGTGTAGCAAAGATGTACAGTCGGTGTCATTTTTTGTTTCTGTCGCTATGACATCTGGATTAATATCAATCGTATGAATTTGTTGAAATTGAAAACTGTAATTTTGGTCAATTCTGTTGGTCTTGGTATTTTCTACTGGAAATCTGGATAGATAATACTGTTCATCATCTTCATAAACGATCTGCCTAAAGTTGTCTCCACTTCTGAGTGTCTTCTGTTCGCAGATGACCTTAAATTAAGCCTAGGTATCGAAACTGTAGCCGACACGGTAGCCTTACAGAATGATATTAATGCTGTTTGTAAGTGGAGCCAAGCAAATCGTCTTCCCTTTAATATTAACAAATGTAAAACCTTGACATTCACACGCAAATTACACCCCATACTATGCAATTATTATCTACTTGACGCTCCATTGGAAAGAATATATGACATTCACGATCTAGGTATAACATTAGACTGTAAGCTTGACTTTCACATGCACATGACAAATATGTGTAAGCTAGCACATAGGATGCTAGGATTCGTAATGAGGACTGCATCTCAGTTTGAGAACATACTGGTTGCACTGGTTCTATATAATGCATACGTACGCAGCAAGCTTGAGTATGGTGCTGTGATCTGGGATCCATACGAAGACAAATATATCCTCATGGTAGAAAGAGTCCAACGCAAGTTTGCTCGCTGGCTATACAAGAAGCGCTACGGTTATTATCCCTATCTGTATCCTTCTGCATTTGTTACGGCCATGGTGGATATGGAGACGCTGAAGCTCAGAAGAGATATGATTCTGATAAGGATGTATCTCTCAATATTACACCAGGGCATTGATAGCCCGCGAACTTTAGAAAGATTCCGTATTTTAGTTCCTAGGAACATACCATGGAATGAAAACGGTCAGGTGGCACCGCGCCGGCGGCCTCGCCTGTTACAGCTGCCTGAGGCGCGCACTGAACGCGGTCGCCATTCGCCCACTATTCGGGCACTACGCTTGATTGGAGACATACTTGCTCAGCACAATGAGATCGATATTTTCGCCAATGGATTGGAATATTTATTTCGTAAAATTCATCAAATTTTAAACTACGAATATATTTAATAATAATAAAATAAGTTATCTGACTGTAATGTATTAAATTTTTTGACATTATTGTATTTAATTTACTGACATTATTGTATTTAATTTATTGACATTTTAGAATTGAGTCGATTGACATTGATTGAGTTTTAATTATATTTATAGATTAATGAATTGTAATTGTATTAGCACATTAATAAATAGAATCAATTGACATTATTGAAATTATTCAAGTTACCTGACATTATTGTTTGCATAATTTATTGATATTGATTGAACTGTATTTGAATATTATTGAATTGAATTATTTGATATTATTGATTTGAATAATTAATCGACAATATTGAATTGAATTTTTATAGTATTGTATTGACATATATAACAAACTCATTGACTATTAACATTATCAAATTGATGTACTTGACATTTTGAATTGTCTTATCTTCTATCTTTTTAATATTGTATAGATTTAATTGTAATATTTAGAATAAAACGTTATAGATTTGGGCTTGTAAGTGCTTTGGAGAAATTCTGTTAGCTTATAAGTATGTACTAAATAAATAAATAAATAAATAAATAAATAAATAATCTGCATTTGAGTTGTTCGCCGAAGTTCTATATTCAATGTTGTAGTCAAATCTAGATAAGAAGTGAGCGTAGTGAAACAGTCTCATCGTACTCATTGCTGGTAGTGTTGCTGTGTTGCTGGTGATGTGGGTGGAAAATTACTGTCAGTGGCTTATGGTCTTTAACGAGGATGAATTTCCGACCATAACAATAGTAGAAAAACTTTTTCAATCCCCAGTGTATCGCTGTAGCTTCCTTATCGATTTGACTGTAATTCTTCTCGCTATCAGACAGCGTTCTCGAAGCGAATGCTATAGGTCTTTCTGATCCATCTGGTAATCTATGTGACAGTACTGCCCCGAGTCCCAGTGGTGAAGCATCTGTTGCAAGTACTAACGGTATCTTAGAATCAAAGTGTATTAGTACTCTTTCACTTAAAATTTCTTTCTTAATTTGTATAAAAGCTTGTTCGCACTCTGTAGACCATCGGAAACCTACTTCTTTCTTTAGTAACTTGTTTAGTGCGTTCGTAATAGATGCAAGGTTTGGTATGAATTTGTTGTAAAAATTTGCTATTCCAAGAAATGTTTTCAATTCTGCTATATTGGTTGGGTGTTCTGTTTTAATTATTGCGTTTACCTCGTCCCTGTTTTTGTGTAGACCTTCTTTGTCTATAGTGTGGCCAAGGTAATTTATACTTGTTTGGAAAAAAATACACTTGTCTTTGTTTACTCGAAGATTGCTTTCTTTTAGTTTGTCAAGTACGAGTTTGAGCCTCTGTAGTAGCTGTTCTTGGTTAGTACCCTGTATAATTATATCATCGAAGAAACATTTAACACCTTCTAAGCCTTGTAATAGTTTGTCCATGAATTTCTGCCATAGGCTTGAAGCGACCTTAACTCCAAACATAAGCCGGTTTACTCTGTAAGTTCCTTTGTGTGTACTGAGTGTTTGAAGCATTGCGCTCTCTTCATCCATCACCATGTTAAGGTACGCCTGAGTTATATCTAGTGTACAAAATAGTTTACCTCCATTCATCTCTGCAAAAATATCTTCAATCATAGGTATTGGATATTGTTCATCTTGTATAATTTTACTTAAAGCACATTCCTGCATACTCTCCACCTCTCCTACCCAATGCAACTGCCCTTTTTTGACTAGATCAAGTGTTACTAAATACCTGGGTGTCTATATCGATAGTCACCTAAATTGGAAACCTCACCTAGAAAAACTAGCTTCGCGTGTACGCAAACTCATATATATATTTAAAAAACTAAGGTGCGCGGCCGACATGACAATACTAAAATCAGTTTATTTCGCGCTGTGTCAATCAATTATCGGTTACTGTATTACGTTGTGGGGTGGGTCTGCTAAAACCTACTTTTTTGAACTAGAACGTGCACAAAGGGCTGTCTTAAAGGTAATGACAAACAGACCATACATATATCCTACCTCTTTGCTCTACAAGGAATGTGATGTTCTTACCGTGAGACAGCTGTTTGTGCTACGGACTGTTCTGAGAAAGCATAGCTCTATCACATATGATAAGTCTACATCAAAAAAACGACGTCACTATCGGGTTTGTACGATCCAGACGTTCAGAACGGCCCTTGCTAGTAGACACTTTTCGGTCTGTGGTGCTCACTTTTACAATCTTGCCAACAAAAGCTGTAATATTTACCCACTTTGTAAATACGCCGTAAAAAGTACTATCACTGACTGGTTAAAAATGAAATCATACTCAGAGACTGAAGATCTTCTTACCTTATCCATCCTATAGTAACAACACACACACTCACAAACACACACACAGACACACACACACACATACACACACACATACACACATACACACACATACACACACACACACACACACACACGCACGCACGCACGCACGCACGCACGCACGTACGCACGCACGCACGCACGCAAACTTTTATTTTTATTTTCTAATGTAACTTGCACTTTTACTATTATCTAAGTTAATAATTATTGTAACATCTAAGTAGGTATACAACTATGTTCCAAAATGGGAGAGACCTAGTACCCAAAACACAAGTTAAATCTTACGTTGGGTGCCAGAGCCCAACTTAACATTTGTGTGAATTGTACTGTTGTATTATCTAAATGTATTTATTTGTGCGAATTTTATGATAATAAAAGAATTATTATTATTATTAAATTTTGTTTAGGGTAACTTTATAATCAGCGCATAATCGAATACTCCCATTTGGTTTGACAACTGGTACTATTGGAGTACCCCACTCAGAGTGGTCAACTTTTGTGATACTGATAACACCTTGTGCGCATAGTCGCTCTATCTCTTCGTCTACTTTGTTTTTTAAAGCGTATGGTATTCTACGTGGTCTAATAAATATAGGCTTAGTGTTCTCTTTCAGGTTTAGGTGTCCTCTGTAATTGGGTATTTCGCCAAGGTCTTTTCTGAAGACGGATGTCTTGTAGAGCTCAAGAAGTTGGTCTAATTGTATGTTGTCAGTAGGTTGTACGGCTTTTATGTCTGCTAAATTCAGTGTCTCGAGTTCTTTCATCCAGCTACGGCCAAAAACAGGGTCAACGTTGTTGTTGATGACGTATAGTTTTCCGTGGAAATCTTTTCTTTGACACCTGCATTGAACGTATGCCACGCCTGTTGGTTTGATTATTTCGCCGGTATAAGTTCTGAGTTTAATGTTTGTCTTAAAAATTTTATTTCCAATATTTAGTTTTTGATAGTCTCGTAACGACATTGAACTTAGAGTAGCTCCAGTGTCAAATTCCATCTTTATCTTAACGTGTTCAATATGTACTGTTATCATATATTTTTCAGATGATTCTCTAGATTAATATTATTCCAGTCATCGTGGAATCGTATGAAATTGCTGAAAGTTTCTGATTGTTGTAGGGATTGAAATTGTATTGTCGGTGTGTTTCTATGCGTGTGTTCACTTTGATTTAAGTGTTGTTCCTGTTGCTGGCTCTGTTGTTGACCTCCATTTTGTCTCTGTTTTGTTAAAGTATAGCAATTATCGCTGTATAAAGTTCCTCGAATTCGTACCTGTATTCTTGTTCTTGATCATAAGCGTCATCATCCTTGTCATCGACGGTCTTGTTCTGGATCTTCTCTTGTACTTCCCGTAGCACCAGGATCGTCTCCTTCAGGCCCAGGGAACGAGCAGTAATATCTTCGTCAGAACATTGTTGCCCTCTGAACGATGTATGTGTCGAGTCGCGTGAGCATTCCGCGTAGGGTGCCTCAATATTTTCTTAATTTGTCCATTGTGTATATATATTTACAAAACGTTTATTTGACATTTTCTCGTCGCCAATAATAAATATTATTAATTAGTAAAATCATTTATTCATTGTGACTGAATATTAATATAACATTGATTTATATCTTCTTTAGTATATCGACAGAGTTATAAGGAGTTTCTAATACACCACAGTTCGATTTCTCCATATTTACTGGTTCTTTAAAGCCACTGTTACTCACTTCTTACGCCCACGCTAACAGATGAGGATAGTTTCGGATATTTTAGACCGAAGACTATAGGTAATAGAAACATGAAAATGTATAGTCGACCATAAAATTGCTTTACCACCTTTAAAGTAAATGTCGTTTGCTTGACAAAACAATGGTGTCTGTTTCTTCTTCTTCTTTTTTTTTTTTTGGCAACAGAGCCGACGATTAAGTCAGCTATTTCTGCCAGCGTCAAGTGTAGAATTATATTCTTGTTGATGATATTAATGGTAAATTACAATGAAAAAATAGAAAAAATGTGGATGAAATTATATGACAACCATCTTCCGTGAAAACAAAAGATGGACAGAATAGTGTCTGTTTTGTTGTGGTTTTGCTTGCAAGCTTCAAGTGACGTTGTCACTGTCTTATTTAGTCTTCTTCTTCTTCTCCTTTTTTTTTGGCAACAGAGCCGACGATTGTGTCAGCTATTTCTGCCAGCGTCAAGTTTAGAATAATATTCTTGTTGATGATATTAATGATATATTACAATGATAAAAAATAGAAAAAATGTGGATGAAATTATATGACAACCATCTTCCGTGAAAACAAAAGATGGACAGAATAGTGTCTGTTTTGTTGTGGTTTTGCTTTCAAGCTTCAAGTGACGTTGTTACTGTCTTATTTAGTCTTCTTCTTCTTCTCCTTTTTTTTTGGCAACAGAGCCGACGATTGTGTCAGCTATTTCTGCCAGCGTCAAGTTTAGAATAATATTCTTGTTGATGATATTAATGGTATATTACACTGATAAGAAATAGAAAAAATGTGGATGAATTAAATGACAACCATCTTTTTTCGTCTTATTTAGTCGTATTGACTTTAATTTTGATGGAAATATTATGTCAAAAGTGGTAAAGCAAATAATATTATGTGGTCAACTATACAAGTACGAGTCCAACCTCTTTTTATGATTGTGAGAGAGAAGCAAATAGTAAAAACAACACGATTAAATTATATTCGTTTATCTGTAAATCCATATTATAAATGTTGTTATGAAGACATTCGTTTTTAGTGATAAGACCGCTACCTAAATATTTATATCTAAGCTAATAATATAGAGAAAAGATTTGATTCTTCGTATGTTTGTTTGCAACGATTAAACTAAAAGCAAATCTTTTCTCGTTAAAATATTAGTTTAGATAAGTAAAGTTTACAGAACACTTGCAATTGACAAATAGTTACGTCAGAGTCCGTAATGAGGGTAAAGTAAACAAAGTTCGTAGAACTTATGTAACTACTACAAGCTTTAACCAATACAGTTGACGTAATTTGATAAGATAAATATTTGTATTGATGTTGAATCAGTCCAAAATAAATGAACTTGAAACATATTGTTGGCAATGTCAATTTAAAAACAACATTAATCGTCCTGCTAATATTATAAATGCGAAAGTTAGTGTGTGTGTCACTCAGCGCCTAAACCGCTGAACCGATTTCGATGAAAATTGGTGTGTAGATAGATTCAGTGCCGGCGACGGACAATATGCTTTTATCCCGAAAATTGTTTTTTTTCCTGAGAGACACAAACACATTTTAGGCGCGGGCGAGAAATCTAATTACTTTTACTCATAAGAGCTCTGAGGCCCTAGACAAGCGGCATAGATATCTATTCTATGAATAGAATAGATTAAAAAATGTATGGGATTGACATAAGCTAACGCTAACATTGTCGAAAGCTTATGTCAATCCTATACATTTTTTATCTATTCTATGAATAGAATAGAAATCTATGCCACTTGTCTAGGGCCTCTGGACTTATACTCATTGAATAAACATATTAAAAGCGAATAATATTATTTTAGCTGTGGTATTTTGGGTGGTTGTCTACACCAAACTATTTTTTACAAATCATCAAGAGCGTTCACACAAAGGAGTAGTCACAAGTAGTACGTCACAATTTTGTGTCATATTTTGTTGTTTTCAATTTTTATCATGTAATTGGAGATATATTTTATAAATGTTTTCAGAACACTCTTAAGAATTACGTGAAAGCTGTATAAAAAGTAAGTAACTGTAATGCTTACAGTTATTTTACTATGCAACGACCGCTATGGAAGTTTCCAATCTATTATTTGCATTTATATAGAACTGTAAGCATTATGATTACTTACTTTTTATTCAGATTTCACGTAATTCTAAAAGGTGTTTTGTAAACATTTTTAAAATCTAGCGGCTAAACGGCTAAACCGATTTTGATGAACATTGGTACCTGTATAAATAGATTCGGTGGATAGGATCGGTGCCGGAATGCGCGAAACAACAGCGCGTGAAATGTTCGCGTGTGTTATTGAGCCTCTGCAATGAACAAAAACATGATTTATTGAGGCGAATCCTTACTTATGTAAGTAACTGGGTTTTATAATCATGAATCTGAATCTAAGTGAGATTCCATGCAGTGACATAAATAGGGAACACTAAGCCAAATTAAAAAGGATGTCTTGTTTTTCACGTAAATATTGAAGTTTATATGAGTCTCATTTCATTGACTATAGGTATATGAATTGGACTTAGATATTAAAATTTTACCACTCTGTAGTTTGAACCTGTCTCTAAACTACTTTTTTATGAAAATATACACAAATTAATTATTTTTCTGATGAATATCTGTTGTAGGTAAATTTGGTTTAGATAATGTTTATTCTTCTCGCCGAACTTAAAATATTCTTGTATAATTTTATGCCATAAGCGGTATTTATGTTCATTTCTATTTTTCTCGAGCGTGTAGCTTAACTAAGTAACTATTGGGCAATTTAAAAATGTGCATAAGATGAAAGTTGTAGAGGATTTTATAAGCTTCCATTCAATAGAAGAACACTATTCTCTATGGTGCACTGTTTTGGAGATATTAGTGAAAACTGAAAAATGGTTACTTTAAACGCCTCCCCTAAAAAAAAATAACTTAAAGAATGGGTAGCAATTTTAGTATTTGATCTATAAAACATATTTCAGTTGGTCTTACTACTACTCATATATATGTATATTTAAAGTAATTGAATTCCGAGGTCAAACTCGCCATGCACTCCATTATAATTAAGGATACATGATTTTAAAATAACAATTTTGCAAATAAGCGTAAAATTTTATAATAATACCTAACCTAACAAACAAGTTTATCTAGTAATTAAAAATTTATAATATACGTCTTCGATATAGTAATTGTTGTTGATTTAGGATTTAAGGTTTCGTTTGGTATGAATTTATGTGAACTAAAACTATTCTAACTATTGTTTAAAATGTCATTGCTTGTGGTGTCATATTGGCCGGGTCATCACCTTCCCTATAATATGGCGAAGGTGATGATAGCTGGTCCCTGCGTCATGGTCGTGAACGGGTACTACTTGGGATGATTGGTCAATCTTGGCATGGCAAATATCTAATACCTTCTAAATCTAGTACTACCTTGGCGTTCAGTATGACCGATAGGTGCATTTACTATCGTACCTACTCAAATTACCATACTAGATGAAACTAAATAAATAATTGTAATCCTCTCTTCTCTTCTTTTTGTAATCTAGGTAATTATATTAGTTGGTTGATTTGTAATAAAAAATGAGTTTGTAGTAATGGTTCTTTGGTTGCGTTAAGTGTTAACATTGTAACTCATACTAAAATTGTAATTATCTGGCGATTGAAAAGAGCGGCCAGAGTTTCTTGCCAGTTTATCACAGAGCTCTACCTTGTCAGCTAACAGCCTGTAGATTAATTGGCTGACGTCATCTAATTTTGACATTAAAGCTTTGAGTTTGTTTCTAAGAATGATATTTCAATAAATAATTGAAAACATGAAAATAAATATAAAAAGATTCGTACGCAAAGAACTTTATTCTATTGTTCTTATCTTACTAGTAGCTTAGTAATTTCTGAAGGTTTTGACGGCATTTGAATCTGTATATCGAGAAATAATAAGATAGCATAAAAGTATGAATAAAGTTTTAAATCAAATTATTTTAAAGATAGGTAGGTTGTATCTTGCACTTGATATAGACTAATACAAGGAGGCACTTTCAAAAAAAGAAGGGCAAGTTCGAGATGTCAAAACCAATGTTATTCTTTTTACTAAAATCGAGTTTCTTTAATGAGCTACTCGTATGTGGCTCGTTGACATGATGTAATGTCGGAGACAGTGTATTAACTAAAATAATAATACCAGCCGGTTTTTACTGTCCCACTGCAGGACAAAGGCCTCTTCTCATATAAAGAAGGTATGAGCATTAATCACCACGCTTGCATTAACATTATTATTGTGTACTTACGCTGGTTTCAGCATGAATGGGCCGGATCGTCCGGAGAAGTACTACCATCGACGATAAGATCGACGTGAGAGTAGTAGTATCCGTACTACTGCGTTTCGTTCGGTGAGTGAGAGCGCCGGAGGCCCAATTTCCTCCCTTTCCTCTTTCTTTACCTCCCTCATTCCCTTCTCCTAACCCCATTCCCAGCCGCCATAGTGGAGACCACCATACCAGCAGTTTAAGACGATGGCTTTTGGTATGGTGGCCATCACTTTTGGATTCCACTGACTGCTTACCATCAGGCAAGGTGGAGTCACTTTGGTAGGCTAATATAAAAAAAAATCTTCTGTGTTTTTTTTATTGCTGACAGTGGCAGACAAGCAAACAGTCCACGTGATGGTAAGTGGTAACTGTCGCTCATGGACTCTACGAAGCCACTGCCTATCGTAAAGGATTATTTTATTGGTACAAAATAGGCAATTATTCTGATGTGTTGAAAATAGTTAGAATACGTTTAGACATAGGTGAATCGAATCAACCTTAGGGTAATTAATTGTAGTTGAATAAACCGTAGGTGACTTCTCCTTTATATATTTCGTTCATTAGTTATTACAAAAATCTGTGAAACGATCTTAAGGTATTTTAAAACATAGGTCTTTTGACCGTAGTGATATTAAAAACAGTTAGAATAAACTTAGTTAATATAATACGTAACCGCTATAGGTCACAGATAGAATACAAAGGATAAACAAAACAAAAGATAAAATTTCAGAAACTATAGAGATAATCCCTTCGGCCATGCATGTAATTTTCGAAACTAGTTTCTAAATAAGAATAATATTTCTTCTTTCGAAATTGGTTTCGGTAAAAGAAAAAATATTCTGAATTCGAAACTGGTTTCGATAAAAGAATATTATTTTGTTTTTCAAAACTTTCAAATCATACATAATCTGATATAAAATGTATGTACAAGAAGTAAGACTTAAAAGTTATTGTTTATATTTAATTCAAAAAGTCAAATAGGTAGTTTACAATGTTTAATAATATAATGAAAAAGGTGCAATAATTTCGAGGCAATGGCCAACCGTGATTTCTTTTTTTTTAAGCTGTTGGATTACTAATTTGATTTCTTGAACGGGCTAAGCCTGCACAACGAGCTACGTGTCTCTTTTTGACACTTGAATTTAAGTTCAGTTTCTTTGCCTTTCGGAATAATGCCCTGTTAAAATGGAAGTAGCATAACTTTATTTCGATCATTGGAAAGACATCTCTGATTCCTAGCATTGCTGCTTTCTCAAAATCCAAAGTAATCTTCTGGGGTACAAATGACAGAATTTGTGATTTTATTAATCGGAATAATATTTTGTAAGTTTCCTTTTTTTTTTGTTTTCGAGAAAGGCAAAAATTAAAGGAGTTAATGATAGAGTTTTTTCATCAAAGCCATGTAAAAAATATAGCTGCTTGAAACATCGGGGGCAAGACTTAAAGGTTCCGTCACAGTAGAGGTGTTTATAATTTGTGATTTTTTGTCTTGCATTTGCTGTGCAAAATACTAACATGCGATTGCCGTCATCAATGAAAACAGCTAAGATCAAGTTTTCAAATTGTCTGGGAACAACTACTTCGCTAGGTAGTGTAAATCTCTGTTTTTTTGTCACACCTAATACTTTGTTGCGTTCATTGTATAGTCCACTTTTAATATTACTTGTTTTAAATTATCCATGTTTTAAGATATCCTGTTTTTACAATATCTCCTTTACAGTGATTCTCGTGTTGGTTTTGTTTTATATATATATTTTTTTTTAATTTCATTCTTAGAATTATTAATAGTAAAGTTACCTTTGCATCCCAAATGTTCTTTTTCGCAATAATAAAATGTGTTGCCGCTTTTGTAAATTTTTATTCTATGGTACTTCTGCCCCTCATATAGAGATGCTACCCCTCCTCTTTTAGTATTTATGAACTCAATTTTAGTTTTATTCATTATATATTTTATACTTAGACTAAGATTTTATACTGTAATGCACAATATCAATTAAATGAATGCTGTTTAAATTGCTTCGTGGCACTTCTGTACCTACTTTATCAGCGCCTGACGTATGTCATTGAGGATACTTTCAATTAAAAAAGTTTTATAATGTGTTAGTGGACAGTAATTTATTTATAGTATGTTATGTATGATTTGAAAGTTTCGAAAGACGAAATAATATTCTTTTATCGAAACCAGTTTCGAATTCAGAATGTTTTTTCTTTTACCGAAACCAATTTCGAAAGAAGAAATATTATTCTTATTTAAAAACTAGTTTCGAAAATTAGTTTCGTACATGGCCGAAGGGGAGATAATAGTGTAATTATTACAGTACTGAACTATTTGACCTAGATATCTCCAAGTATCGCTACTGTGATCGGTCCTGAGCCACTCTCATCCATTGGTTGCTTGAAACTTATCAGGTCGTCGGTCCACCTTGTGCCCACGCTGTGTCTTCAGCTTCGAAATCACTGTTTGTACAATACTTAATTTACTGGATGAAAGAATTCTTAAAAAGTTTTAACCATTGTTAATATTTTATAAAAAATAGCTTGCAATAATAAATTATTAGTTAAAAATATTACTGAAGCACAACTCTATCACAGTGGAATCAAAAGGACTTCAGACAAAATGAGTTAGGAACTTCCATTGATTAGTTCCTTGACGGAACTAGATTGCTGATGCAGAAGAACTGTGAACTGTGGCTGTAACGTTGAAAAGTTCTGAGACCCAAATTTCCACTTCATCATATTCAGCCGAAAGCCGTCCACTGCTGGATATGGTCTCCTATTACAATTCCATAAAACTACCGGGACAAAGAAAATCAGTGGCACCATATTGGAACTAGTCAACGGCACTATAGGACCAAACAATAATAAATATACGAAAAAATGTGAACGTTTAAGCGTAAATAATTATTCTAGAGGTAATCTGCGATGCAGTAATGACGGTACAATATTTTAATTGTTGAAATGGTTTTCGTGCATAATTGCTGAATTAAGTTGTTGTAGCTAATACTTTAGGTACTTGATTGACTAGTATTATGAAAGGAGTGTATATTGGTGTATATTTAACAAGGATCGGAATGAGGGTGCTTATGAAAATGTTTGCTACCAGTTGGCGCCACTTCAACTGTCACATTGGTTCGTGCGCAAAGCGCTTGACAGCTAGACCTGACGCATCGGTGCTGCCCCCTCGTGGGCACCATTAAACCCTCTCAGCAATTTTCTTTTGTCCATAAGTACGTGAAATATCCATTTTGTAAACTAAACATTAAAATTGCCACTGAAAAATATTTGTTTTGATAGCTCTGTCAAAATGGAAGACCTTTAACCAAATTGGCACCAACTGGTAGCAAAAATTTTTCTAAACACCCTCATTGGTAGAGTATACATAGGCACCTAAAGTTCGAGAAAGGAAGTGACATAGAGTTGTAATACCTTCTCTGAAATCCCGGAATCATAGATATGGCAATTGAAACCCGGGATATAAAAACATGAACTGGCAAACCATTGATTTAAAGAATCACATTCCAATTTTTAGGGTTTCATAGTAAAATTGATCATATTTAAATGTTTTAAATCGATCAATTAGAAATAAGTTGGAATTATTTACGTGATTATTAGATATATTTTAACTCATGTCTTAAATACATTTTGTTGTACAAATTATCCAGGTAGCGACGGTGCAGCGGTCTCTATTTTTCTTAATATCTTTTGTAGCACAAATATATGCTGTATAAATCTTCATGTTTATGATGCCGGGATTTTAGGGAGGTGTTATAAACTCTATGCTACTTTATTCCTTGATTTTTACTATACTGTACCTAACTATATTTATAAAACGGGTCTACTCGTGTTAGAAAAAGAGGTATGACACCTTATAATAATTTTCTAACACGAGTAGACCCGTTTTATAAATATAGTTATGTGTAAAAATCGTGTGAGTTTAAAATATTATACTGTACCTATTCCGATATCTGATAATTAGATATGTACACGCGTGTCGTGGGTGGTATAGTTGTCCGTAAGGAGAGACAACTCGTTATGTCACCCGCGCGTTTCTCTCCTTGTCTTCCCCTGATGACGATGTCGATAACGCAATGAAGACTTGACGATGTTGCTTAGACAAATTACCCTTTGAGTTTTAATAGTCACACTTCAGACGCCTAAAATGCTGGTCGAGTGTTTATTAATATTGCTTGTATTTATTTTAATTTATCAGCGATGGATGAAAAGGGATATTTACGAATTGGGATACAATTTGAAATGGGGAATCAGAACATTGCCTCTTCTTGGACACAGTTACATGTTTTGGAATAAAGAGGGTGAGTTTTAATAAAGTTTTTGTTGCCGTTTAGCGGCTTATCTTAGGATATTGGTTATTATTTACACATACTTTATTTCATCATTATAATATACAGTAATATCGACAATCCGTGTTAAATGTTAAGTAATCACAATTAGAATAAAATTAACTTAAACGCCTACATCACTAATGAAACTAATTTAGTATAAAACATTTGCTATTACTATTTATGTAGGCGTTTCAAATCAAATAATAGGACAATGACAAGCAGAACATTAGTTTTTCACTTGTCATTGAGCCGTTGCCTAGATAGGTTAACATATTTTAAATCGCTAGGTACCTAATTGCATTAAAGGCTCATTGATTATAAAGTCGCAATTTTATTTATTCTTTCTCCTGAACTCTCGTGTTTCCGTAAGGAACATATTTGGCGACCGTGACAGGACGGGGGGGAATATGTTGCCGTTTAGCGGCTTACCTTAGGATATTGGTGATTACATAACATTTAACAAGGATTGTCGATATTACTGTATATAAGCTAATGATGAAATAAAGTATGTGTAAATAATAACCAATATCCTAAGATAAGCCGCTAAACGGCAACAGTTTTATTGAAATCAAAATGTTGTGTGAAGACGCCAGACGGTTTTTTACGACAGTAAATTCTTTAATAAATTCTTAAGTTGCTAGACATACTCGGACCAAATAGGTGATGTGTTGACAAACGGTACAAATACAAGCACCTGTCACCGACGTGTGTGTATGAAAAGATTAATGAATGTTGAAGAGGCAAAGGTGGTATGTTTGGATCGCAGGAAATGGCGTTCTATAGTCTCTGCTTACCCCATTAATGGGACAGGTGTGAAGTTATATATGTATGTAGTAAATTCTTGTCAGTTTCAGTAAAAATCTAGCTTTATTTAAGATGACATCAACAAATATACCTACTACCTTAGAAGTTATCTTTCATAGTTCCTTTAGGTCGGCATCGGTATTATACAGTTTGATAACTTAATTAATAAAATTAAAAAAAAACATTCTAACTTTATTTAATTCTTTAATGCTTTATTGTACACACTTAAGAGCATTAAATAGTATTATATGATGTACAAAGGCGAGCTTAACTTAATGATGAATTTTCTACCAGCAAACCTTAGAGTGGTAGAGGAGAAATGAAGTGTACAACAGAAAGAAAGATAAAAATGAAAAGAAATGGTAAACTAATGGTAAGAAATGGTAATGGTAAACTTTGCGTAGAATATCTGCGGAAAATAGTTCTGCGTATCTATTACATGTTCGGTAAATGAGAGGAGTAAATGGGGTTCCCTATTTATGCCGATAGAAACCAAGGGGTAATGGATTTTCATTTACTCTTCAGTTGCCGTTCTCAATTTTTTTCTTAGTTTTGTTAAAAAGGGTTATAATACTGTTATAATCTATCATACTATTATAAACAGCGAAAGAGTTCTTTGTTTTGAATAATTCTTTTTTTGTATGATAGCCCAGTTCTTGATGAAGATAGAAATATATAAGCTATGTAATATCACGCTACTAGCGGCGCGGCGACGGCAGCAAAGCATAGACGCGTGTGAGACCGCGTCTCGGAAAGCTAGTACTATTAAATCCTCTGATAAAATTGTTAAAATTCTATGTACTAAACTATGTACTATGTACTTGTTCTTTGAGATAGTAATAACATAATATGGCGAAGGTAATGATGGCTGGTCTGTGCTTCATGCTCGTGAACGGGTGCTACTTGGGATGACTGGTCAATCTTGACATGGCATACGTTTAATACTTAATCCAGTTGTCGTTCAATATGACCAGGAGATACATTTATTATTTTTATTATTTATTTATTTATTTATTAGGTATTTTAAATTAAAATACGTAGTCAAATTACCGTATTAGATGAAACGAAATAATTGAAATCCTCTCTTTTCTTTTATTAAATCTTGGCAATTATATTAATGGGTTGATTAGTAATCATTACTTTGTATGGTTCTTTGGTTGCGTTGAGTGTTAAAATTGTAACTTGTACAAAAAACTGTAATTATCTGGCGATTAAAAAGAGTGCTTGAGTTTCTTGCCAGTTCTTCTTACAGCTCTACCTCGTCAGCGAACTGGCTGTAGGTTAATTAGCTGACTTCATGTAATGTTGACTTTTCATAAGCATCATACTTTATGATCAAAATGAAATAAATGCTTTGAGTGTACGAGCTAATCTCTGGAACTACCAGTCGAATTTGAATAATTCTTTTTGCATATATCTTGAGGACGGTTATAGACTATGTAACATCACGCTACTGGCGACGGGAGCAAAGCAAAGACGCTGGTGAAACCGCGCTGCACGAAACTAGTAATGTTCATGAAGTTTACTATATTTGTTTTATTTTCAGCTCGAATGAAGGCTTTACAAACGCTCGGTAAAGATGCATTGAAAAAAAATAGCGGTATGACTGCTGTGTGGCATGGGACATACCTTTATACAAGTAAGCATTACGACTTTAGGTAGTAGTTATTAGTCTAAATAATGTTAGAGAGAAAAAGAATTGGTTACAATTTGTCGTAATAGAAATAAATGTTATTTTTGTTGAACGGTAGGCTATAGGGTGCCATGTCATTTGATGTTCATGAATTAGGTACCTTGATTATTTTGTGCAGTAGGTTTTATTAGGTAGTAGATCCACGCTGATTTCAACATGAATGGGTCGGATCGACCGAGAAAGTACAACTCTCTTATAGAAGATCCGTAGTAACGTATAATTTAATTGATTGTAATAATTGGGCTAGGCTTACTTTTAACCGACTTCAAAAAAAAGAGGAGGTTTCTCAATACGACCGTATATATATTTTTTTCTTTTTTTATGTGTGTACGTCGATAACGTCGTCGTTGCGAACCGATTTCGATGATTCTTTTTTGTTGGAAAGTATATATCCCAAGTGTAGTACGATGATAAGGAAACCAGGATCTGATGATGCCATCCCAGGGAAATCAAAGGGAACTTTCGAAAATCGTAAAGACTAGTGCATTTGTTACTTTTTTCATTAAGTATGTTAAGGAACTACTATTTAGTAAAGGTTTGGAGTCGATCTGATGATGGAGCCGAAAGACAGTCGAGGGAACTCGATAACGATTTACAGCAATTACTTGTGTAAATCGTTAACGGGTGTTTGGACTTAAATCATTTCTAATGATGATAACTTTGCATCCATATGTGTTTTAAGTGCCATTACAGGTGACCATAGACAGTCGAGGGAATTCCTTAACAGCAGTCATGTCAGGCTTACTTCATACGGTTCAATATTCCAAAATGTTTAGTTCGTACAAAAATAAAACCTAAGCAAGATTTAGGTCTACGCATCACTGAAAATCGTAAAATAAAATAATTTTAAACAAAAATTTAACCGACTTTAAACGGAAAGGAAACTAAAAAGTTAAAAATAAGTTAATCAGAATATTGAAGTTGGTGCCAAGTAAAATAATAACTAGGTACCTATAGGTATAATTAATCCTAATTTGATATTGTAGTAAGGTTCTTATGGTATTTGCTTGGCATTGTAATGTATATCGGTTTACCCACATTATTAATTATAATTAGGATATAAGGTGAAACATTTTTGTAACTCTCAGTTGGCAATATACGCTCGCAATCGACTAACGCATTTTTATTTCTACCGCGAAGTACAGACATTACAGTGGCGACGAGTTTATTACGTGTACCTGCGCATACTACTGAAGATAAAATGTCGGCGGGAAAAATCGGCAAAATAAAGGACTTTGATATGAAGTCAGGCAACTGGACCTTATACGTGGAACGTCTGGAAATGTATTTCAAGGTAAATAAAGTGGACAAGGACATGTGGTTGGCGATACTGATCACCGGCGTGGGTGATGAAACGTACGAGTTGCTGAGTACATTATGCAGTCCTAGAAGACCGGCGGAAATAACGTATGAAGAAGCCGTTACAATTTTGAAAAATCACCTTCAACCTAAGCCGGCTGTCATGGCGGAACGGTATCGGTTTCGGCAAAGAAGACAAAAAGACGATGAAACTATAACGCAATACTTGACTGAAATAAAAAAACTATCGAAAACCTGTGAGTTTGCAGTAAATTTAGAAGAAAATCTGCGGGATCAGTTTGTATGCGGAGTGAAAAGTGACGTCATCAGACAAAGACTATTTGCAGAAGACAACTTGACGTATTCGGGAGCAGTTAGATTGGCTTGTGGCCTAGAAGCGGCAGAACGGGACGCGGCATTCGTCGAATCAAAGTCAAGCGGGGAAATTCCGGTGACCGTACACACCTTCAAGACAAAGCAGCAGTCGGAGAAGCATAAGCAGTACGCGGATCGGGACCGAGCAGCGCGGCACACGGATAAGGGCACCGCTGATTGTGCGGCATGCGGCTGGCGCGGGCATACCAAGGACGATTGCCGTTACAAGCGTTTTGTGTGCAGCAAATGCAAACAAATGGGACATTTGAGACGAGTTTGTCCACGTTCGGGGCCGAGTCAAAGTATAAAGAGGCGGGGCGTGAACCACTTCGATGTCATGTCAAATGAACAGTCGGCGGCAAGCCGGGAGGAATCCAGTGCTGATGAGCTGGAGGAGGAAATACACAAACTGTGTTTAAATGGCTATACTCCGGTAAGCTTATCATTACTTATAGATGATAACAACATCAAGATGGAAATAGATACCGGTTCTGCGGTATCATGTATTAGTAAAAAAACGTACGATAGATATTTTTGTACAAGACCCATTGAGCCGTTTAATTTAGTGTTAAAATTTTATGATGGTAGTAATATAAAGCCATTAGGAGTTATAAGACCGAAAGTTCAGTACAAAGATAAGATAATATATTTAGAATTGTTTGTTATTGACGGTGGTACAACATCTTTGCTAGGCCGACAGTGGTTATCGGAATTAAAGATTAAAATACCCCCATTTCAACAATCAATTAATCATATGGTTAACAGAAATTGTGATGTGAATTTTTTATTAAATAGGTATAAAGAACTGTTTGGCAGCGGGTTGGGACGGTACACTGGTGGAAAAGCAACGCTCCGTTTACGGGAGGGAGCGACCCCCGTATTTTGTCGGCCGCGACCGCTGCCTTACGCTCTGAGAGGTCCAGTAGATGCGGAATTGGATAGTATGCTGCGCGCAGGAATCATCGAGCCGGTCGAGTGCTCGGACTGGGCGACACCCTTGGTACCGGTACGTAAAGCTGACGGAGGACTCCGTATTTGTGCTGATTACAAAGTCACTTTAAATCCTGTCTTACTGGTCGATAAGTACCCACTACCGAAGATCGATGATCTATTAGTAAGCCTAAACGGAGCTGCCCTATTTTCTAAAATTGATCTATCCCTGGCATATAACCAAGTTGAGCTGGATGAATCTAAGGAACTGACCGTAATAAACACCCATAGAGGTTTGTTTAAATATAATAGACTCGTGTTTGGCTTGTCTTCTAGTCCGGGTATCTTCCAACGTATTATGTCAAACATGCTTAGTGATATACCGGGGGTGGAAATATTCCTGGATGACGTCATTATAGGGACGTCGGGAACACAGGATAAGCATTTAGAAATTTTAGGATTGGTATTTCAGAGATTACAAAAGCACGGCATGAGGCTGAAAAGAAATAAATGTTCTTTCATGGTAGATGAAGTCAAGTACTTAGGATATATTATATCTAAAGAGGGTATTAAGGTAGATGCGGATAAAGTGAGTGCTATACTAAAAATGCCCCGACCGAAAGATATTAGGGAATTGCGTTCTTTCTTAGGATTAGTTAATTTTTATGCAAAGTTTGTGAAAAATTTAAGCAGTATAATGTCACCCCTTTATGAACTTTTAAAGAATAATGTACTATGGAAATGGAGTATTAAATGCGAAGAAGCATTTGCGAAAGTTAAAAAAATATTGACAAGCGCGGAAGTATTAGCTCATTATGACCTAAATAAACCATTAGTGTTGACGTGCGACGCGAGCGCGCGGGGTATAGGCGGCGTTCTCACACAGCCAGGAGCCGATGGCCACGAACGGCCGGTTGTGTATGTGTCGCGCACGTTGAATAATGCCGAGAAACATTATTCTCAAATTGATCGCGAAGCATTAGCTATTGTATTTTGTTTACAAAGATTGCATCAGTTTGTCTATGGGCGACGGTTTCTTTTGCGAACGGATCATAAACCATTAGTTAGCATATTTGGACCAAAACATGGCGTGCCGACGATGGCAGCAAGTCGATTACAACGTTGGACGATAATTTTATCTGCCTATACTTATGATATAGAATACGTAAATACAAAACAAAACGGTGCGGACGGATTGTCGAGACTACCGGTTACGTGTAGCAGCGATGAGTCATGGCACGTACCTGAGCAAACTTATTTACATTTCGCACAAAACGCATTGTTACTGGATTACAATATAGTTAAGCAACAAACTATGAAAGATCCAATGTTAGGTAAAGTTTTAAGCTATATACGTGATATATGTGGCCCACAGATAACGATATTAGGGAATTGCAGCCATATGTTAACCGTCGTAGGGAACTATATGAGGAGTTAGGTTGTGTCATGTGGGGGCATAGGGTAGTGATTCCAGAGAGCTGTCGAGCTAGGGTGTTACTAGAATTACATGAGACTCATATGGGCATTGTCAAGACGAAGGCATTAGCTAGGAGTTATGTTTGGTGGCCGGGCATAGACGAAGCGGTGGAGGCGACGTGTCGGGAATGCACGGTGTGTGCGGGGGAGGCAGACGCACCGCAGCGACACGCAATCTCACCGTGGCCTTGGCCGTCTAGACCATGGGCAAGGGTACATCTAGATTTTTTAGGGCCTATTTTTGGGAAAACATATTTAGTTATGGTTGATGCAAGGACTAAATGGTTAGAGGTATTTCCCGTGACGAGTACGGCGGCTAGTTTTACCATTGAAAAACTTATGGAAGTGTTTTCTAGATGGGGCCTGCCTAGACAAATAGTATCTGACAATGAACCCCCCTTTACAATTAAAGAAATGTCAGAGTTTTTAACCAGTAATGGCGTGGGACACATTTTTTCTGCTCCATACCACCCAGCATCAAATGGAGCCGCGGAAAATGCAGTGCGTACGGTTAAAAGAATTATTAAGAAAGCAGTCAAACAAAATGAAAATATTAATTTATTTTTAAATACTTTTCTCTTACATTATCGTAATACGGAACACTGTTCTACGGGTGAAAGTCCAGCGACTTTAATGCTAGGCAGAAATATACGTACGAAATTAGATGCTTTACGGCCAAATAGAGAAAACAAAATTAGGAGTGCTCAGGAGCAGCAAATCATACAGGGAACGGGGGTAAGACGTTCTTTGCAATCAGGGGAGGAAGTATGGTTGAGGCAGTATAGGGGCAATGAAAAGTGGTGTCCAGGACAAGTAGTTAGAAAGATGGGCACTACGGACTATAGGGTGGTAGATAATAATTGGGGAAAGGAAACCCATAGACATATTGACCAATTAAGACAGAGATCGCGTAGTTCATTAATTTGTCCAACCAGCACATCGGAACGGAGTTCTCTCGAGGTGGAACGTCTAAAAGGATCTGCGGTGGCGCTAATGCCATCGGACACGGCAGTGGATACGCAGCCGACACAGGTCACACAGATCCCTCAGAGCGTAAGGGAGTTGGTTCAGGATCGCGCCGTAAATGTCGATGTACCGCCATCCACACCCGCTTCTAATGTAGTTTCTAACAATGAAGGTAACCATTGTCGTAAATCTGCAGATGTTGTTTCAGAAGTCAAATCACGTCCTATACGTGCATGTCGTTTAAAAAGACCACCCGTATATTGTAATGATTAATCATAAAATAGTTCCAATAATGCTAAGTATATTTTTAAGTTATACATATGTATTTAGAATAATATCGATATAAATAGTGTAATTTAAGGGGGAGAGTTGTAATGTATATCGGTTTACCCACATTATTAATTATAATTAGGATATAAGGTGAAACATTTTTGTAACTCTCAGTTGGCAATATACGCTCGCAATCGACTAACGCATTTTTATTTCTACCGCGAAGTACAGACATTACAGGCATCAACTTCAAAATTCTGATAAACTAAATCAAAATACGAATTACTTTCTGCTAAGTAAACTTATTTTTAACTTTTTAGTTTCCTTTCCAATTGAAGTCGGTTTTTTTTTGTTTAAAATTATTTTAGAAATAGCTAATATACCTGTAAACCTATATTTTATACTCGTACTATTTCTGTGTAGTGATAGCTGAACCCGAGGCGGCTGAGTTTGTTTTGAAGAATTGTCTTGAGAAAGACGATATCATGAAGATGGTGACAGCTTTCCTTGGCAACGGTAGCATATTTGCACCAGGTAAGTACTTTACATAAACCTTAATCACATAAGCTTTCACATAGTGATCATTTGACAATTTGGATCACTCGCAAGTTCCTTTACGATGTTTTTCACTCTAAGCCAAGTAATGAATGAATCTAAGATATGATTAAAAATAATTACATAATTATTAATTTAATTAATACCTGATTGATACTTTGCATGCTACTTGAAATTATAACTTACAAAATTTGTAATAACCTGGCGATTAAAAAGAGTGGCCTGAGTTTCTTGCCAGTTATTCTCATGGCTCTACTCCGTCAGCGAACTGGCTGTAGGTTAATTATCTGACATTTTGTAAATTTTAACGTTCATAAGTGTTAATTTAATTAACCTTGAACAAATACATTTTCATTTTTATTTCATTTTTCTGTCCGGTTTCAAACGCACAACTTGTAGGTACAAATTGGACTTACTAAAAAGAAAGTTAGAAATTGCTTATTTAGCTCATGCTAAAGCTTAGCTTAAAATAAAGCTAACGCCTTTTCTGTACAGGAAGAGACCTGTACTTAAAGAGCTAATAGATTGTGTGAGCTTTTATTTATTTATTTTTTTTTTTATATTAGAGCCTACCAAAGTGACTCCACCCCGCCTGATGGTAAGCAGTCAGTCAGTGGAATCCAGAAGTGGTGGCCACTATACCAAAAGCCATCGTCTTAAACTGCTGGTATGGTGGCCTCCACTATGGCGGCTGGGAATGGGGTTAGGGGAAGGGAATGAGGGAGGTGAGGAAAGAGGAAAGGGGGGAAATTGGGCCTCCGGCGCTCTCACTCACCGAACGAAACGCAGTAGTACAGATACTACTACTCTTAAGTCGATCTTCTATGAGAGGGTAGTACTTCCCCGAACGATCCGGCCCATTCATGCTGAAATCAGCGTGGATCTACTACCGTAAAAAATTTTAGCGATAATACCGCCCATTGTATTTACCTAATGTTGTGCTTTCCTGTTACTTGTTTTCTATATTTGGTGTACAATAAAGAATATTGTATTCTAATTGTGACGCGCGTCTTTTAGCAATTTTCTACATTTTAAATATATTTACAGTACCCATATGGAAACCCCGGCGTAGGGTATTGATGCCTGCCTTCAGCACTAAGAATTTGAAGAACTTTTATTCAATAATCCAAAAGCAGAGCAAAGTGCTAATAGAACAATTAGATAAAGTAGCTGGTACTGGTATTTTCCCTGCGTGGAAGTACTATAATGCTTACACTATAGATTCTATAGCTGGTGAGGAAATTTATCATCATTTTATATATAATCTTTACCATTATACGAAGTGGAAGAGTTTGTTTGTTTGTTTAAAATCTCTGGAACTACTTGTCGGAATTCGAAAATTCTTTATGCGTATGATAGCCCAGTTCTTGAGGAAGGTTATGGGCTATGTAACATCACGCTACTGGCGATGGAAGCAGAGCAGTAAACAAAGACGCAGATGAAACCGCATAGCGAAAAGCTAGAAATGATGTAGTTCTAAAATGTTACTGTTGCTCTTCAAGATATTTGATATACCTACATATTTTGGAACAATCCCACGAACATGCCCATCACAGTGACTGTTTAAAGCCAGAATTAAACAGTGAACGACTCTTGGGAACACCGAGCTATGACCTTCGGGAGTCCCGAGGATTGCTATTATTGACATATTATGTAGTGTTGGCAGCCTTATCCCAGAAGTGTATTTTTCTGCCACCTTTTTATATAATCCCTATCATTCTGTCGCCATCGTGGTTCCTTGGTTAAATATTTGTATTAGTGAAGTACGAGTACCTATTATATACGACTGCTAGATTGTAGGTATGTACACACAACGCCATCTAGACCCAAACTAAGCATATTTATATTGCTTGTGTTATGGGCTCTAGAATGCGAATATACATAGGTACTTAAATACTTTTTTTTTGTAAATACATACATATATTATATATGGAAACTCCCAGACCAATGAGAATAGACATAATCATGCAAACAAATATTAGCACTGAGCGGAATCGAACCCACGACCACTGCGTGGCAGTCCATACACAGTACCACCGAACCACAGAGCGTCATCGTCAAAACACTTTTGATTTAGTTTGATTTACTTTTGAATTTGATTAGTTAACATTAACTTTAAATTTTCAGAGGCAACATTGGGATTTGAATTGCATGCTCAAAAAGATTTAAGCCATCCATTTTTAAAAGCATTTGACGTTGGTCTGAGGTATTCAGCCGAACGAGTCGTCTCACCTTGGTTACATAATAATATGATTTATAAAAAACTGCCAGTGTATAAAGAGTTAATGGACTTTAAGGACTACTTGTGGAACTTTATACAAGAGGTAAAGTTATATAATAATATTACGAAAGTAACCCTGTCTCTCTGCCTGTTTGTTACGCTTTCACGCCTAAACCACTGAATCGATTTTGATATAATTTAGTATAGAGATAGATTAGACCTTGAGGACTAACTAGAACAATAGGTTATCTTTTATTGCGAAAAATGGCCTGAAGGGGCTGAAACAGGAGATTAAAGCTTGAGTGAAAATCGTCAATGTAAAGGATAAAACCATTAAACTTTGTATGTGACATTCACGAGGGAGGAGCTGCGGGCTGCAGCTAGTTACATCATCAAGAAATACTGTAATGACTGCTGTACCCACATATACATAGACATTAAATTTCTTCCTAGTATTGCCATTTTGACAGACCGTGAGCCGCCCTTGTAGTCAAGAAGTAGAAAACTACCTTACAATAATTAGTCGTTGGTAAATAAATATGATTTTATAACTCGTTGCGAAAACTTTAATAACGCGAATCGATTTCAAAAACGTTAGAGATCTATGCGTGTTAAATTTAAGAGACTAGCGACATCTGTATTTTCTGTGTAGTACTAAGTTATCATCTGTCATTATTATTGTCTCCGATTTAGTGGTTTGAACGAGTTAGTATGTGTTTTGTTCTTGTTGTCGTTATTGGACTGATAGATGGCGCCCCAATATCAAAATTACTACGGAAACAAAGATTTTGTTTACATTGAGCAAGCTAATTATTTGATTTTTTCGTGTTGAGGATAAAACTATTTGCACTAATTCTAAACTACCTACACTAAACCTTGGGTGATTAATTTACAATGCCAATCTTTGGGTTTATAGTAGGTTGGTAAGCAGGGACTATGATTATTGATTTATTGTCTGTCGAGTATCATACTTATTAGTGTGGCGTCATCTATCTGGCCAACACGCAGAGAAAATCCAAGTGACGACGACGACTACGAGTTTACAGCATAGAAATCAAAGATGGCGTTGTCAACAAATTTGGATCACTCTCATAAAAGATGTATGGGGTTTGAATCGCGATATTAACGTTCTCACATCAACTAACTATACATACAAGTTCCCGACTACCAACTGACGGGCAGTAGCCCGCCAGGCACGATCACTTAACCTGTTCCTCCCTTTGGTTGGAGGTATATGGTGTGATACCTCCACATTAGTAAGACCTCAGGTGAGCACAGTTCGCTGTGTTCCTGACACCTCCACCTCTCAGTGCCACTATTTAAAATGCACTGTTCCTGCAACACAAGATGCAACATATCTATCAGTATCTTTTTTGCCCGTGTTACTACCAATCTTACTACTAGTAGTAACACCGGTAATTGAATTACCCTACTTACTACTAAAGTTAAAAGTTGTTAGAACAGCAATAAAAAATTGCCCTGTTACAACCTTTTAATTCTAATTACAAAAACAAAAAAAACAAATGATCATCGCAAAACATAAAAGAAAATCGGGAAAACCATAGAAATTCGTAAAAAAGGTTAGATATTAAGAAGAATGTAATACCTACAAATTTAAAGGCGCTCCCTGACCGCGAGCATTCACCTGTAATGTAACATTCCAAATTCAAAAGTTATGCTCAAAATCAAATCTATAAACGTTAGATTACAGCTAAATGTTCGCGATGAGGGAGCACCTTGAGGAAAAAACTAGTCATGGTAAATGAAAACTGAATAAGTAATATCATTCTTATCACTATCACTACATAGTATATTATTTTTAGAAAAAAATGAAAACCGACTTCAAACAATACCTACATGTTCAATTCTTAACTAAAAAGTAGAAAATAATATTTTAATTACTTCATAGCAAAGAACATTAAAGGGGAATCAACGCAATTCTTGATACCTATAATACTTTACTATTTATAGTTTTTAATCAGTTATTTTGGAGTCGTTGCCAGCCAAGAAGGATCTTTAATTCTGTCTTTGCAACAAACTTTTGAAATGCATGGGGCGGTAATGGCACGCGTGGGGGATATGCCTGAGTGCACTACCCGAACGCGGTCATACGCGTGAAGTCATTGATAGTTGTGTTCAGATATACATAAAAAATTTGACGCGCACTTATCAGATTCCGTTCGATTTCTTGTATTAAATCTATATTTTTCATTCATATATTACTTGCACAGATTAATTGATTAATTAAGTAGGTTATTTTTGCCAGTAGGTAGGTCATTTTTATGAAGGACATTATGAACCTTCTTGGCTGGCACCGACTCCAAAATAACTGATTAAAAACTATAAATAGTAAAGTACTATAGGTATCAAGAATTGCGTTGATTCCCCTTTAATGTTCTTTGCTATGAAGTAATTAAAATATTATTTTCTACTTTTTAGTTAAGAATTGAACATGTAGGTATTGTTTGAAGTCGGTTTTCATTTTTTTTCTAAAAATAATTTTATTTTTAAACTTTTAGTGGAAATTAATTGTGTATAAATATATTCAATATGGGTAGACCTACTAAACGTGCTGCGCAAATGAGACAGCGCCGCACTGTTTGAAAGAAAGTAGAGACGTTATGTAAGATTGTAAATAGAGATATAAAGTCCTTGTCAACACTTTTGCTGATCGCTAAGCCCTGAATCCAAGAAACAACAAATCAAAACAAAAAGTGATGATCTACCAACAATAAAGAATCATCAAAAATCATAATTTAACTAACCGAGCAATCGCCTAATAGATATACCTACTAAAAATAAACAGTGGTGCTGTAAAGGCAGGTTTAAGGCAGCCCGTTGCTGTTGTAATTTCTCACGACCATAAGACCTCCAACTTGGGTTAACGACTACCAAATTATAGTGATAACCATAGTCCACTACTTCTAAAGAATGAAGACGCTGAAAATGAAATGACACAAATGGTCACCCATCCAGGGCCACTTCGTTTCTATCAAAAAATGAATTTTGAAAATCACTTCGCTATTGAAGCATGGACATGTCAATGTCAGAAAATTCGTCGCATAAGACATCAACGTGTTGCTTTACACGTCTTCACTTCTTACATACGTTTTGTTACAAAATATAAATTTGAAGCCAAATCACTAAACCATTCTTTATAAAAAAACATGGGACCTGATTTCAGAATATACCCTTTCAAATAAAAGAAGAATTTTTCAAATTGGTTTATAAATGACCGAGTTCTGTTGTAACAAACATACAACTACTGAACCATTTCTTATAATAAAAAAAAATGGGACCAATTTCAGAGTATACCCTTTCAAATAAAAAAAGAATTTTTCAAATCGGTTCATAAATGACCGAGATATGAGTAACAAACATACAAAAAAAAAACATACGACCCGAATTGATAACCTCCTCCTTTTTGAAGTCGGTTAAAAACAAAGTCGCTTCTCACTGTCTGTCCCTATGTATGCTTAGATCTTTAAAACTACGCAACGGATTTTGATGCGGTTTTTTTTAATAGATAGAGTAATTCAAGAGGAAGGTTTATATGTATAATGCGTGCAAAATATAGTAGAGAAATACTGGTAATTTTAGAGGTTTCTAATGTAATGCAGGGATATAGCGGTTGCGGCGCTGTATACCGGCTGGGAGCCGCCGGCCTCTAGAGAAAACAGTTGTGTTGTTTAAAAAGACATTCTGTAGTATATTTAGTATCAGCATAACACCTGTGCGAAGCCAGGGCGGGTCGCTAGTTACTATGTAATGAAAGACTATATTAATTTACAGTTACTTGTAATCAAACGCAAAGAAATAAAATTAGCAGAAAGGAAGGAGCAAGACAACGGTTCTGATAAAAGTGAGTATGTTGGTATCTTTACTATTATATATTATATAAAGCGAAAAAGTTTGTTTGTTTGTTTGAACGCGCTAATCTCTGGAACATCCAGTCAGCTTTAATAAATCTTTTTGCGTATGATAGCCCAGTTCTCGAAGAAGGTTATAGGCTATGTAACATCACGCTACTGGCGACGGGTGCAGAACAGTAAGCAAAGACGCGGGTGAAACCGCACTGTGGAAAGCTATTATAGTATAAAACATTAATATGCCTCCCAAACACGAGGAAAAGATTATTAGAGAAATTTCGCTCACAGCGATATCTCGCAAATAGTCTATTAGGATGTTATAAAATAATAACAATGCTTTATGAATTCAGCCATGTTCATATGCCAGTTTAATAAAACTATTACTAACACATTCACACAGCGCCATTCAGTCCCAAATTAAGCAATTTTTTTTTATTTTTCTTTTTTTTTTTGTAAATACATACATATTATAGATAAATTACACCCAGACACAGAACAAACAATCATGCTCATCACACAAAGATTTGTCCTGGGTGGGAATCGAACCCACGACCTCCGGTCAGGGTCACTAACTACTAGGCCAACAGGCCAGTCAATATTATACTTATCAATACTATTTATTGCGTTGAATTTTCTAGCTGCTTCAGAAGAAAGACTTCATACATTCTTGGAACTTCTGATTGTATTGTCTGGCGGCGATGAAGGTTATACTGATGTTGAAATTATAGAAGAGATGATGGTCATGTTGATAGCTGGGAGTGATACAACTGCTGTGGGATCATCTTTTGTTGCTTTGATGCTGTCCATATATCCTGAAGTACAAGAAAAGGTTTATGAAGAGTAAGTAATTCATAAATAACCCTTAAAGATTCCGCCCGCATACAGGACAATAAACGCATAACTCATACCCGTATTCGTAATTTGATTGGTACATTTCTATGCATTCTTATGCTTTTGACCTTATAATAGCTAATGATTTAAGTTCGGCGTAGATATCCCGCTCGTACCCCTATTTTTGTGAGCTTGAGTTAGAACATTAACGTTAATGCGATAGGTATAGTCGACCATAAAATTGATTTACCACCCTCAGAGTAAATGTCGTTTGCAAACCACAAAACAATAATGTGTATTTTTGCTTGCAAGTTAACTCAGTACATTGACAGTTATCACTGTCATAATGAGTCTTATTGATTTCAGTTTTGATGGAATTTTTTGTCAAAAGTGGTAAAGCAAATATGTGGTCGACTACACATATCTAGGGGGAGGGAGGGGTAATCCATGGTGTAATAATCTATTTTTGAATTTGATAGACTAGTTTTTGAGGAAGATTATAGATTATGTAACATCACGCTACTAGTGACAGGAGCAGAGCAGTAACCAAAGATATAACGCTCCAGGCAAGTAGTAACTATAATAACTTGACTGCTATTGTGGTTTGATGCCATGCAAAGTCAGTCAGGTAAAGTTTTATGGGTTATTTTGAGAAAACTATTGCTTTTCATGCATCTGCTTTTATCAAAATATGTGGGCTCATACAGTAGAACCAACATAAAACCTGCTGCCTTATTTTAAATTGCCAGTAATAGACCTTTCCTAATCCGAAAGAATGGTTTATCTAAACTATACACACTGATTATATTATAAAGACAAAAGATTAACGATTTAACTAAAAATCTACGTTACCGATTAAAAAGAAATCAACAAAATTATTTACGGTCATTTTCAGAATTTCAATATTTAAAGCGCCTTAGTAAATCTAAATGATGCAATACGACACTATTGCTATTATATTTTCCGTAGAAGTTTGTTGTGAGATCGAATCAAACTTTTGATACCGAAGCGAAGCGAGCGCGGCACTCTATTTTTTTATAGATAAATAACAGTACAACATTGCAGTTTGTTACGAATTTACATTAGTAACAAGCTGCTTAGTTAGCTTGTTGTTGAATTTACATTCAATAATGTTTTTATACCAGGTTACAAGAAGTATTTGGTGATTCAGACAGACAGATAACTTGGGAAGATTTGCCTCGGCTTAAATATCTGGAAGCTGTGATAAAAGAAACACTACGAGTGTACACGCCTGTGCCAATTATAACTAGAAAAGTTGAAAAAGAAGTCATTTTACGTAAGTTATTTATACTTTTTATAAAGCGGAAGAGTTTGTTTGTTTGAACGCGCTAAAGTCTGGAACTACTAGTAGGGTTTGAAAATTCTCTTGCGTAATGATAGCCCAGTTCTCGGGGATGGTAAGGTATAGGTTATGTAACATCACGCTACTGGCGACGGGAGCAGAGCACTAAGCAAAGACGCGGGTGAAACTACGCCGCGAAAATAGTTGATATTATAAGATCGGAATCAATCAAATGATGACAAATTATTTAACAAAAGCGGTAGCGTCCTGTGATAGTATTAACAGTAGCTCTGACTATTATGATAAAAACCTTTCGAAAATTTCTTTGTAGAAAGCCCGTAGGTACCTGTTCAATCTAATACAAGCGTTACAAGTTCTACAAAATTTTAAATGATCGCGCTTTCCAAATATTATCTATCTTTTTACAAAGCAATAGCAACTTGCTCTCGCATCGTTACCAAAAATTGTGGTTTAAAATTATAGTGGTTGCTTCACTTCTATAATATGTTATAGGTTAATGTAATGTTATACTAAAACCTTCTTAGAGAAATGCATTGTAAAACCGTAAAACCTGTGTTGAAATCCAGTAAGCTGTTCTTGAACTTAGCGATTTTATGCAGTCATGACAGCCCGCAAAATTTCATATTAATATTGATTTTTCCCTACTACCGAAGTTAAAGAAGGTAATGTTTTTCGAGCGTATGTATATATATGTCTATTTTGTAGCACGCTCTACAGCCTAAATGATAGATGGATTTTAACATAATTATGAGGTGTCATAATATTTGTATTGATTGTGCGAGTGACTTAAGGTATACAGAGTGTATACGACGGTATGACATTAAATGCAATTACGTATAGTATGTGACATTATAAATAATAATAATAATAATAATAATAATAAATCGTTTATTTCAGACAATGTCCATATTAATGTTAGTAATACAATAACTTACAAACTAGTGTTAGTGAATACATAAAACTAAATTAATCCTAAGGTGCGACCACCTTCAGTGTGTAGTCGCATCCAGTGCATCAACAACGGGGAGTCCCAGCGCTGAGCAAACATGCTTAGGATGCCATTCGAGCTGGCCCGCAAACGGGTAAGTAGAGAGGCACAACGCTTTCTGATTACAGCGTGGAAACCGTCCACGTTTCTCTCGGCAAACATCGGGGAAGCCCTACAAAAGCGAGGCAGTCGGAATAGCACCCTAAACGCGTTGTTATATTGTATGCGTAGGGTGCTGTAAGCACGCTGCGTGTACTTTGTCCACAGGCTGCAGGTGTAGAAAGACTGGCAGTATGCTGTAAACAGCGTTGTCTTAACGTTATCTGTACACCTAGCAAACCTGCGAGCAAGCATGTTGCAGCGAACTGACAGCGCCCTACGCTCTCTCTCTATGTCCAGATTGTCACTTAAATCTTCAGAGACCCAGTGACCTAGATACTTATAGCGATTCACTATGCTAAGGCAGGCACCATTTAGATACAAAGGTGGCACAGTAGTGTAGGATTTATTACCTGCCTTAAACACCATTACTTCGCTCTTTTTTGTATTGTATCTTAGTCCCTGAGTCCTTACGAAATCCTCACAGATAAGGAGCAGCTTCCGCATTGAACTGACTGATGGGGTCAGCAGCACCAGATCGTCAGCGTAACAGATGTTGTTTACGCACATAACCTCGATATGACAACCTATATTGGTGCCGCTGAGCCGACCAAGCAGCTCATTCATGTAGAAGTTGAAGAGCCGAGGAGAGCTCAACCCCCCCTGCCTTACTCCGCACTCCAACTCGTACACGTCCGAGCGTGAATCAGCCCATTTTACCACATTTTTCTGATTCGAGTACCAGTATCTCAGGATTGTCATAATATCACTCGGTACGTCAGTTTCGACTGTCAGTTTTTGCCACAATCTGTCATAAGATACCAGATCGAATGCCTTAGACAGGTCAAGATAACAGGCGTAGACAGGTGTATTTCTAGCTGTGTAGTACTGCACAGTCTGCTTGAGACATAGGATAGCACTTTCAGTAGAGAGACCCGGCCTGAAACCAAATTGAGAATCGTGTAGTTTTATGTGCTTATCCAGATGTTTATCAAGCAGACTGTCCAGCACCTTAGCAATAATGGTAGCCAGCGAAATAGGTCTGTAGTTTGTCACGTCTGAAACGTCACCTGTCTTATTCTTAACAACGGGCACGACCACGGTGTACATAAGTTCATCTGGTAAGTAACAATATGTAATACATAGGCTGAAGAACAAAGAGAGAACTCCAGCCAAATGAGGTCCAGCATTTTGCAGGTGCTCAATGCTGAGGCTATCGTGACCGGGAGACTTGCCTCTCACCATTTTCTGAATAACAGATGTAACCTCTTTCGCGGTGAATTTTACAGTAACTTCCTTTGCCGGCGTCCCAGCATCAAACACCTGAGGCCCTAGACAAGTGTCAAAGATTTCTATTCTATTCATAGAATAGATAAAAAAATGTATGAGATTGACATAAGCGTTGGCGTTAGCTTATGTCAATCCAGTACATTTTTTAATCTATTCTATGAATAGAATAGAAATTTTTGACACTTGTCTAGGGCCTCTGGTTAGTGGAGCACACCAGTGGAGATTCCACTTTAAAATTACATTTAAACAAATTAGCTATGTTACTAGGCTTATGCTCACCCGCAACGCTCACAGGGACACCAGACTTCAAGTTCAATCTGTTAGTGTTTTTCCAAAATTTACCGAACTGTTTATTTGCATGATGTTGTGCGATTATATCCATCTTAATCTGTTTTTCATTTTCCTGGCAGAATTTAACCTTAGATTTAAAAACACGTCTAGTTTCACACATGCTATCGTAAACAACCCCACCTCTCGGTCTCCCACAAAGCAACCAGTTTCGATAAGATAAGCGAGCCGCTCTGTGAGCGTTACTTACGTGTTTGTTCCACCCAGGTATACATTTATGTTTCTTAACTGTAGGACCGACATAACTACAGGTAGCTGCATTACTAAGTATACAAACAATATCATTATACATTTCTTTTAACATGTGTTTGTGACCGTCGAGATTGCAAAATTTATCAGAACAATTATTTAATTCTACAGGAATATTTATTTCCCTAAGGCGAGAATGACATAATTCATAATACTTTTTGTTCTGATCACTGTCCCTTTCACCCCAAATAACTTTATTACATTTCATAATTGGAGCTAAAATTGTAGACGTTATTAATTGAATATCGCATTCAATCATTATAGGACAGTGGTCAGACCAATAAGTATCATACAAAACAGATACACTACGAACACAACGTCGTGCTGCGCTCGTAGTCAGACAATGGTCTAGCCAACTCAGACTGCCGTGTGCGTCACTATTAAATGTATATGTATCAATAGGTAGTAATTCCATATCTACACAAGTCCACAATTGTTCGGAACAAAAGTTTAACAATTCATTAGCAAATAACTCACCCGGGTGGGCGTTAAAATCTCCAAGTACATAGACGGTTTCTACGCCACAGTTCACAATCAACGCATTAATCTCACTAAGGCACTCCGTAAATTCACTTAGATTCATCGCACACGCGGTAGGCATATACACTGATATGATCAACATCGACCTATCACCATGAACTATTTTAATAGCCGCAAGCCGCACGTTGTCACACTCAATAACCGAGACGCAGTTGAACGCAGACTTTCTCCAGAGAAGGGCTACGCCTCCATACGGCCTTCCTCTTACCACCCCACGTGACGTGTCCACAGCAGAAGTACCAGTGAAGGCAAAGTTGTCATCTATGGTACCTAGATATGGCAGGTCGTACGGCAGAAGCCAGGTTTCGAAAGCGAGACAAAAAAAAATCTACTAAATATCTTCAATAGTTTAGACACAGGACAAATTTTTTAATTAATTTAATTCTAAATTAACACTATGTAAGTACGTCAAACGGTCACTGACTTAAGTCATAGTCCACGTCGAAGGATAAACGTTGCCGTTCATTACAGTTCAGTGAACTTGTCATAATAAAATGGTGTATTACTTCGTTACTATTAAAATATTATTTATTTTGTTAGAAAATTTCAAATTTTTGTTTTTCGTCAAATTACTTTTGTGATTAATTAGAAATCATTATATAGGCTAGTAACACCTGCCTTTTCATTTAATGTCAAACCGTCATATACACTCTGTATAAAATTTTAATGTAGCGTTGGCACGAAATAAATGATTTTTTTTTCTATTCAGTTAGTTTTAAGCAGACAGGCTTTTTGTTTTTAATTAATATTATATTTTGCTTGTTCCAGCATCAGGCTTGAAACTCGTACCTGAAACTGGCGTAATAGTGAATATTTGGGCTTTACACCGCAACCAACGTTACTGGGGTGAGGACGCAGAATTGTTTCGACCTGAGCGCTTCATCGACACACCACTTAAACATCCTGCGGCATTTATGCCTTTTAGTAACGGACCACGAAACTGTGCTGGTAAGAATGAAAAGAACCTGTTTTACCAGATAAAACTAACTGTATATGAGTGTATACGTGTTAATTTGTAGTCAACATTGAGTTCTAGAGTCTATATTATAAAGAGACTAAGAATTATATGAATTTGTCTTCGGCACTACCATTTTTAACATGGTACATTACTTCAGATTATCTGATAGATGATAAACTGTGGTTCACATCAATGATTCAGTTTGGAATGTTTACGATACGATAATTTTAGTTTATTATTCACCATCATCACCATGTCGAAAGACGTCCACTGCTGGACATAGGCCTTCTCCAATTTTCGCCACCGTGGCCGGTCCTGAGCTGCCTTCATCCATAGATGACCCGCCACCCTTATCAGGTCATCGGTTTAACTTGTGAGGAGTCTACCCACCTTTCATTTACTATTCCAGGATACCAATTTGGAATGGCATCAATGAAGACAGCAACATCATCTGTACTCCGACACTTCAAGATTCTTCCCGCGACCACAGCTGTGAATGGAGAGTACCCTCCATTCCGCCTTAAGTTCGATCTCATGATGAAAGACGCTGATGGGTTCCAAATAAAGCTAGAACGAAGGCACTAATGGACTATGAATACATTTTTGAAGAAATAAAGATTATTTCTAACAGTTTTTATATTCATCTATCACCATTTTATAAGCATTGTTTCTACAATATTTATATAATACTACCTGTCACCCGCTGTACCTGTTACGCTATTACCCCTGTTGCCCCTTCGTTCGCGTGAAAATTTAGATGTGTGATTTTCCTTACAAGCTTACACCCCCTATTTCACCCCTTTGTAAAGGTTCTTAGAAAAATTCTTAACTATATTTCAATTTTTGAATAATGAGTATTTTGTTCTAGTAATTTGTATAAAAGTTTTATACAAATTCGTTTTACCCACTTATTGGATGAATTACGCAAAATCCCTAAGTCCTAAAGAAACTAGAATGCAAAATTTGAGACTCCTAGCACTTGTAGTTTCTGAGATTTCGTGATGAGTGAGTGACCTTTCGCTTTTATATTGATTTTTTTATAAGAGATCGATAATGACTGGGTCTGTTGCTAGGGGTCGCGCTAGACGGACATACGCGGAACAAATAAATAGATGATGTATTGACAAAAGGCTTAATTACAAGCACCCGTAACCAACGTGTGTGTATGAAAAGATTAAATAAGGTTAAAAAGGCAAAGGAGGTATGATTGTAACCACGTAGGCTGGTTTACCACGCTAAAAAACTTTTATAATTAAAACCTGGCTTGGCTTCTTCTATTTTTAACCTTTAAAACTTTACAAAATAATTATTAACTATTATTTAACCTTGTAATAGCCAAACCACAGACAGGATGTAGTTAAACATAGGACAAATTTAATTTAGGGGCTTTGTATTATGTTTTTGTTGTTTAAAAATTCTATACAATTTTATGCTAATGATATCAAACGATTACATTGTCTTATATTTCCACTGTGTTATGTGTGTATTTAAGTATAGCTTTAACAGTATTAGACTACCTAATGACACTATACTATCATCATACACAAATGTAAGTACTACCTAACGATGTGATGGTTTCTAATTCCAATGTACTTCGTAACGTTTGAACATTACTAATATATTGAAAAGGAAAACATTTAAGTTAACTTGCACTGTAAAAAGTATGTAATTATCAATGTCTATTACATAAAGCGAAAGAGTTTGTTTGTTTGTTTGAACGTGCTAATCTCTGGAACCACCAGTCTGATTTGAATAATTCTTTTTGCGAATTATAGCCCAGTTCCTAAGCAAGGTTAAGGCTATGTAGCATCACGCTACTGGCGACGGGAGCAGAGCAGTAAGCAAAGAAGCGGGTGAAATCGCGCTACAAAAACTAGTACACTATAAATACAATGGAACTGAAAGAATTTAACTTAATAACTCCTAAGCAAGTGTTCTCTACCAGTCAACCTTATTGACGGTAGAGAATGCTTTTAGCATTGAGTTCTCCTCTGTACCTATGTGCAGGAAGTAAAATTTATGCCTCTCACTCGCAGCGTATAGAACGCATACAAAGGGCGTTTACACGACATTTGGCATTTATCTCTCAAGGCATATCACATCGATGCAGTTATGACCAACGACTTCAGCATTTTAAAATGTTGTCTTTGCGCGATCGACGTAAGATGCATGACATGTTGTTTTTGCACAAAATTGTTAACAACAAAACTTCCTGCAGTGACTTGCTCCAGCAGTTAACGTTCTCAGTTCTTAGGAAGCCACCTCGTTATCCCATTACCAGAACTTTCAACTTACCTTCAGCCAGAACTAACGTCTTGTTAAATTCACCATTGGTGCGAGCGTGCAACGAATACAATATGACAAGTAGTAAAATAGAACTCTTAGATATTTTTCATGATTCTATTGACGTTTTCAAAGATAAAATATTGAAATCATTTGCGTAAACTGCCGACTATTAGATTTATATAGTACTAGCTGTGCCCGCGACTTCGTCCGCGTGGAATAGTGATTTTGGGCAGCATTTTTTGGACATATCTTTTGGTTTGTTTTGAATTATAAACATCTTCGTTTAGGTGAATAAGAAAAATCTTTACAGTAAATGCTTCTCTACATACGATATTACACTATCGATACGATACGATATTAGACGATGGCTATACAGTCATCGGGGATCAAAGCCATTCAGGCTGCTAGGATTACTTACACGTGACAAATCCACATAAAGCTGACCATGCGAAAAACAGCTAATCAAACCATATTTAAATCGGATAAGCCGTTTTTGAGATTAGCGTGAACAAACGCACAGACAAACAGACAAAAATTGTAATAATCATTGTTTTCGGTTCTATTTGCGTTTATAAAGATCCCAATAACATTTTTTCTAAAATGTCTTCAATGTACAGACAGCGACCGGTTACATTTTTATTATATGTATAGATATAGATAACCAATAATAGTTTTGTTTGTATTATATGTATATACTTTAACTTAGTGTGTAATTATATTTTGTTAACTTAGAATTATACAATTCTAAGTTAACAAAATATAATTACACACTAAGTTACAACTTGTCCATAAATTTTTTTGGTGTATTCTGTACATACCTGTTAAAGGTTTACATATAAGAAAATTGTTAGAGTGAAATATGCTCTGTAGTGTTGTATATGTATACTGTTGGTGTGGCTATAATGAATAAAAAAAAAAATAATAATAATTTGCATAAATATGTATTTTAATCGAAAGTCATCGTGAAACTACTGGCGTGGTGGCATTCACTACTATGGTGACCTTACAGTTATAAAATGCTTTTACTCTACCGTTTAAAGATCTGGTATCAAAATTGAAATCGGACACTTTCTAAGTAATTAAAAAAAAATTGTAAGGTTTTGTTCAATTTGCTATAAAATTAAAATTATAATATCTCTGTGTCAGTCAATATTTTTTCATGGTGTTAACGAACTTTTAGGGGGTTAGCTTTCTAAATACTGGTGATAAACAATTAACAATGAATGTGGATGAATGCGAGTGTCAAAGACAAAGAATCAAGACCTCGCCTCTAGTTTGCTGTGGCGATTATTTTATATTTAATAGAGTTCAAAAGAAATTAATTAATAATATACATATTGCCTTAAAAAGAGTTGGGCTGACTGAAGAGGAATGTGTACGTCAATGTAAGAATTTTACACTGATCTGTCAGAGACGAGCCGTGCTTTAAATATTGAGTGCAAGACAAGCTTGTAAGCTTGTCTTGCACTCTCTTGACAAGCTTGTAGGCCTGTAAGCTCATAGCTACGTGAATTCACACAACGGACTAGGACCTAAAACTACAGACCCATCGTCGTATTTCAACCAGTCTATCATTAAAACTCTTAAAACCTCTGCATGTTGGACCTACGTCTCCAAGCGCTCAAAGCGGTCCAAAGGACCGTGTATAATTTGTTCTATGAAAGAATATCAGTGCTTCCTCTGAGGGGGTGGACTCATCGTCAAACCATTTTGTCACACATCAAATCATAATTATAATTGCTAAAAAATTCACAATATTGTTTGAACATAACAACAAAAAAATTAGTATACCATGACCAAAACATCGTTTTACATAGCTGGAACGTCTGCCCAGAGGGCCTAGACAAGTGGCATTAATTGCTAATAGAAAGGATTAAAAAATGTATGGGATGACATATGCTAACGACAATTTTGGCGTTAGCTTATATCAATCCCATACAAATCTAAATCGTACTCTATAATGATATCAAGCACTGTTTTAACTCATCTTCTGTTAATCTAACAAGTCTCACTGATTCTTCCCAAAGCAATTTCGCTGTTTTATCGTCGTAAGCACGTTTCACTGCATTGTTAATTTTACAATTCTTGGAATATGCTCCATTCACTTCTCCAGCACTATTGTCTAAAGCTGCGTGTAACGCTGGCTGAGCTCCATACCATGGTGTTTAAATAATAGCAGTAAACCTAATGTTGCAAAAGTACCAACGACTGTATTTATGGGATCATAGATTCTAGTCCCAACTAGTCCTGGATCCACATTATTTATCACAACATTACAACCTTTCAGCCTTTTAGTAAGCTCATTTGCAAAATATCTTGCTGTTTGCATAAATTCTAATCCTGCGCCAGTAATTAAAATTATTTGCATTCTTTAAGTTCACTTGACCTATCATATGTGCGCAAGATGAGGTTACCAGTATCCTACTGGGTTCACCGAGATTTCCTCTTTTCTTCAGAAATGGTAACAGCAACAGTCAGTAAGTCAGAAATGTTCCATAATAATTCACTTGCATTACGAGGTTCATGCCGTCTTTTGTGTGAGAGTCTACTGGAAATCCAATACCAGCATTATTAATTAGAATATCTAATCTGTCTTCAGTTTTTAAGATGTCCGCTGCTTTAAATGTTCTGGTAGATTCTAGCGATCCAAGATCCAGAAGTTTAAAAATAACTTGCTTGTTTTTTGTTTCCTTGATAATTTGGTCCCTCGCCTTGAAGCCTTCATCTTCAAATGGACAAGCAATAATAACTCTAGCTCCTCTGTGGGCCAAGTCTGTAGCAATCACGAGGCCTATTCCTAAGGTACCTCCGGTCACTATCACAGTCTTCCCTTGGAGTCGTTTTCTTGAAAGACATACTGCGTTGGTACATTTTTCATACAGTCCGACAGCGAGAGTAATTATGATAATAATACATAATAGCACAACTACTAACATTGTTGTTAGTTATAAAATACAATTAAATAAAAACGTATTTGTAAGTCTTATATATGCTACGAAGTAAGTCATATTTCGACTTGAAGAAGAAGAAGAAGAAAGAAAGAGACTTCTTCTTCTTTCTTTTTTTCTTTCTTATATTTCGACTTAAAACAGGTATTATATTACACTCGACGGAGGCCGGAGCAGGTTCGAAGTAACACATCGTTGGTTAAAGGTGACGTCGTTAATTTATGAAGAAGATACATGATAGTTAGGTAACAATTAGGTTAACATTTTTTTTTCCATAGATTTTCTTTTAGATCTAAGGTAATAATTTCTTCGTTTTTATTTATATATCTGCTTGATTCTGTTGCTTTGATTAATAAAAATAGCAAATGATGTGGTTTTTGATCGACGGGCGCTTGGCGTTAGGGAACTTCGATTACATCATCGGACATTGAACTGGCCAACTGTCAAAGTCAAGTAAAATTAGTATTTAAATCTTATCTTACTGTAGTAAAGTTAAAAAATATCAATTTTTTATTCAATTATTAAGTATTGATTAATATTGCTAAACTAATTAAACCTTTCGATAGCTGAGAAACTGTCTCTGTGAGGCAGCTTTGCTGACAAAAAACCTGCCGGTGGTTTTGGGTTCAATTATCACACGTCATGATTTTGTAATTATAATGATTAATTGAAACCAGTCGACCTCTGAGTATGAAATAAGGAAATATCTAATAAGCACATTATAATATAATTATCTTCTTGACCTTGACACTGGATGAAGTAGGTACCTACTAAATTAATTAATCGGTCTTAATTATTAGGTTTTGGAAGAAAATAAATGAAATGAACATTGTTCCTTAAACATTTTGAACTTTAAAATAACTCAATCAAGATAAAAAGTGCTGGGAAGAAAAGCTTCCTCTTACGCTTTTTTTCTTATAATATTAGGACGATAATAACACTTAGGTACAGTCCGATCCCACTTGTTGCGTGTTTGGATTTTACCGACTGTTATCGAAGTAAATGTATGATCCCTAAGTCTTGCCTTTTAGGTACTTACGGCATCTTAAAAGATTGCAAAAGTAATTAATATTATGTCTTTGTTTTCGAAAAATGTTTGAAACAATACAACTTTTATAAATCATTGAAAAATTGCTTTATCTCAGAAATAATGAATCTTAGGGGAAAAAAATGTACATAACTAGGTATGTAGTTATTAATGTGAGCTGTTTTTATGATAAAACAACCAGTTAACAAAAAACACAATAATAACTAAAATTAATAGGTATGTAGGAATGTTTTGCTGTTTAAAAGTTCATACAAAATAATGATTTTTAGTTAATGATTCTATCTTGTGACCTTGTAATGGTGAAAGTAACAAATACTTGTCCAATCGCCTTTATGAAATAAACAAGCAATAAAAAGTAAAAATATATCAGCTGCTTGCTATTGCTTTTTATAGGTACTTTTGATGGCAAACGAGAATCCATCAAATAATAACTGGATACAGTAACATGTAAATATAACATAAGTAATTCACTTTTTTAATCTAACATTCTATTAGGCAATATAGCCTGTAAATTTGTAGTAGTAAGTTCAAATTAGGGGTTAGTGGTAAGTGTATCCGAACAAGCAAACCATCAAGCCTCATATAAACCTCTTAATTAGGTTAATTATATATTTAGTGACATATTTAATGACTGGCCTGTTGGCCTAGTGGTTAGTGACTCTGACTGCTAAGCTGGAGGTTGTAGGTTCGATTCCCACTCAGAACAAAACTTTGTGTGATGAACATGATTGTTTGTTCTGTGTCTGGGTGTAATTTATTAATTATGTGTATGTATTTACAAAAAAAAAATGTATATAAGTAGTACCTATATCAGTTGTTTAGTACCCATAACACAAGCAAATATAATTGCTTAATTTGGGGCTAGATGGCGCTGTGTGAATGAGGTAGAATATTATATTAAATTATTATTATTATTATTATTATATATTTAGAGTTTTTAAGTTGCAGCCCTCTATCTGGTAGTCGCTTAATATTATCTTAGGACACTCCAGGGCAAAAGATGGGATGGTTCCATATTTTAAACTGGGTTTAGATTGGTATTTCTCATTCCATCGTGCTGAATAACGTAATGTTTTTTAATTGACTTGAATTTAATATCAATTTAAATGTCTATATTATAAATTAATTTGCATTTGATGCATACCTTTAGCTTCCACTCTTTCACATAATTCCCAAGTGTCACCATTTGACCAGTCATTTCGGATTTGTTTAATTTCTATATGATCTCGTAGGCACATAATTAGTTAATCCGTTTTATTTGGCCAGTTCAGTTGGTTGGAGTGGGAGAATAGCTAAACAGCCTGCTTTGTTGCTCTCTGAGTTAGTTTGTACTTTCTGAAAAAACTTATGGTTATACCTAGTTTCTCGCTCTTACCTTCATCACTGGTAATATGCACTGGCTAAAAGCTCTTGACCTTGAGACGAAAATATATTGAAATCACAACGCTCATTCATTTATATAATTTAATTCTCATAATTATTATAACAAACAAGTAACTATGAGTTATTCCGGTCTGATCCCCCAGGTCTGATGCCCTGGGGGATCGGTTAATTTTAATTTAATTTTCTATTCCGGTCTGATCCCCCGCACAGGGGATCAGAAACAAAAGAGAAAATTGTATAAATATTTTATTCCGGTCTGATCCCCTAGATATCTTTGACAGATTTTTTAACACAGTTATCAACAAAATACGTACAATAACTTCACGCCTGCTTTCCATTAATGGGGTAAGCAGAGACTATAGAACGCCATTTGCTGTGTTCCAAACATACCTCCTTTGCCTCACCTGTAGCAAATAGCACCAACTTACACTAAAGAGCGAATGAACGATTTCATTACGGAGTGCATACGAATCCTCTGAAGAATCGCAGAGTATCACTCTAATAGGAAGTGCTTTTCGATTCCCTGGAGTATGGAAATAGGGGATCAGTGGATCAATAGTACTAGGCTAGCAGAAGGTTGTAAGAGGTGTGTATTATTGAAATTTTTGTTATTTTTATTATAAAGTCTTATTTCAATATTTTTAGAAATAGTACTAGGCTAGCAGAAGGTTGTAGGAGGCCTTTAAGATCGAAATAGGTATAATTATATTTTTAAATTACCGCTCTAATTAATACTATTTTTCAGAAATAGTACTAGGCTAGCAGAATATTGTAGGAGGTTTGTGACGTTTATTCTCACAACAATTCTTCTTTTTCATATTCCAATAAAATGCTAACGGCCAGTTCGAATTTAACAACTCAATAAATTTAAGGTCAGTTCAATTACAGATGACCAAAAAAATAGGTTCTATACAACAGAAACTACCTAAGTCTATTTTTAAAAAAGTACTAGGTTTGCAGAAGGTTAAGGAGATAGAGGCATAAAAGTAGAACGTAATGCACCCAAAAAATGTAATAAGCTGTGATATGGCTTAAAAAAGCTAATGTAGGTATTTCAAATAAATATCGCTAAAAATAAGCTCAATTAGTAATCTAGAAATTTTGATATCGTAAAATTAAATTATTCAACACATGGTCAATGCGAATAATTCGTATCGTATGCGTATCGGTTCCAAAGAGCCGCAATCTCGCAACAGAGCCGACGATTTGTGTCAGCTATTTCTGCCAGCGTCAAGTGTAGAATTATATTCTTGTTGATGATATTAATGGTATAATACAATGATAAAAATAGAAAATATGTGGATGAAATTAAATGACAACCATCTTCCGTGAAAACAAAAGATCCCATTTTACGTCGTTCTCAATCTAATCAAAAATTAAAAGTCCATCTGGCAACTCTTCTTTTTCATCTTCGAATAAAATACTACCGGCCAGGTCGGTTTAATAACTAAAATCATTTAAAGGTCAACTAGAGCGTACCGGAAAATAGGCTAAATACAACTGAAACTACATGCACGTCCTACAAACCTATATATTTGATATTTGCCTATTTTTCAAAAATGTACTAGGCTAGTAGGAGGTAGAGGTGTAAAATTTTTAGAAGTATAGTACCGGTAACTGCATAAAAGAATAGACATTATAGAAAAATTTATTCATAAATAAACGTCTATTCTACAAACTACTCCTAGAACCTTCTGCTAGCCTAGTACTATTTATACAAAATATTTAAATATGTATGTAACCTATTTTTGCGGTATGCTCTAGTTGACCTTTAATTGATTGAGATATGAAATTCGAGCTGGCCGGTAGTATTTTATTCGAAGATGAAAAGAAGAGTTGTCAGACGGACGTATGACTTTTGATTAACCCTCTAGTGGTAGCAACCTAGCGAGGAACACGAGTGGTCCAGTGTGGTCTGTGAGTCCGCAACTTTATGGGTCTACTGTTGACAACAAAGCCCTTGTCTCACAACAAACGCTTGCATAAAATATAAATCCAATATTACCCAAGTCTGCGAAATGTTATTGCGATACTACAAATTTACTTTTGCTGTCTTCTGTATTGTAAATTTACAAATATTCGCTTCATTTATTGATTTTTAAAGGTAAAAGAATTTTCAAATCGGTAACGTAGATTTTTATATAAATTTTTATATTGTTTAGTTTAGATTTATTTTTTAATAGCTGCGCCCCACGGCTTTGCCTGCACGTGAAATGAGTTTAGCCTCCCTCGGGAACCAGACCGATTTTCTACCAATTTTCATCAAATTCAGTTCAGCCGTTTTGGCGCTGATTGGTAACACGCACACACACACGCACACACACACACACACACACACACACAGACACACACACACACACACACACACACACACACACACACATATTTTTCATTTTTTGTAATAACATAAAACAAAACACAACAAAATATTTTGGAAAGTATTTTATCTAAATCTAAATTAATAAATGAGATTTGATTTTTTGTATGTTTGTTTGTACTGATTTAACTAAAAATCTATGTTACCAGTTTTAAATATATTTTCAGTTTTAGAAATCAATAAATAGAGCGGGGTATCATAGGCTATATTTTATTATATTTACCATATTTTTTAAACAATTTATTTCAGTATTTGTAAATTTCCAATATGGAAGACAGCAAAAGTAAATTTGCACTGTAGTAATGATATTTCGCAGACGCAGATAATATTGCAATAACATTTTATGCAGGCGTTTGATGTGAGACCGAACGAAACTATTGACCGAACGAAGCGAGAACGGATTTCTACTAATATTATATTTGTCATCCTATTAATATTATAAATGCGAAAGTTTCTATGTGTGTGTGTGTGTGAGTTTGTTACCACTCAGCGCCTAAACGGCTGAACCGGTTTCGATAAAAATTGGTATGTAGGTAGATTCACCGAACTGAAACCGCGCCGCGGAAAGCTATTATATTGGAATTTTTAATTTTATTTTATTGATTGATTGAGCGTGGTCTAACGATAATGCAGCAAAGGCGCATGCGATGAATGTCATAGGACTACCAAGAGAGTGTCTCACGCCTTTGAGGATATAACGGGGGATTAATAAGTTTGCTGCGGTCTCAGAGACCGCGCGCGATCACCGGAAGGTTAAATTGAGAATAAACAACACAAACCTGCTACAACCTTCTGCTAGCCTAGTACTTTTATTGAAAAATAGTATTTATTAGTAATATAGTAGTAGAGGTAATTAAATAAAAAATACCTGTTTCGATCATACAAGCCTCCTTCAATTTTCTGCTTGCCTAGTACTATTTTTTTTAACATATTCAATTATAAGACCTTGAAAAATAAATATTTATAAAAAATAAATTTTTCGATCAAACAACCTCCTACAACCTTCTGCTAGCCTAGTACAATTTTTGTGAAATATATAATTTTAGAGTAATATTTACTGCGATTACATACAAACATTCATGCCTGTCTCCCATTAATGGAGTAAGCAGAGATTGACCAACAACTTTTTTATTCTTATTTTTTAAATTAAATAATACATAAACTGCTTTTCTCTTGACTGTACTTACCTGTCAAAAAGACTCAGGGGATCAGACCGGAATGACTAAATATGCAGGGGATCAGAACGGAATTAAAGAATAATAATAATCTCAGGGGATCAGATCTGGGGGATCAGACCGGAATAACTCGTAACTATAAATAAATGAAAATGAAAATGAAAAAAATTAAAATGAAAAATTTAAAAAAATTATACCTACTACCTATTATTCTTATGGAATATTTTTTTTAAATATGAAACAAATTGTAACTGACAATTAATAAATCCATACTAATCCACATCCATACTTTTATTATAAATGCGAAAGTAACTCCGTTTGTCTGTCTGTCATGCCTAAACCACTGAACAGATTTTGATGAAAAAAATGGCTTAAAAGGGTAGAAATAGGGGATGAAAGTTTATATGAAAAATCGTCAATGTATAAACAGATATATATCCGGCACACAGATGGAGCTGCGGGCAACAGCTAGTATTAATATTTTTGTTTGTTTCGTAGCTTCAAGTTTAACATGTTTTGCTCAACTCATTCCTGTTTATGTGTTCTGAAATTCTTTTATATAAATGTTTTTATTTTCGCCATCAGTCTAAATACTTCTCTTCGTTATTACTTTGTCTCTAATTTGTTTCATTTAAGGCACTGCTTCAGTTCATCATCAGTTAACTTGACAAGCCTCACTGATTCCTCCCAAAGCATTTTCGCTGTTTTATCGTCGTAAGCACGTTTCACTGCACTGTTAATTTTACAATTCTTGAAATATGCTCCGCTCATTTCTCCAGCACTATCGTCTAAGGCTGCGTGTAACGCTGTCTGAGCTCCGTACCATGTTGTTTTAAATATAATAATGCAACTCAGTTGTACTATAAAATGAAACACAAGATGCAGCGAGTTATAGATTGCAGTTCCAACTATGCCGGGATCTACATTATTAATTACAACATTACAATCCTTCAGCCGTTTAGTAAGCTCATTTGCAAAATAAACTAGAAATATTTTACTGTTCCCATAAATTTGAACTTTGTACCAGTAGTTCACTTTGTTCACATTATCTAAGTCTACTTGACCTATCATATGTAGAAATGATGAGGTTGTAAGTATCCTACTGGATTCACCGAGCTTCCCTGTTTTCTTCAAAAGTGGTAACAGCAACAGAGTTAGCAGAAATGTTCCGTAGTAATTCACCTGCATTATGAAGTTCATGCCGTCTTTTGTTAAAGAGTCAGCAGGAATTCCAACACCGGCATTGTTTATTAATATATCTAATCTTTTTTCAGTTTCTAAGATGTTCGCTGCAAATCTTCTGGTAGATTCTAGTGAAGCAAGGTCTAGAAATTTGAAAACAACTTGATTGTTTTTTGTTTCTTTTATTATTTGGTCTCTTGCCTTGATGCCTTCATCTTCGAATGGACAAGCGATAATAACTCTAGCTCCTCTGTGGGCCAAGTCTGTAGCAATCACGAGGCCCATTCCTAAGGTACCTCCGGTCACTATCACAGTCTTCCCTTCGAGTCGTTTTCTTGACAGACATACTGCGTCAGTACTTTTTTGATACACTCCGATAGTAAGAGTAATTATCATTATAACTGATATAACGAGTAGAACGACCAACATTGTTGTGAGTTCCAGGGGACAAATAAATACAAACTAATTTAAGTCACTGCACTGCACTCTTTATATAAGCCTCGAAATTTGATGAAAATTAAGTTTTTATTTCTCTAAGTTTTTACCTACAACTTTACTGAGTATAGCGCGGTTGGTGCTATGAGAATTGACTTTTAGGATGTACCGATATTTTATCCTTAAATAAATCTCATTTGATGAAGGATTTTACCGCAGTAAGGTAAAGTGGGTCAGCACGCATTGGTCTCCTAAAAATTCGCAGCCGGGGACAGGCTTTTCTTTCAAATGTTTGAGGTACCCACTCGTAAACTGAACTATTGAACATGATGCTGTCCAACTGGTGATATTTCAGACTATGGTACATTTACTCCAGTGTCCAAGTTGTCCCTTCACATGCAATGAGGACGACTTGAAGAATGGCACTGATAGTGCGGTTGCCGTTTAGTACCATCGACTCAATAGGAGAAGGTAATTGGTTGCGATCACGCTTAAAATGCATCAGTCTTATTCCATCATAACCTCTTTGCCTTCCCCCGGTCCCTCACCTCTTTCTTACTGTACTGTCGATAACGGCTTGTTTCATACCATTGTTTCTATAATGCTTGTGCGTGGACAGTCATGTTCATGGATTACCATCGGATGAACTGTATACCTACTTGTTTGTCATTAAAGTTATATAAAAAAGCACGACGTTATATCTTGAAAACCATTAGTTTTTTGTCATCGTCTTGTTATAAAACAAGACGATGACAAAAAGCTAATGGTTTCTAAAAAACTAATGGTAAACTATCTGTGTTGATCTCGTGGTCAGGGGATAAAGTCAAACATCATCATCATTTCACTACTGAATGTACCACGAATAAACACAATTTGCTGAAATCCAATAGCATTACATATAATATATTTACAAAACTATTCTAAATTTGTTGAAAATTTGATAAGACAACAGCACAGACATACTGGTTCTTTAGAAAACACATAATGCCACAATGCGATATCATTACAAGGTGAAAAAACTGGCGACAGAAGCGGTTTTGGCTAAAAGAGTGATGAACCCACATTCCAAGACACCAGGAAAAACTTCTAAATAATGTATGCCACAAAAATAAACTCTAGACCGGTTTTTGATTTTGAAACTTAACGTTAAATGTCAAAATAAAGAAAAAAAATACTGGAAAACCTCAAACATTCTCTTACATTGATGCAAGTCAGGTACTATTTTCCAACTGCAAATTCAAGTTTGTAATAGCTAAAATGATGTAACCATGTAAGTATAACTGAACGCTTAATTTCCCTAATATTTTCACTGTGAGATATTGCTTTTTGATAAATTTAATAATACTATTAAGTTACGGCAAGTCGGCAACTGTTCGTAAACGTATGAAATAAGTGCGCAAACAAAAATATATTTCTGATAATATATTAGGTCGTTTTTATTTTAAGATAACAAAAGCTGAAAAAACAGAGGTTTCAATAGACAGAGTACGTACGAATGGCCAACGAACTTGCCTTTGATTAAGTATGGCAAAGAACCTTGGAAAGAAGGTATGTATTATTAGTCATTGATATTCGTTTCTGTTTCGTAATAAATAAATAATTATTATCGTTTCAATAAGTATCTATAAAATTATAAGGAAATTTTGTGAATAATTAATTTAATATATTGCGTAGTAGGTACCTATATTTGTATTAAATGACCTATAGTTCGGTGAATTATGTATAACTGCCACACACTTGGATTTAACCTCTGGGTCAGGTAAATTGATAGGGGATTTCTTTGTCTAGAAATTTGAAGTATTATGGTGGCGTCTGGAATTATACCCTGCGTTCTCTCTCCAAGGTCGACAACGACTTGTTTAAGTTTTTTAGCCTTTGTTTCTGTATACAACCATACCTTACCATCACGTAGCCTACATACTTGTTGCTACTGAAGTTGTATTAAAAAGCCAAGAGCACTATTAATATTCAGTAGTAAATTAAGTTAAGACTTTAAATATTATTTTTTAATTTTAAAAGTTGATTCAATATCCTCAACCTTGCTCTAGAGCAGTATACCGTATGACATCACGCTATAGAAATAAGTAAAATATATAAGTCTGCCCGTCCGATCCCTACGTCAGTAACTGTCTTAAACGTAAACCTTTCTTATTGTAAAGGTCGCGGAATTATGTTTACCTTGAAAACAAAATATTTGGGCACCTCACTGAAACTTGTTATAAGTTATCCCAAGGATCTTTGTCGAGGCTTAAAACAGCCATCGGAATTAATAATTGCATGTTAATGTATGTAGTTCATATTATGCTCCTTTTTTATATCAATTCGAAACAAACCTTTATTATCACTAGAGGCTGTGTTATGTTCACTACTGTACAGATGAAGAGGAGTTTAATAGGCTTGGCAGGCAAGCGTATAAGTTTGCATTACCTGTTATTTATTTCGTCTCTTACGATATTCATGAAAAGAGGTGGAGTGTTTCATATTCTCGACCAAAAACCACATGGCCTCTTTTTATAAAAAGAAACAGGTACAGTTGCAAAACATATGTAAACAGATAAAAGGAAAATATAAGAATTAACGAGTATAGCCATTTATTATTGTTTAATCTCCACTTCTGTTATTTAAGGGTACCAGTAAATAATCTCAACATAACTTTTATGCTTGCTATGTTTAAATTTTCCATCGTCCTACCTATGCTATTTAAATTGAGTGATAGAAAATGCTATCGACTTTCAGTCCACTTTAGTTTTGTGTAAAAAACATGTATAATAAATAAATAAAATGTTTAGTCACAGTGATGCTTTAAATCAACCAACTCAATATCGGTTAATTTAACAAGTCTCACTGATTCTTCCCAAATCATTTTCGCTGTTTTGTCATTGTAGGCACGTTTCACTGCACTGTTAATTTTACAATTTCTGAAATATACACCACTTACTTCACCAGCATTATCGTCTAAAGCTACGTGCAACGCTGTCTGAGCTCCGTACCACGGTGTCTTGAATAATATCAAACAAGCTACTATCATAAAACGACCAAAGGCAACTGTTTCAAAGATTTTAGTCGCAACTACTCCTGGGTCCACAATATTAATTACAACGTTAGTACCTTTTAGTTTTTTCGTAAGTTCATTAGCAAAATATACTAGAAATATTTTACTGTTCGCATAAATTTGAACCCTATACCAGTAGTTGACTTTATTCACATTCGCTAAGTCTGATTGACCTATATAATGTAGGGCTGATGAAGTTACCAGTATCCTACTGGGTTCACCGAGCTTTCCTGTTTTCTTTAAAAGAGGTAACAGCAGCAGAGTCAGCAGAAATGTTCCGTAGTAATTCACTTGCATTATGAAGATCATGCCATCTTTTGTTAAAAAGTCAGCAGGAAGTCCAACACCGGCATTGTTTATCAATATATCTAATCTGTCTTCAGATTCTAAGATCTCCGCTGCAAATTTTCTGGTAGATTCTAGAGAAGCAAGATCTAGAAATTTGAAAACAACTTGATTGTTTTTTGTTTCTTTTATTATTTGGTCTCTTGCCTTGATGCCTTCATCTTCGAATGGACAAGCGATAATAACTCTAGCTCCTCTGTGTGCCAAGTCTGTAGCAATCACGAGGCCCATTCCTAAGGTACCTCCGGTCACTATCACGGTCTTCCCTTCGAGTCGTTTTCTTGACAGACATACTGCGTTAGTACTTTTTTGATACACTCCGATAGCGAGAGTAATTATGATTATAACTGATATAACAAGTAAAACGACCAACATTGTTGTGAGTTCCAAGGGACAAATAAATACAAACTAATTTAAGTCACTGCACTGCGCTCTTTATATAAGCCTCGAAAAATGTTTACTTGGGCTCAACGCGATTGAAACAGGTATTAACACGGCAAAAGGTTTTACCGGGTATAAAATACAATAATGCCTAATAATATTAAATTGTCAATTCACTTTTATTTGTTGTTCTGTGGAGGAGACTGTGGTTATTGCTGCTCAAAGTACCATGCATACCCATTGTCTAGTATTTTCTTGGTCACATCATGGCAGCCAAGGCAAGAGCTGGAATGGACTTTTATTTTAGACCGTTTATACAAGTATGTACAAAATTCTTATGAATTCTTAAAAAATCGTTTGAACAAATGTTCTTACATTAATATAGTGATTTTTTTTCCTTTATTGCAGGTGCATGTTCTGAAAATGCCTAATAGTGTTCGTTTGTGTTATAAGTAAAGGCACGGCTTTTGTCGGGTTAATAACATGCTTGTAAACGATAAATAATATTTTTGGTTTGTCCGCACGTTTGATTTCCGTCTTAAATCCTTGGATTTAGTATGTTATTATGATTTAATTTATTTCATTAATTAACTAGTTTCCCGTCACGTCTTCTCACGATATACAATGTATACACGTGTAATAAACAAACAAACCTTTTGAAAGAAATACTATGCATAATAGTGAAAACTATAATTATATCAAATTTGTTGAGTGGTTTAGATAAACTAAACATTTTCGACTGCCTCTGTGGTTCGGGGTTCGATTCCCACTTAGTGCAAATATTTGTGTGCATGAACATGGCTATTTGCATTGGTCTATGTGTTTCTATTTATAATATGTATGTATTTACAAAAAAAAGTATTTAAGTATGTATATCCGCATTCTAAATATAACCCAAAACACAAGCTCTAATAAATTCTTACTTTGGGTCTAGATGGCGTTGTGTATAGTTGTTGAGATATTATATTGAAATATAACTAAATGAAAAAACAGATCTTGCTAAATACTGTTTAGTGATTAAAGAATAAGAAGATTAGAGAAAACCTTCTTGTTTTTCTGTACTATTTTCCTCATATATAAATATAAGAGGATATTTCATCAGCTTTTACCTTTAAGAAATACCAGTTTAAGGATAAAGATATAGGATACACAAATATAAAAAGTATAATGTTTATTAAAAACTTGTTTATGTGTTATGTTTTCGTTCATAGTTTTTTCATAGATTTTGACACAATCTTGTTGTCGACTATGTTGGAGAAAATAATTAAGAGCGTTCACACAAAAGAGTGGCAACAACGTCGCAAGTTAGTGTTTTATTTTAGTAGTTTTTAATTTTTATCATTAAATTGGAGCTACATTTTAAAAATGTTTTCAGAACACACGCCTCGCGTTTTAAAAGTGTGTCACCGCCTTTATTCACTTAGCATATTTTAATTAAAACTTTTCTGATTGTACTAAACAACTTCAATAATTTAATAGTATCCGAAACGTAATGTCAGTGAAAATTTATTAAAATTAAAAAGTGTCAGTTAAACACTAGTGTCAGAATATATTGTGTTAGAAACGTCAGTACATCTACAGCTATACACGAACTACTAGTACCTACACATGTTGAGTAAAGCCAAGAAGCTAAGTTAAGTAAAGTTACAATATCATGTTACATAACAATTAGAGTACTATTTACTGTACGGACTCATGTAGCGAAAACAGTTGATGATAAATAGCTTGAAATGTTGTTAGTGATTATTCGAAAACGTCGAAATTTGCTGTACTGTCTTAGCTTTATGGTCTTAATAAGCATCATACTTTATTACAAAATTCTTCGTGAAGCGACTCTTTCGATACATAGGCCATATAAATACAATCTGCATTGTCATTATTCGGTCGATGGCGATGTATTACCTTCAGTGGAGGACCAGAACTTGGCAGACAAAATGATATTTTTTCACGAGACATCTTGCCATAGCAGTATTACGACGAGGCCAGCATGTAGCATTGAGTCCGCTGCCAGGCTACATTCTAAATGGCAGATAAACTTACTGTTCAGTGCTCCGGTCACAGAACACAACCTAAAGAGAAATCCGCTTGCATTGTTGCTGAAGTTTCCAAACGTAAAATTTTATAGAATGCATATTGCACAGTATAGTAACGGTACGGTAGTACACGATATACTGACACACAAATTGAATAAAAGTGTGCACTCGATCGAGCATGCGTCAGATATATTAAGAATCCTCACGTTACACAAGTTTGGTGGAGTGTACTTAGATACTGACTCATTGCTCATCAAAAATCTAGATTCATTACCACCTAATTGGATTGCACAGCAAGATTATGAAGAATTAGCTACAGGTGCAATGGGATTTTCGAAAACAGGAGTTGGAGCTAATTTGATCAATGAAATATTACGGTAAGAAGTACAGTAATAAGATGAAAAAAAGATTTTAGATAAATGTTAATGAATTGCTTGATCGTGACAGTGACATGCGTAGGAGCTTGAAGCATTGCCAAAATGTGTGACAGTCATCTTTTATCACTCACCATTAAAGGGATTAATATATAAGTATATACATATGTGGCCCTTTGAGAATTTTAAAGTAAAATGGGATGAAACAGATATCATAGCCATTTCACATCTATACTATATCAGTATAGCGGTGACATGCCTACGGTAAATATAACATTTGCTTTATGGTAGCTTTGCGAGTAACTACCAAGTACCAAAGTAAATTAAAATTGTTTACTGTGTCTATTTTTGTACCCTTGTATGTGTAGTCGATATTAAGAGGTGCGTTTTAGTGAAGACGGAATGCAGTTAATTTCAAGATTGTGTGATCTCTTGTGTGATGAATTTTTCAATTTTTTGTCTAGGTCAACGGTGTTTTAGCGTGAGATTAAAAGAGGTATATCGTTAGCGAATAATGCAGTGCAATTTTAATTTTAAAAACCACCACAATCACTGCTACATGTATACACAACACAACTATTATTATTACACAAGTATGTATCTACATACTTACATAGCTTCACGCCTTTTATCGTAGAAGGGATTGTACCTATTACTTTTACACTGTACCTATTCTAAAAAAAAGATGATACTCTAATAGTGGTGAGAAATAAACTATTTTATTTTTATTTTGTCCAGACAAGAATCAGTGAAACTCCTTAGTAGCGCGTGATACACGTTACTTAAAATTTTTATTGTCAGGAGTCGCAAGGATAGCTAAACTTAATATTTTATTATTTTTGCTTGTCTATAGAGAAATACACAATTCGTATCGTCCTGATTCCTGGTCAAACAACGGTCCAGAAGCGATACAGCGCGTGCTGCTTAGATCATGTCCAGATGTGCTGAAAACGAACACAAAAACTAGCACTTGCAAAGGTAAAGTACCTCTTAGCTAAGCGGCTCTTACTTGGATTGAGATCACCTTCTTTTATAGCTGGTGGCCATAGTCAACAGAGTCAGCAGACTGCAAAAAAGTGATGTTTAGTACGCAGGTTACGCTACTGGCCATTACTTGATATCGATGGCCTCACCGAATAAATGTGCAAGAAATGAGATGGGGACGTTTTATAATGTAGAATGGGGACCACACGGCTACACTTAGTACACGTAATGTGAAGACATATTTAAGTTGATCTGTCTCTGAAAGTTCTGTCTGTCATTAAACACAGACATGCACGTGTAGATAGATCAAAACAAAGTATGTTCATCATCATGGAGGTTATTGTAAACTAGCTTTCTACTGCGCGGTTTCACCCGTGTCTTTGCTTACTGCTCTGCGCCCGTCGCCAGTAGCGTGATGTTACATAGCCTATAACCTTCCTCAAGAACTACGCTATATACGCTAAAAGTATTTTTAAATGTGACTGGTAGTTCCAGAGATAAGCGCGTTCAAACAAACAAACATACTCTTCCGCTTTATATAATAGTATAAATTGTGTATATAATATACATTTTATTTATTTTATACTCAGTTTTAATGAAGGATATCTTTAATTTTGATTAAAATGTTTTGTTTTCTTTTTATTTTCAGGGTTACAAGTATATCCTTCAAAGGATTTTTATCCAAATAGTTTTATTAAGCGACTTGTATATTTTAAAAACGGGACTAGTAACATGGAGGGTCCATACATGCATCACATGTGGAACTATTTGTCAAAAGATGTGAAAATTGAAGCTGACTCTCCGTACGCGAAGTTAGCGAAGCGATATTGTCCAACGGTATATGAAACGTATCGGGATGAATTTGGAGCTTAAAAGAGTATTAAAACAATAAAACATGTATTTTATTATTTATTGTTTTACTATTTACCAACCTGAGGCTTTGTCTGATAGACACGAACCTCTCCCAACGAGAGCATTTTACCTTATTTTTGTGCGGATTGGTATCCAGCTAATCTTCAGTTCGCAAGTAACCTGGTTGTTTGGTTCCTGTTGGTCGTCTCTTATGATGTTCATGGGAAGAAATGTCCACTACATTTCTACATCGGAGACTACTATTACTAGCTGCGCCCTACGGCTTCGTCCGCGGATAAAATGTGTTTTGTCTCCCTCGGAAACCAGACCGATTTTCGAGATAAAATACTTTTTATCCTAAGGCTACTGCCTATGTCCGTCTCCAGCACCGAATCTATCTTCGTTTTTACATTGAAATTGATTCAGCCATTTAGGCTTTGAGTGGTAACAAATACACACACACACACACATACTTTCGCATTTGTAATATTATTAAGATTGTCGAACGTAACAATACATAATGACACTTCTACATTACAATTATGAATATTCATATATTTCATAAAAACTAGCAGTAATAAATAGACTACGATAGCCACCTTATATCAGGGTCATACACAGTCCATACGTTATGCGAAAAAATTAATTTCTTTTAAATTCATGGTAAAGGAACACTATTTATCAGTATAATTTATTCCTTTACATGTGTATATACTCGTACTTACATATTTATTTATTTATTTCAGCCGTTATGATCCACTACAGGGGCAAAGGCCTACCTACCCACCTTCTATTCCTGCCTGTTCAAAGCTCTCTGTAACCAAACCGGTAGGTGTCAAACTCCTTCCGCGCTATCTCTTCCTGGGTCTCCCCCGGCGTCGTTGAACATTGTGTGGACTCCACTCACAGCCCAGTTTCATGTTAATTTAAATTTAAAATGTAAATAAAATAATTTATAAATAATATACAAATATATTATACTAGTTTTCCATGTAGCGTTTTCACCCGCGTCTTTGCTGACTGCGTTGCACTCGTCGCCAGTAACGTTATGTTCATACGCAAAAAGATTTTTCAAATCCGACTGGGACTTCCAGAGTTTAGCGCTTTTAAACAAACAAAACCTTCCGCTTTAAATAATAGTATAGATTTAAAGAACGTCAATAACTATCGGCTATTTTCAGATGCGTATGTGTACAATATTATTGTCCTCTTGGACAAAATAGTCGCTTCTAATGCCACTATTAAGAAGTGAAAATACCGATGTGAAAATGTAAATCAGTGTTGTACAGTCTCTTTGTCATGATATTCACGATCTGTGCTATTATTTACTTTTGTTATTATTGCAGTACTAATAGTTATTCTGATTATATGGAGAGCGTTATGCATCACGCCTAAGTCTTCTTCTTCTCTTCTCCTTTTTTTTTGGCAACAGAGCCGACGATTGTGTCAGCTATTTCTGCCAGCGTCAAGTTTAGAATTATATTCTTGTTGATGATATTAATGGTATAATACAATGATAAGAAATAGAAAAAATGTGGATGAAATTAAATGACAACCATCTTTCGTGAAAACAAAAGATGGACCTCTCATCACGCCCAAGTCACTTTGATGTGGCGCTTTTTAGACATTGAATGCTTATGTAGTTGTCAATGAGGGTTTTTTAAAATGGCGCCCACGAAGTGTCAACAGTAAGGCATCAGGTCCAGGCACCTGTCAAAGCGCTTTCAATCAACCAATCAACCGTAAACGATTCTATTGATTCCAAATTGTAAATGAATTTTAAATTCAAATTTTCAATTTTTGTGAATGGAAGACCTTTCACCTAAGTGGCGCCAACGCGGAAAATGTTTTCCTAAAAACTCTATTTGACTTTGATAACATAAAATAGTTTCGGCCGCCATGGTAACTGTATTTTGTAAAGTAGTTACCTACCTAAGAAGAAATTGCTGTGTTGTCTCGTAACCAGACTGCATCTGGACTGAGGGCCCAAGTTATTAAGTCGTAAAAGTACACGTTTAAAAAAAGTATGACCCATGACTTTAAGTTTTAACTATTTTTAACTCATTGTCCTGTGAATCATAATTCGTTTCGCAATGAATTAAAAAATGGATCCTCAATCGAAATCCTCACGTAACCAGTTCCAAACAATGACTTTTCTGTCTGGTTTTTTAGGTAACTGGTTACAAAACACAGTTACTATGGCGACAGAAACCCAAAAACTCTTAACACCAGCACGCTTTCGCTTTTCTTTCCTGGTTATCTCACTTCAATCTACGATTTTTGGCATTGTCTCTAAAATGTTTGTATCAAGTGCCATGCCAACTAAGATTATATGCCATTTATATATAATCTTAGTTTAGATAAGTGGCATACTATAGAATTATCCATTCTTTCAGATTTGAATAATGAGTGCAAGGCTCTTCAGTTATTGTTTGTCGAGATAATGTCAGCGTCGAGTTGCGAACTACTAGTACACAACATGTTGTGTAAAGTCATGCTTAGGTGTTGGTATATCAATATAGTGTTACTTATTAATAATAGAACAACTAACTGTACGAACTCAAGTAGCGATTTAGCGTGTGATGATAACTAGCTTGAAAATGTTGTTAGTGACTATTCGAAAACGTCGAAATTTGCTGTACCGTCTTAGTATTTTGGGCTTAGTAAGCATCATATTTTATTTATTTTCTAGAAGATACAAAATTGCTCGTGATGATACTCTTTCGATTAAACTGTCATCTAAACCAAAATACAATCTGCATTGTCATTATTCAGTCGATGGTGATGTATTACCTTCAGTGGAAGACCAGACCTTTACACCGGGAGACAAAATGATATTTTTTCACGAGACATCTTGCCTTAGCGATATTACGACAAGACAAGCGTGCAGCATTGAATCCGCTGCCAGGTTGCATCCTAAATGGCTGATAAACTTACTGTTCAGTGCTCCGGTCACTGAATACGTCCTGAAAAGAAATCCGCTCGCATTGTTACTTAAGTTTCCAAACGTGAACACTTATAGAGTCCATATTGAACAGTATGGTAAAGATACAATAGTGGAAAACATTCTAAAAGACAAATTAATCAAAAGTGTGCATCCGATCGAGCATGCGTCAGATATATTAAGAATCCTTACGTTACACAAGTTTGGTGGAGTGTACTTAGATACTGACTCGTTGCTCATCAAAAATCTGGATTCATTACCATCCAATTGGATCGCAAAACAAAGTCAAGCGGAGATAGCGTCAGGTGCAATGGGATTTTCGAAAACAGAATCTAATCTGACGAAAGAAATATTAAGGTAATAGATATGTTACATAGAGTGATGTAAACATTAAAATGAATTACTTGATAGTGACAGCGACATTTACCCACAGCCAGCAATCTGGCTTAGTTCATTTTTATTGAGAATAAAATATTATTACATACTGTTTGTATGTGTATCTTTTTGAATAATTAACAAACAGTTTTGTAATGTCATCACTTTGAATGAGCCTGAGCATCATATAATAATAATAATAATAATAAGAAACCATTTATTTCGGGTCGCATAAACCCATAGATAAACACCTTACAGACTAACATACATAATACATAATATAAACTTAAAAAATACACTTCACATGCACCAAATCACTGTGTGTTCGTGTAGCACTTGTCCGCGGAAGCGACGGTACACGACTCCTTGCGGCCAAAAGGTTTCCTCCATGACGAGGTGCAGATAACACGTTGGTACTCGCACCACAATCGCCTTGAAATTGACGTTGCGACGTGACTCCAACGGTTGCACTCTCGGCCTGTACTTCATCTTTTGACGCACGTACTCCTCGATGTCCTCTGCCTTTGTGGTGTAGTGTAGGCGAGACATGGGTGTTCAGTGCGGCGGCACGCAGCCTCATGTTAGCATCCGCCGGTGCTGTACCGCAACAGTTCTTGGTGGTTCGCTGGCGGTGCTTCCTCTTCTGCACCGTCACAAAACCATCCTCGTCAGCCCGGGTCGTTGCCTTTTCAGGCATGGTCTTGGCCGGGGGAGCAACGCGAATGCTCTGCGTAACCTGATCATCTTTATCTGTACGCTACACATTATGTAGGGATGTATCTAATAATATTAGTGCGCATTCACACAGAGCATCCGTATTTACCGGATCAGTTTTAAAGGATACTGAAGATAATTTTCTGGAGTTAATGGATATGGAAACAAACCACTGTTCATTTTGTCGGATCAGTGTTTTACTGGATCTGGAATACAGTCTTGTGTGTGAAGTTACTCGTACAAACTACATAACTCATTACCGAATAAATAAGTACGATAAAAATGTATGCGCACTTAAAATTAAAATGCAGTGTCTCCCAAATCTGATTCATCTTTCCAAATAGTCTTATAAGTATTATAGCTTTGATTTTTATCTTGTCATTAAACTTTTTGGTTTTAAAAATATATTTAGGCATTATTATTACTCACATAGATATTCAAATTTATCATTTTGACAATTCTCTTGTTATTCGTAAAAAATAAATAGTTTGTTTTTGTCGATAGAGAGCTAAACAATACGTTTTATCCCGAAGGCTGGGCTCATAACGGCCCAGAAGCGATCCAGCGGGTGCTGCGCAGATTGTGTCCAGATGTGCTGGAAACGAACTCGACAGTTGACGCTTGTAAAGGTAAAGGTCTTAGTACCAGCTTATTGTTAGTAACAGTAAATGCAATTTTTCGAAAAATGTATGCATCCTCGCTCCATAACATATAAATAGTTTTTAAAATATACAGCCTTATATAACTGATTTTGTGTCCAAAGAACTAAATAAAGCAACAAGCAAATGGCAAATCCAAACATAAAAAGTCCGCTAACAAAGCCGGCACTTTGTGTCATATCGGTAAACATCGAAGGGTTCTCTCAAGAGAAGTCAGAAATCCTCTCTGATCTTTGCCGCAAAGCTAGCTGTGACATTCTTTGCGTTCAAGAGACCCACCGAGACGTGCACCAATGCCGCCCACAAACAGCTGGAATGACGCTTATCGCCGAGATCGAACACCCAAAGCACGGTAACGCAGTGTTTGCTGCTCCCGGCGTAAGCATCGTATCCACTGCGCGCTCGACCCACAACGGCATCGAAATCATCACAATCGAATGTGCTAACTGTGTTGTAACATCTGTGTACAAACCACCTGGTACACTGTTCCAATTTGACCCTCCTCAAAATTTTTACAAGCAGCCAGTGAAGGTTGTGATCGGAGACTTCAATAGTCGGGGTTCCAACTGGGGCTACGGAGGCACAGACCGTAGTGGACATATAGTAGAGGAGTGGGCTGAAACAAATGACCTGAGTCTGATTCACAATTCGAAATTACCCGCTTCTTTCAACAGCTGTCGGTGGAAAAAGGGATACAATCCAGACTTAGTCTTTGTCACATCTTCTATTAGCTCACAATGTCTCAAAAGCGTGTGTCCACCCATACCTCGCACTCAGCACAGGCCCATCATGTGCGTGATACAGCCTATTGTCCGACCCATCAGTGTCCCGTTCAGGCGCCGATTTAACTACGCCAAAGGCAACTGGAAACTGTTCGCCTCAAACGTCGATGATGCCCTCCATAATGTCTTACCAACCCCGGTAAATTACGATCGTTTCGTAGAAATTGTATCAAGCGTTTCTCGACGATGTATTCCTAGGGGTTGTAGGACCTCTTACATTCCAGGGTTATCGACGAATTGTGCCGAACTACTAAACACGATACGAGTCGTTGTATAACTCGGACCCTTTCTCAGAAGAGACCACTTTAGTAGGTGAAGAGCTGCTGTTGAATATTGGTGAAAGCCGAAGAGAGAAATGGGTCAAAACTGTGACCAGTGTCGATATGACGCTCAACAGTAAGAAGGCCTGGACTACTATTCGCAAACTCACTAGCGAACCTACTCAACCCGCATCGCCCAGCCAAGTCACTGCCAATCAGATCACTCATCAGCTTTTGTTGAATGGCAAATCCTCGGGCCGCCTTGGAAGGGTTCCCAAACTAAAAAGTGCAACTAACACCTACGATAATATCAGTAAACCTTTTATTTTAACTGACATCTCAATGGCATTAAAAAATATCAAATGCGATAAGGCCTCTGGAGTCGATGACATCTCGGTGGAGCAACTAAAACACCTCGGCCCTGTTGCAGTGTCATGGTTGCTACAAATGTTCAACAACTGGTTAGAAAATGGCTTTATCCCCCGGCTCTGGCGTAAAGCAAAGGTTATAGCTATTCTAAAGCCAGGCAAACCAGCAGATGACTCGAAAAGCTTTCGGCCAATATCTTTACTGTGCCATACATTCAAGCTGTTTGAGAGACTGCTGTTAGCCCGGCTGACCGGCTTGATTGACCCAAAGCTGATTCCCGAACAAGCTGGGTTTAGGCCTGTAAAATCGTGTAGCAACCAGGCACTAACACTAACGCAACACATCGAAGACGGTTTCGAGACAGGAGTGGTTACAGGTGCTGTCTTTGTGGATCTATCTGCAGCCTACGACACTGTCAACCTGAGACGACTGTTGTGGAAGGTGGAGTCAATTACTAATGACAGTAAATTTGTCAGTGTACTCCGCGAACTTCTACACAATCGGCGGTTCCAGGTTCATCTCCTGTCTGATAAAAGTCGTTGGAGAACACAAAAAAATGGCCTGCCTCAAGGCAGCGTCTTGGCTCCCATTTTATTTAACATCTACACCAACGACCAACCGTCAAGTCCCCACACGTCCCGCTTCCTTTATGCAGACGACCTCGCTCTGACCTCCCAGGCTGCTAGTTTTAAACAGGTCGAAGCCGATTTATCGAGTGCCTTGCAAAGACTGGGAGAATATTATGACGCCAATTCGTTAAAGCCGAACCCGAACAAAACTCAAAAATGCGCATTTCACCTTCGCAACAAAGAAGCGGGTCGTAAGCTAAACATCCAATGGCGTGGGGTGCCTATTGAGCATACCAACTTTCCAAAATATCTGGGTGTTTATCTGGACAGGTCATTAACTTTTAGGAAAAACTGCGAAAACATCAAGCAGAAAGTGCACTCCAAAAATAGCCTGTTGCGTCGATTGGTCTCTTCGAAGTGGGGAGCTTCGCCTACCGTTCTGCGGACCACTGGCCTGGCGATTTCCTTTTCTGCAGGCGAATATGCCAGTTCAGTTTGGAGTCGCTCAGCCCATACAAGGTTGGTGGATACAGCATTAAACGAAACTTGCCGGATTATTACTGGTTGTTTAAAACTGACCCCGGTACAAATGCTGTATCCACTATCTGGAATAGCACCGCCGGATGTTCGCAGGACTGTAGCAGACTCCGCCGAAAGGTCTAGAATGCTAGACGACACAAGGCACCCACTTTTTAATTACAACCCTGTGCCACAAAGGCTGAAAAGCCGAAAAAATTTTGTTAAGTGTGTGCTCCCGCTTCAAGAAGAAAAATCAAAAGAGCGATGCAGATTGTGGCGAGAGCGTGTTAATCTCCCAAAGCCCTTCGTCCAACCGTCGGAGAATCGCCCGCCTGGTCATAATTTATCATGGAATACCTGGAAATCTTTAAACAGACTTCGGACACAGGTCGGCCGAACTAAAGATAATTTGTCCAGGTGGGGATTCTCTGACGGTGCCGATCTAAATTGCAAGTGTGGAGCCAATCCTCAAACAATGGCCCATTTGTTATCGTGCCCTGCGTGCCCGATCAACTGCACGCAGGAAGATTTAATAAACGCTGCTGACAATGCAGTAGCCGTAGCTAAGTTTTGGGCTGATATGATATAAAAAGATTTGCTGTCGACTCGAAAAGAAGAAGAAGAACAAGCAAATATGTTTATGAGTACATAAATATAGTAATAAATAACCATGCGTAAAACTTAGAAGACATTGCGAAAAAGTGTTATTAAGAATATTTATTTATTTATTTATTCGTTTATTTATACTTCACAGCTTACAAAACAATTACAATCTTCATAGTTTCTTAATACGCCAATAATTGCTTAATTTGGGGCTAAATGGCGCTGTGTGAATGTGGTAGAATATTATTATTATAATTATTAGCTATAGTACCTGGCAATGCTCGCCTAGCCATAGTACAAGCAGTACTCGCGCTGACACTTATGTATGGTAGGGAATGTTGGGTATGGCAGTAAAAGCATGAAAGCAGAATAAATAATAATAATAATAATAATATTCTACCACATTCACACAGCGCCATCTAGTCCCAAATTAAGCAATTATATTTGCTTGTGTTATGGGTACTAAACAACTGATATACTACTTATATACATTTTTTTTTTGTAAATACATACATATTATAGATAAATTACACCCAGACACAGAACAAACAATCATGCTCATCACACAAAGGTTTGTCCTGGGTGGGAATCAAACCCACGACCTCCGGCTTAGCAGTCAGGGTCACTAACCACTAGACCAACAGGCCAGTTGGTAAATGAAATAATAAATAATAATAAATGCTGTAGAGATGAGAGCACTGAGAAGCATGTGTGGAATTAATCTATCAGATAGAGTAAGGAATAGCGTGTTTAGAGAAGAATGTGGTTTAAATCATTGTATAGTGACTAAAATCGAAAGGAGTATGATAGGGTGGTTTGGACATGTGGAAAGAATGGATGGAAGTAGGATAACGAAAGAGATTTATGGAGCGGAATTGACTGGGATAGTTGGTAGGGGTCGGCCTAGACGAACATACGCGGATCAAATAGATGATGTGTTGACAAAGGGCACAATTGCAATCTACAGTCGTGTGTGTATGAAAAGATTAATTAATGTTAAAGAGGCAAAGGAGGTATGTTTGGATCGCAGCAAATGGCGTTCTATAGTCTCTGCTTACCTCAGTAATGGGAGACAGGCGTGAAGCTATGTATGTATCGATATAATAACTTGATCGTAGATAATGTCTTCCGTACCGCTAGCACGAACATTTTATGCATATCGAATAGCCATCGAAATAGAAAAATTTTGTATGGAAACTTGTACAGCGCTCGGTGAGCGTATTTGGAACTAAAATTTGGTAGCACGAACATCTAGCGGTAATTAACATCTAGCGGTAATTAACATCTATCGAGAAGTAATCGTAAAATAAACGCAGCAAATGTATGGAAATCGGCAGCACGAACATTTTTTGACATGTAGTATCGCCAAACGGCTATCGAATTATACGAAAACTTTGTCACCGACATTTTTAAGGTGAGAGCGTTATCGAGAAGAGTTGTTTCGTGTTTTATTGTATTTATTTAAAAGAAAATGTTTGTAATAATAGATTTTCTATTGTGTCTGGTTGCATAGCGTTCAAAGTGTTAAGTATTTATTATTCAAGTAAATAAATGAGTTTGCCTATACATTACTTTCACTTTATTTTATAGTACCTAGGTATGAATAAATAGCAACTGTATAAAATTTAAAAATATTTATTATAAAATTATATGTTTACAACGTATATTATAATCTATATTACTTATTTCTTGAAACTATTTTCTTAATATCATTCTCCTCACTAAATTATCCAGCCCTAAATTCACCTGCATCTTGACTGGAGCCTAGGGTATTCCAATCCTCATTACCTGTATGAACAAGATATTTAATGTAAGTTAACAATCAATTGGAATTTTATTGTTAGTAGGTACAGTTTAAGTAAGTATCACTATGGATGAAAATATTATTAAGATTCTTCAGTTCATATTTGGTTAAATATAGTGTATAAAAAATAAAAGTAAATGCCGCTAAATAGGTATGTCTGTTTATTATATTTGTTTATTATTTTTATGTTGTATTTAGGTATGTCTGTCGGCTTGGGTAGAACTCCATTCCTAAAATAAAATAACGTAAACATTAGTAATTGTAACCACTTGATCATATTATTTTTACCAATTCTCCAATAAATATGTAAGTACTTACTTTTCCATAAAGTCTACCAACATTGTGAACTGCGTAAAACTAGTATTTGAAGACATTCTTACTTTGATAGTTTGATAATTCTGCTGTAATAATAATAGCCCAGCACAAACATCGCGCGTCAGTACTTCAAATTCAAACTGTCAAAAGTCAAAACCATAGATTACGTAAACTAAACAACTAAATTTACTACAAAATGGCTGCGTTCAGAAATTAAGAAGCTTAAAATTTTTTATGTCTGCTAAATTTAATTATAAAATTGTAATTTTTAGGTCGATTATTATTTTACATTACTTATTTCGTAAGGCCGTAACGTTATACCTTTATTTAGTTGCATTTTTATCACTGTAAATGATTTATTAAATACAACAATATTAGTTTTTGAACGCATCATTCCTTATCATTCGTTCAATTCGTCTTGTGTACATGTCATTATTTAACCATAGTATCGAGTTCGTATCGAGTACACGTGAGTAAGGTAAATATGTTCATGCTGCCGATGATTTAAATTATAGTATCGACTCCGTATTCGTATAGTTAGCTCGATACGAATACTTGATGTAATGGTTGAATGTTCGTGCTAGAGGTACCGATCATGTACTCGTACGTCAGATTAATTATCTTTCTCTTTTCAGGTCTGGAAGTATATCAGTCACAGTATTTTTATCCAATACATTATAGTTTGTACCTTGCATATTTCAAAAACGGGACTATAGGTAACATGGAGGGCCCTTACATGCATCACATGTGGAACTATTTGTCTAGAGATGTGAAAATTGAATCTGACTCTCCGTACGCGAAGTTAGCGAAGCGATATTGTCCATCGGTCTATGTCTATGGAACGAATCGGGATGAATTTGGAACTTGAGAGATATTAACATTATTATTTCGTTATAAGTACACTATTGTATTATTTTAGTTAAGCGGTTTTATTTACTAGTTCTTAAGGAGAGCGACGGCAGCCCAATAAGGGTGTTTAGGAAAATTTTTGCCACCAGTTGGCGCCACTTTCACTTTCACATTGAGGGTTAATTTTTTGACAGCTAGACCTGAAGCATCGGTGCTGCCACCTCGTGGGTGCCATTGTAGAAAACCCTCTCAACAATTTTCTTTTGTCCATAGGCACGTGAATTATCCATTTTGTAAATTAAACATTAAAATTTCCAAAATAAACACAGAAAGATATTTGTTTTTAGCGCTGTCAAAATGGATGACCTTTTACCAAAGTGAAAATTTTCCTTAACATCGTCATTACCACCACCTTATCTATTATTGGCCTTTTCTTTTATCCTTTTCCTTTGGCAACGGCTAGGTTGAGTTTTCTAAGCATTAAATCAGCTAGGTTTTATAAACACAGTCATGTGTTTATGTTTTCCACCTACAATCAGGTGAGCTGCATGCTACATTGCACAAAAGTTGTTTTTTAAAAAAAGGCAACTTAAAACAAAAAAAAAAATTATCTATAATAGCTGCTGCCCGCGACTTCGTTCGCATGAAAATTCAGATGGGTGCCTCTATGAGAATATTGCGTGCCTGATTTTATGGCAATCGTACATTGTATCAGTAATAAATATCAGTATTATCCGTCTCTATGGCGAATCCAGGTTAAGGCCGCTACCGCTAAAACTGACAAACCACTTTCACACAAACTTGCGACTCTTATTTGCCCACTTAATAAGGGAACCACCCTTATTAAGTGGGCAAATAAGAGTCGCAAGTTTGTGTCTGAATATAAAAAAAAGAGTTTTTTCTAGTAATTTGGTAATCCTACTATAAAAACTATAGAAGTTTCATACAAACTTTGCCACCCCTTTATACCCCCTTAGGGGATGGATTTCACAAAATTCCGTCTAAGTGCGCACCTATATCCTAACAGGAACGACCATGCAAAGTTTGAGATTCCTAGCACTTGTTGTTTCTGAGATTTCGTGATGAGTGAGTGAGTGACCTTTTGCTTTTATGTATATAGACAGCTTTTGCCCGCGTCTTCGCTCACGTGAATATCGTTTTTTCCAATAGACATTTTTATATTGTTTAAATAATGTTTTTCATACTATTTTTAATTTCCCATTCATACAAATCCTCTTTCACCTACCTAAAGATATAACTCGTAAAAACAATATACAATACACAAAGGCAAATTTTCACTACAATAACTTTCCCCTTCCACTTCTTACCTATCGCCCTTTTTCTTCACTCTCCACAGTTTCCTCTTTCCTCTCCTCTCCTCTACCTTCTCCTCTTCACCTCCTTCAGCATCCCTTGCCCCTCCTCCAGCATCTCTTGCCCCTCCCTCCCCTTCCTTCCTTCCTTTTCCTCCTTTCCTCTCCCTTCTTATCGCTTCCTATCCCTCCTCCCCTCTATCCACCATTCGAGAACTCCTTTCTTTTCTCTTCCCTTCCCCCTCCCTCCCTCTCCCGTCTCCCTCACTTTCCCTTCACTTTCCTCTCACTTTTCCCTCATTCACCCCTCACTTCTCCCTCACTCTTCCCTCACTTCCCCCTCACATTCCCTTCACTTCTCCCTCACTTTCCCGTCACTTCTCCGTCACTTTCCCCTCACTTCCCTTCACTTTCCTCTCACTTTCTTCTAACATTCCCCTCACTTTTCCCTCACTTCTCCCTCACTACTCCCTGGCTTTCCCCGGACTTCCCCCTGACATCTCCCTGACTTTCAGTTCACTTCTCCCGCATTTCCCCCACACTTCCTCTTCACTTCCCCCTCACTTCCCCATCACTGTCCTCTCACTTCCCCATCACTTCCCTCTCACTTTCCCCTCACTCACCCCTCACTTCTTCCTCACTCTCCCCCCACTTCCCCCTCACTCCCCCCTCACTTCCCCCTCACATTCCCTTCACGTCTCCCTCACTTTCCCGTCACTTCTCCGTCACTTTCCCCTCACTTCCCTTCACTTTCTTCTCACTTTCCTCTAACATTCCCCTCACTTTTCCCTCACTTCTCCCTCACTATTCCCTGGCTTTCCCCGGACTTCCCCCTGACATCTCCCTGACTTTCCCTTCACTTCTCCCGCATTTCCCCCACACTTCCTCTTCACTTCCCCCTCACTTCCCCATCACTGTCCTCTCACTTCCCCATCACTACCCTCTCACTTTCCCCTCCCTTCCTCCTTTCCCTCAATTCCTCCTTTTCCTCCCTCCTTTCCCTCCCTCCCCCTACCTGCAAATTTCAAGTCGCTGGCTAAAAGCTAAAGATCTTTAATTTCACCCCTCTAAATCCACCCCTGTTAAAATAAAATTACAAGGATATTTTTTATTTAAATAGAAGTATTCCAAAACAAAATTTCAAAAGTAAGTTAAAAAATGAAGAAGATTCATACAATCGTTTCACACACTTAGGAATTAAATTTAAAAAAGCCTTTCTTAGTACAACCTCTAGACATTTAGACAAACACACCCTCCAAATTTCAAGTCACTACGACCAGCAGTTTAGGCTGTGCGTTGTCTGTTAGTCAGTCAGTCAGTTAGGACAAAACCTTATATAATATGTATGGGTGTATGGATGTATGGATTAGACGTATAGGAATATATATAGGAATGCTAACACGTGATAGAGCCACATAAAGCTGACCGTGCGAAAAACAGCTAATCCATACCCACAACTTTTAGTTGTGTCTGACCTTGGGCTATAGTAATTGTTATCGCGAAACAGGCTCACTGGAAACTGGACTCATTTAAAACTAAACGGAAGATTGTTTAGAATGATAGGAATCCGAAAAATAAAAACGCTATCAGCTATGCCGTAACCTGTTAAAAGTCTCTGTTTCTATCAGGTTTCGTAGTAAATTAACAAATGTTCGACGTGATTCTTTAAATTGGCATAACTTTTTTATTTATGAACCGATTGACATGAAACAAACACTAAATGTTAAGTGAAGCTTACCACAATGTATTAGTGAAAACCATATCTAAATCGGATAAGCCGTTTTTGAGATTAGCGTGAACAAACGCACAGACAAACAGACAAACAGACAAACTGACAAAAATTGTAACAATCATTGTTTTGGGTTCTATTTGCGTTGATAAAGGTCCCAATAATTTTTTTTCTCACATATCTTCCATGTACAGACAGCGATCGGTTACATTTTTATTACATGTATAGATATAAAAATGAATCGCTGAATGTGTTGCGCAAATCTTAAGAGCAGCTGAACCGATTTCGCTAATTCTTTTTTTATAATATTCTTTGAAGTACGAGAATGGTTATTAAGAAGAGAAAATTAAAAAATTGCCTGAAAAAAAATCATTTTACAAAAGTATTTTTATTTATCCCAAAATGTTTAAAAAATGTCCACCCGTGCGAAGCCGGGGCGGGGCGCTAGTATCTTATATATAACTGAACTAATAATACAAAGAGAAAAGATTTGATTTCAACGTAGCGGCTAACTGCTATATTTTATTATGTTTAACATATTTTTGAATCTCACAAAGCCATACACAGTAGGTTTATGGAGACAAACTAACACCCTGTGATGACGGGTGCCTTTATAAAAAAAAAAAACATATTTTAGCAATTTACAAAATTTAAATATTTATCAATTTGCATTACAGAAGTCAGTAAAAGTAAATTTGCAGTATAGCAATAATATATCGCAGACGTAAAACTTTTGATACAAAAGTTTATTTATTTAATGATTTATTGGCTCACAAAACAAGATACAAACATAAAAAAACGCAGTAAATATATAAAATAGAAAGCTAGTTTGTAACGCTACTTATGTATGCACAGATGCTCCAAATATTAAATTACCTAGTTGTGATAATACAAAAATATTATATGTCCTTTATTAACCGGAATTGGAACTGCTGATACATGGAATACGTCTAATTTCACTTTTGAATTTACTGACTACTACTATTAAATATATCTAAGGTAGAATGTCGAGACACCATGTCATTGTATAATCCTCTGTGTTCTCGTAGTCCCAGGATTTTGTCCCTTTAATGGGACCACGAGGGAGAACTGTTTCTCATAGTCCCATTGTTGTGAACCTACATCCTGTATAGTGTTACCAAAAAAAAAAAAATATCAACTTTATATTATTATTATATTAAAAAATATACCTATATATTCAAAATATACAACGGACTTGGTTGAAAAAAGAAGCATTTATTTCACAGTGGAACGTATATGGTGAAAGACACCGCACCAATAACGTTGTGGAATGTTGGCATTCGCAATTAAATAAAGAGATGAAGAAACGCCCTCCCAAATCTATATTACGCCTATTAAACATTCTGGTTGATAGAGAACAAGAATTCTCTAAATCATCAGAAAGAAGAAGAGAATTTTTAAAGCGGGATGACAACATTATGAATTACAACTACAATATATAGTAGTTTAATAATAATATAAAGTTGAAAAAAATACTATAATATTTTTTTAAGTACAAATTTATTATTTTCTGTGGTATCTTTTGGCGCGATATCATTTTGAAATAATACATTATTTAGGTTTACGTGCTGTACCAAATACTAAGTCCAATCAATAATCTATGTACTTATTAGGCCGAAGTCGTCCATTGCTTAACAAGAGAGGAGTTTGAGGTAGTCACCACATTAAGGCCTATTCAAACCTGTGCGGCGGTATTCGCTGCCGCTGTGGGTAGAAGTAATTTGTTTCCGCGTGTTTCGCTCTGGGGATCCTCCTCGTCTGGGGAAACGAGGTGGCTATGTCAGACTCGCTGGCCTGAGATGGTAGGTGGCCGAAATAACGACTAAAACCTCCCTGTGCACCTGCTTTCGCCTTAACGGATAGGCCGCCGGAACTCGATACTACATTAGCGGCACGACAACCTCTTATAGCAATCTTATTATAATCTTACTTTGTGTCCATCCTTGTTTTAATGGTACAATAGAAAAAGACAAAACACGAAGTAACATAAAAAATAATACTGCTGCAAGAGATGGTGCAAGGCTTCCAGGTATTTTAATATGAAGTGCCGCGGCTAGAGCGAAATGTTGGTAGGATAGTAGTATTACTGTATAGCCATTAGCCACTCGGTTTTCTTCGCCACAGGCGGTAGCGAATACCGCTTAGAGGCCCTAGACAAGTGTCAAAGATGAGATTGACATAAGCGTTGGCGTTAGCTTAAGTCCATCCAATACATTTTTGAAGTTATACTTCTTTTGGCGCGATTGGGAAAAATGATGAGAGTGAATTTTTACGATGCGCGCGCACACCGACAGAAAAAAGCAACACCCTGAAGTTAGTTGCGAACCTTTTACACCCTGAAGTTAGTTGCGAACTTTTGTGTGTCGTATCAGTACAAATATATATTGGCGTTTATATCAATTCAATTATATTTATGACGGTGATAGATATTTTTATTGATCATTTATCAGTAAAAATATTTATTTTGAATATTAGTGGTAAAAGTGGTTTTAATATACTGTTTTAAGTGTTTGGATTGTTACGCCAAAGAAGTATGACTTCTTACGTGCGTACATGAGTACACACACTCAATTTTTTTTTATTCTACTCTATGATTAGAATATAAATCTTTGACATTTGTCTAGGGCCTCAGGTCTAAATAGGTCTAGGCAGATATTTAGAGCTCCTTCACACTAGCTTTTGTCCAGCGTCCGGTGAACGTATAACCAGCGCAGACGCCGCGCCGTGACAATGCAACGTGTGCGTTTTCGCGGCGCTTTTTCGGTTAGGTACTCTTATGCACTTGAGTTACATATTACACATACATGTGCCCCATTAGAGACACCGTGACAAGGTTCACCGAACGTCTACGCTGAACAAACGCTAGTGTTAAGGCGACCTTAGAACGCAAGCCACAGCCCGTTATCTGGTAATTTCTTAATATTTATCTCACTAAGCCGCCATAGTGGAGGCCACCTTACCATTAGTTTGGCTTTTGGAATAGTGTCCGCCACTTCTGGATTTCACTGATTGCTTACCATCAGGAAAAAGGGGAAAATGGGGCCTTTATCCCCATTTTGAAGGCAATCTACATCTCTACATAGTAGGTATAAAGCACAGTTGTTGTTTTTCCTGCCTGTCTATCCTCTAACGTATTCTAAACCACGTAACTGACTTTAGTACGGTTTTTACTATCGCTTAAAGTATTTCGTCTGGCAGATTTATAGGTATAATACAATAAAAACCGAGAAATTTAACGATTTGTAGTAATATCGTAAAAACCACAAAAGTACCTACATTCGAAGCAGGGGCAGTTAGCTAGTCATCTTAAAGTATATTTCACGCTGTTGACAAACAAAATATTTGTCTACACTCAAAATTCATACGTCAATGGTATTACCTGACGGAAAAGTAAAGTGAGTGAATTACTTGATGGTGTTGAGGTATTTAAACAGATTGACTATTTACTTGACCTGGCTGTAGATTTAAAGTAATATGGGGAAATACCTAAAGCTTTGGCTACCATTAGTTTATAAACATTATTCAAATACATTCATATAGTATGATTTATTCACAGCTACACATTTTGTAAATAATCTTAAACTTTAACATACTCTTCAAATGAGAATCCACTGGTGGGATCGATATAGTGGACCTTACGCGGCAGAGGGGAACATGACTATGATTATAAAGCGAAGCTAGTGCTAGAAAGCACAAATTATTTGAAGACCTTGTAGAGAGAAGGAAACGTATGAGGCGAAGAAAGAGAAAGAAGGCTCAATGGTTCGAAATCGGGCCTACAAACAGCTCATCTCATACTCTCTGTAAAGGCCTACCAAAAATGATTGTATTCTGCTTGGGCAAGCTAATGATTGGGTTCAAGTGTGGAGAACTCCATTTTAATTGCTATCAGGCCAAATTATAATAATTTATTAGCGATATTATTGTAATTAAAATAAAATTAATAGGCTGCCACAACGAGCGCATGTTGCGGGCGATTCTGAATGCATTCACGGTCTACGTTCCACTCGAACTTAAGTTTTCTTCTGTGTGACAACCAAACCCACCACTACAGTGTGCGTTCCCATTCAGGGACCACATCTGAATTTTGAGCTTTTAAATGCGTTAGCCTTTAGTAAAAGTTCTCAAACGATTGTAAATTCAGTCTTTCATTTGTAAAAGTAGGCATTCAAAAGTTACAAGCGGTCAAAGGTGGTCCCTCAATCGTGGCTGACAGGCATCGATATCTCAAAACTTAGTTAATATTTACAACTGCTATTAATACTACTACACTCACTACTCTCTGACTACTCTTAGTAAAAGATTTGTTACACTAATTTATTAAATATCAGCTTTGCCGGTTCATAAATTTTGTATGTTTATAGATGTTGATGTGCTCTTACCGAATTTCGACTTTACCATCTGGCATTTTGTCGCTTGCGCCGTCATATTAAAAAATGACGCCAAAAGCAGTTTTTTGCCAATATCTCACAGATATTATATTGTTACGTGTCAGGATGGGGGTTCGATGTAAAATGCCAGTTACGCGATGATGAGTTTATTTAAGACTCGCACAATACACTAACAGTAACAAAATAAAGCTATTAACACTTATACTGCACTATAACGCTTCGTATATCGCTCTTCGTAAACTTCCGTATCACTTAGATGTTCGCTCGAGATCGCTGTATTCACAACTGCACGAAGTGCCGACGTTCGAATCCTTTTTATAGTCCTTCAATAGATTCCTAGAACCTTCCAGTTATTACTACAAAGATGCCGACAATTCTCGAAAACAGAACAATGAGTGTAGGTACTTAGCTGCGACGCGTAGGTATGCCTACCGTCGATGATCTATTGTTATACGTGTAGGTAGGTACATGCAAACGTTCTAGCGTAGGTATTTGTCGTATACGTGTAGGTAGGTACTTGCGAATGTTCTAGAGCATAGGTATTTGTCGTACACGAGTAGGTAGGTACTTGCGAACGTTCTAGAGCTTAGGTATTCGTCGTACACGAGTAGGTAAGTATTTGCGAACATTCTAGCATAGGTAATCGTCGCAACATTGCCCCCCTCTTAATCATGCTCGTCCCGAGCAGCGTTAGAACCGTGATAGGGTGCTAGTCGATCGATGTGAACGATCTTCGGCTTCTTTCTATCGCCCTGTCTTATGCGATAGGTCACGTCATTGATCCTTGTGATCACTTTATAGGGACCCTCCCAGCGAGCCTGTAGCTTCGGTGACTTGCCGATTTTCCTGAGAGGATTATGTAACCACACGAGCGTACCTTCCTCGAAGCCATGAGTACTTGCTTTCCGGTCATAACGAGTTTTCATCTTCTCGCTAGCCTTGAGGTTGTTATCTCGCACTAGATCATGTGTCTTATCCAGCTGTGCCTGCAAGTCTGCGACGTATTCTACTGTCGGCTTTGGCGTATCAGGAGGTGTTCCGGTAATCAAGTCTACTGGTAGGCGTATCTCTCTTCCGAAGTTGACTTTGGCCGGCGTAAATCCTGTAGTATCATGAACCGCGGACCGATATGATAACAGAAAGAGTGAAATGTAACGGTCCCAGTCTCGTTGATGGTCTTCGACAACCTTGGCCAGATAGTTTTCCAATGTCTGGTTGAACCGTTCTACCATGCCGTCAGACTGCGGGTGAGCTGGTGTTGTCCGTGTTTTATGTATGCCGAGTAAATTACACATCTCTTGAAATAGAGCTGACTCGAAATTTCTTCCCTGGTCACTATGCAGTTCCAACGGCACACCAAATCGACACACTACTTCCTGGATCAACTTTTTGGCCACGGTCTGAGCCTCTTGGTTTGGTGTCGCAAACACTTCAGGCCATTTGGTAAAGTAATCTTGAACTACTACTATAAAGCGGTTGCCGTCTTCTGTCACGGGAAATGGTTCAGCTACGTCAATGGCAATTCTCTCCCATGGGGCACCGACACTGTACAGCTGTAGCTTGCCTCTTGATCTAGTACGAGGTCCTTTTACTGAAGCACACGTAGAGCACTTTCTGCACCACTCCTCGATGTCTTCCCGACAGCGTACCCAGTAGAACCGTTCTCTCACCTTTACCAAAGTCTTCTTCACACCAAGATGACCACCTGATGCACCATCATGCACTAAGCGCAGAACAGGTGCAACTTTGTTTCTCGGGATCACCATCTGTAGAACTTGGTCCTTCCCGTCAGGTGATTCCCACTTTCTATATAGCACGCCTTGTTCCAAACTCAGACTGTCCCACTGAGCCCAGTAGGCCTTCGTAATTGGGCTTGCGGCTGATACGTCCTGCCATTTTGGTTTCCGACCCTGAGCCTTCCAGTCCATTATCAATTTAAGATCTCTGTCCTCTTTCTGTGCCTTACTGACTTCGTGTTTGTCCCAGGATTCATCGGTCCCCTGAGTCTTGACAATTTTCACTACCTCCTTGGACTCATGCTTCAAACAGTGTTTACAATCCTGGGAGCAAGGACGTCGCGATAAGGCATCAGCATTGGAGTGAATCCTTCCACTGCGGTGTTCTATTACAAAGTTGTACTCCTGTAGTTGTTCGATCCATCTCGCGACTTGGCCTTCAGGATTCTTAAACTGGAGTAGCCACTTCAGTGCCGCATGATCTGTTCGTAGTGTGAACTCTCTTCCCAGCAAGTATTTATTAAAATGTTGTAAGGTCTTTACAACTGCTAGTAATTCACGCCGAGTTACACAGTAGTTTCTCTCAGGCTTCGATAAAGACTTGCTGAAGTATGCGATGACCACTTGCTGACCTTTGCTCCTGAGATAACACACCTCCGATTCCAGTATTACTGGCGTCTGTGTCCACAATAAATCTGCCTTCTCTATTAGGGTAGCACAGGACTGGAGCTGAACACAGCAATTTGCAAGATGGTCGTGCGTCTTCCCACTGAATTGTTCGCCGCAGAAGTTCTGGTCGTACGATGGTCTTCGACGCGCCCGTATATAGATACGGGCGCGGGAGCGGGGTAAGGCGAACAGGTTTACCATTTATTTCTCCAGCTTTTACCAGGCTATTGCCGTCACATGCCTGTGATACTTGCACTGTGGGGGCTTGACGTAACCCAGCCAGTGCCCGCCCCGCGGCCCTGGCTCCGATTAGTTTAACGAATCTTGACTAGCGTCAACCTGAGTAGTGGTTGACACCGTTCTACTTCCTCTCTGGGCCGGACAGTTAATTCGGATATGTCCTCGCTTACCGCATCCGTAGCATATAGGCTCACCCCTTGGTCTAACAGCTGCAACAACTTCCCGTACTTTATGCGACTTGTAGTCATTTCGCACAGCTTCCACCTCAAGGGCATGTGCTAAGGCCGCATCTAAACTTGTATGGTGTGCCAACCGAACAGTTGCTCTGACCTCAAGGTCTCTTATACCATCCACAAAAGCTTGCACCACTGTCGGGTCCACAGATGATGTACTGGAGGCATAGGCTCGTCGTACCAGGCGTTCAATTTCAACAGCCCATTGTTGAAGTCCCTCACTCGACTTCTGAGTTCGATCCTTCAGCTGAGCTCGATAAACATGCTCCAGGTGCTTATCGCCAAATCGAGCTTCCAATGCCTTAAGGAGTGCGTCTAAGTTTCGTCGGTCAGAAGGTAAGTTCTCTAGGATGAGCAGTGCATCCCCTCTAAGTGCCAAAGTAAGCGCCGTCAGTGCGTGATCATCTTCCCATCCATTTCCTTTGGCAACTACCTCGAACTGGTGTCGAAAAGCCGTCCAGGAAGACGAGCCGTCAAAGGAGGGCAGTTTGAACTTGGGACCTCCGGAAGTGACTGCCGCGGCCATAGGCGTAGTGCTTGAATATAGGACCTTGGTCTTCTGCAGCTCTTTAATCATCTTGTCATGATGGTTCATGGTGGTCTGGACATCTTCGAGAATTTCATCATGTTTGCTGGTACGTTTTTTTACTACTTCAACGTCTTCTTGAAGAGAACTGATAACGGTGCTAAACCCTTCCCACTTAGAGTCCATCATTTCTTGAAGGTCCTCACGGATAGCTCCCTTAAGGTCCAGAAGAGCTTGGCGTAGGCGCTCTTCAGCTTGGCGTTGGCGCTCTTCAGCTTGGCGTTGGCCCTCCTGTATAACGGCCAAAAGGGACGACATGTCAAAGCCAGAGCCCATACCCGTCGACGCCGCAGAAGTGCCCGGATTACTAAATACTGCTGCGCTAGTCTCTTCACTATCGGCCATAATCGATGGTTCACGAGTTTCGTCTACCGCCGCCTGTCGTCGAGTGCGTATTCCCTCGTCGCGTGGTGTGACTGGCATTCTCACTTCTGTCACCAATTGTTACGTGTCAGGATGGGGGTTCGATGTAAAATGCCAGTTACGCGATGATGAGTTTATTTAAGACTCGCACAATACACTAACAGTAACAAAATAAAGCTATTATCACTTATACTGCACTATAACGCTTCGTATATCGCTCTTCGTAAACTTCCGTATCACTTAGATGTTCGCTCGAGATCGCTGTATTCACAACTGAACGAAGTGCCGACGTTAGAATCCTTTTTATAGTCCTTCAATAGATTCCTAGAACCTTCCAGTTATTACTACAAAGATGCCGACAATTCTTAAAACAGAACAATGAGTGTAGGTACTTAGCTGCGACGCGTAGGTATGCCTACCGTCGATGATCTATTGTTATACGTGTAGGTAGGTACATGCAAACGTTCTAGCGTAGGTATTTGTCGTATACGTGTAGGTAGGTACTTGCGAATGTTCTAGAGCGTAGGTATTTGTCGTACACGAGTAGGTAGATACTTGCGAACGTTCTAGAGCTTAGGTATTCGTCGTACACGAGTAGGTAAGTATTTGCGAACATTCTAGCATAGGTAATCGTCGCAACAATATATATCAGTACCATTTTAGGATAAAACATGTACTTATCACAAAATAAAACTATAACAAATTTCAACAATTTAATGTATTATAATTGTTTTAGTAAAGTAACAATTTGGTGTACGACCGCCGTGTTGGATGATCCATAAATATTTGTTCCGAGTCTGACTCGGAATTGTTAATTGTTGCTTTGTAAAGTCTCCCGCGACACAGAGCTTGTTCCCTAATGCGGTAGTGGTGTTGACAATCTATTGTTTAATTGTGTACATTGTCAAAGTCAAAGTCAAAGTCAAAGCATTTATTTCATTTAGATCATAAAGTATGATGCTTATGAAAAGTCAACATTACATTTTGTCAGCCAATTGACCTACAGCCAGTTCGCTGACGAGGTAGAGCTGTGAGAAGAACTGGCAAGAAACTCACGCCACTCTTTTCAATCGCCAGATAATTACAGTTATTTGAATGAGTTACAATTTAAACACTCAACGCAACCAAAGAACCATACAAAGTAATTATTACAAATTAACTAATTAATATAATACTAAGATTAAAAAAAGAAAACAAGGAATTCAATTATTTAGTTTCAACTAGTATGGTAATTTGACTACGTATTTTAATTAAACTGGTAGACCCCCTGGTCACATTGAACGACAACGTAATACTGGATTGAATATTAAATGTAAGCCATGCCAAGATTGACCAGTCATCCCAAGTAGCACCCGTTCACGAGCATGACGCACGGGCCAGCCATCATCACCCTCGCCATATTAGAGGGAAGGTGGTGACCCGGCCAATACGACACCACAAGCAATGACATTTTAGTGAGCATGACAATGCAGGGCATGGGTGGTAAAATAACCCTAATAAAATGCATTATGCCTTACGAACTCGTAATGATCATGATATGCATCCACTTCACATTAAACTTTTACTACAATAGTCAACATAATTACAATAATAGTCAATATAATTACTATAATAATAATCAATATACTGAATGATAATAATAGTCAATATAAGTACAATAATAAAAATATCAATATACTTAATGATAATAATAGTCAATATAGCTACAACAATAATAATCAATATAACATTAATCTTGCATTAAACGAGCAATTATACCCATGCTGCTTTATCATTTAAATAATCATTAATAGTATAATAACCCTTTAGAATAAGGCGGTTTTTAACAGCTTGTTTGAATTTTTGTAGGCGTAGATTCATAATGTCAATGGGTAATTTGTTATAGAAACGTACACCTAGACCCGCAAATGAGTTGTTTACTTTATGTAGGCGATAATATGTACCAACTAATTTATGTTTACCTCGAGTATTCACAGAGTGCATGTCACAGTTTCTGGAATACAAGTCTATATTTTTCTTGATAAACATAATATTGGCGAAGATATACTGAGACGCCACCGTCAGAATACCTATTTCTTTAAAAATCTCTCTTAGTGAAACCCTAGGGCCCAAATTGTAAATAGATCGCACTGCTCGTTTTTGAATTATAAAAATTGACTCAATATCCGCAGACTTGCCCCAGAGCAGTATACCGTATGACATCACGCTATGGAAATAGCTGAAATAGAGAAGTCTAGCTGTTTCTATGTCGGTAAACTGTCTTACCTTTCTTATCGCAAAGGCTGCGGAACTGAGTTTACCAGCAAGACACGATATTTGGGTACCCCATTGAAGCTTGTTATCTAAAGTTAAACCCAAAAAAACTGTAGACTCAACAAAGCTCAAAGTTTCATTATTTAAACTTATATTAATAGCTAGGCTTTTAGTATTGGGCATAGTAAATTTAACACATTTAGTTTTCTTTGAATTAAGCAGTAGGTTATTCGCACTAAACCAGTCCAGAACTTTCACTAGTGAGCTATTCACTTTATCAATGTTAGTTTCCTTACGATCCACTTTAAATAAAAGTGATGTGTCATCAGCGAACAGTACAATGTCGCAAAAATTCTGAATATGGAATGGCAAATCATTGATATAAATCAGAAAAAGAAAAGGGCCTAAAATGGAACCCTGTGGCACGCCCATAGCTACAGGTAATCCGGTAGACCTACTTCCGTTTATATCAACATATTGTATTCTATTGCTTAAGTAAGTGGCAACTAGATTGAGTGCAGCATCCCTAATACCATAATGACTGAGTTTTCGTAAAAGCGTATTGTGTTCGACGCAATCAAAGGCTTTTGAAAGGTCACAGAAGACACCAATAGCATCCATCGAATTTTCCCAGGCACTATAAATATGCTTAATCAATGTAATACCTGCATCTATTGTAGAACGACCTTTAGTAAAGCCATATTGCTCTTTGTGTAACAATTTATTTGAGACAAAGTGACTTTCTAATTGCTGCAAAATTATTTTCTCAAACACTTTGCTAATAGCTGGCAATATGGAAATCGGTCTAAAGTTAGTTGCGTCACTTTTTGATACATTTTTGAATAAAGGTATTACTTTACTGTGTTTCATCAGATCAGGAAACACGCCTGTGTCCACACATCTATTAAATATTGTGGCAAGGTGTGGAGCTATACTAGATATTATATTATTAATTAGATTCGTTGAAATACCCCATAAGTCAGCAGTTCTTTTTGAGTTAAGTGACTTAAACACTTTTATCACATCATTGGGGTTAATATACTTGAAACTAAATAAAACGCTGCACTCTCCCACGCTAACCCTAGCTAAAGTTTCGGCTTTGACTGGGCAGGAATCTAAGGACCTGGTTGCATTAACAGGTATGTTTATAAAGAAATTATTAAATGTTTGTGCTACATCTAAATTATCTGAAATAATTTTATTATTTACGTTAAGTTCAAAGTTAGTATCCCGCAATGTGGTTCGTCCAGTTTCATTGTTAATGATACTCCAAGTTGTTTTGATTTTATTGTCAGATTCTTTAATTTTATTACTTATGTATAAAGATTTGGCTGTGGTACAAGCCTTTTTAAAAAATTTTGAATAATTCCTAACGTAATCTACAAAGTTCGGATTTGTATTATATTTTTTCATACCATATAGTTCAAACAGTTTAGTTCTACTTTTTAGATGCCTGTTGTTGCCCAGTCACAAAATTTAATTTTAATATTTTTATTGAAAGTCTTGGGTTTAAAAATATTTTCATATTCTACCTTAATTAAATTAAACAAAGATAGGTAGAGGCTGTCAGGATCGTCGCAACTAAGATCTATGTTGGTAACTTTAGTACTAATGTTCTCGCTAAAGTGTTTCAGGCGTTCAGAGGTCACTGGCCTACATGTGATCTTATAATTAACTTTAGGTATTTTAATTACAGGCAATTCAACCTTTTGCCCATAGTGATCAGATGTTAAATCATTCAATATAGAACTATTTAAAGACTGACAGTTGCAGAAAATATTATCTAGGCATGTAGCAGAATGAGTAGTAACTCTAGTAGGTTCATAGAATAAATAATGTAAGTCAAATGAGGTAAACAAGCTAATTAATCTACTACATATAGCTGATTCCTCAAGTAAGTTTACATTAAAATCACCACACAGAACCACATGCCTGTAACAATGCTCAAGCGTTTCAGTACATCTTCCATTACAGTTTCAAACAAGGTGAAGTCACTCTGTGGCGGTCTGTATACACACACAACAACATGTTGCTCAAGCTCCACACAAGATATTTCAATTGTGCGCTCAATGGAAAGCTGTACTATATCCTTACGCTCCTTATATTTTATACTATTACAAACATATACTAAAGAGCCACCATGTATAGCTTTCTTCCTAGCAAATGCACTACCAATACTGTAGTACTCATTGTTCATTATAAGTTGGTCACATTTCAGCCAATGTTCAGTGACACAGAAAATATGAATATTAAGTAATCTTAAAAATAATTCTATTTCTAGTTCCTTGCCGGATAAGCCCTGAATATTTTGGTGAACCAAGTTCAAATAAAATGACTCCTTATCCTTTGTCTCATCTACTAGTTTAAACTATTAGATGTATTGATATCAGTAGTTTCACTACTTTGTCCTACTAAATTCTTCAATACCCTACAGGTATCTGTGTCAGTAAATAAATTATATGCTAACAATTTAGCAATTTGTTTTTTGTAAAATGTTGGCAGATACATAGTATCTTTTGTCAATAAAAATTTACTAATAAATATATTTATGTCAAAAAATGTCATGAAGTCACTAAGGCGACTTGTACTATTATAAATTAATAAATTCAATTTTTCAATATGCTTATTTTGTATATCTGATAAAGCATATGAATATGGTAAAGCACAAAAAATAAATTTACACCCTAAACTATCATAAAGTGAAGTCATTACTTCAGTTAACTGCAATATGTCTTTTTTTGTAGCATATAAACTGTTACCATATAAAACTATAACTGTTGATTCTTTGTTAAATCTAGTATTTTTGATATTACTAATTATACTACTTAATTTGATAGTGCAGGGTGTAATTTTATTTTATATTTTTTATCCAGCATTATTTTTAATAAGCATTTTCTTCTTTAGTTTTTATATAGCTGAGTAAAGTAAAATATGATTAAAATTAATATAAAAAAACAGTCATTAGTTTTTATTTATCCCAAGAAATCCTGCGGTGTAGTCACCTCGATGCTAGGTTTCTTCACAGGAATATGATTGTTGTTTAAAGCAAAACTTGTAGGTTTTTTGTTATTGTTTATTAAAATAATCGTTAGAAAAAAATACATAATTACACACATACATAGCTCCGTAGCGTTATTTAAACTACGTAAAGTAATTTTATTCATGCAAACATTCAACTTTAGTATTTACTATTTTTTTTTGACAATCTTTGTATTTAAGAGTTATGCAAAAAACTATAAGAATAGTTTGTATTCGATAAGCGTCGAAGTGACATCAATGTACGGAGCACTACTTATTATTGCAATCATAATAATATGTGTACTTGTGCTAGGAATATACCAGAAAAATATCAACGCAATATGTGTATCACGGAAGCGACTGGATGGGAAAACAGCGATAGTAACTGGTGGCACAACCGGCATAGGTCTAGAAATAGCTAAAGATTTAGCGCACCGAGGAGCTAAAGTAATTATAGCTAGTCCTTTTGAAGAAGAAGGTGCCAATGCAGTAAAAGAAATTATCAAAGAAACTGAAAATCAAAATGTTGTTTTCCATTTTCTGGACCTTGCGTCTCTGTATTCAGTGAGGAAATTTGCCGCTGACATATTAGTAAGTGAAGATAGATTAGATTTTTTAATCAATAACGCAGGAGTTGGTGTTCCAGTGGATGCTCAAACATCAGATGGCATGCATTATATTATGCAAGTGAACTACTATGGAACATTTCTGCTAACTCTTCTACTTATACCGCTCTTGAAAAATTCTGGTAACTCAAAAGAATCTAGCAGAATAATATTAACATCTTCAGTTTTGCACCAATTCGGTCAAATGGATTTCCAAAATATGAACAAAACGAAGCATTGGTACAGGATTCAAATTTATAGCAATAGCAAGTTATGCTTGATTTTATTTGGACAAGAACTGGCACATAGACTGAAGAGTTCTAATGTTGTGGTGAACTGTGTGAATCCTGGCGTCGTAGGCACAAAAATCTATGAATCTGGTAATAAAGTAGCAGGATTTTTCTTGAAATTGTTTATAAGTATCTTTTTTAAAACAACTGTGCAAGGTGCTCAAACGGCATTACATGTAGTTCTCGATAAGGCAGCCGGTGAAGTAAGTGGCGCTTATTTTGAAAATTGTGCAGTTAGTAAAGCGGGACGACGTGCGAATTGTGATAAAACTGCTAAAGTGCTTTGGGAAGAGTCTAAGAGACTTGTAAATTTAACAACTGATGAATTCGAATAATGTAAATGAAATGTAAAATGTAAACGAAAATTAATTATGTCTACATATTGTAAGTTGCGATTTGTACTGCAAATAAGAAGTATAAGTGTACAATTAAATATTCTTGATTGTACAGGATTTTATTATTACGTACTCAAATGTTTTTGATTAGTATCATCTAGTTAAAAGTGCGCTAACTGACATTGTAATTTAGAAAGTGTTAATCCCCCAACCCTACCTATCCTTTACAACAATATTGTACATTCATACATATTTCCAAAATACTACGCACTACTGGAACTCTATAAATAAAGAGTACGTAAGATAATAAATTTATTCGAATAAGTTTACTAAAACTAAATTCTCTTTTAAGTACCTACGCAGTTACGCACACACTTTTAAAGGTAGCAAAAAATAAGTAAAAAAGAACGTCATGTTAATTTACGGTAGGCATTAACAGACCCTGGTATTAAATAAAATTATTTTTAGAAAAAAAATTAAAACCGACTTCAAACAATACCTACATGTTCAATCCTTAACTAAAAAGTAAAAAATAATATTTTAATTACTTCATAGCAAAGAACATTAAAGGGGAATCAACGCAATCCTTGATACCTATAATACTTTACTATTTATAGCTTTTAATCAGTTATTTTGGAGTCGGTGCCAGCCAAGAAGGATCTTTAATTTTAGCTTTGCAACAAACTTTTGAAATGCACGTGGCGGTAATGGCACGCGCGGGGGATATACCTGAGTGCACTACCCAAACGCGGTCATACGCGTGAAAGCAGACGTCATTGATAGGTGTGTTCAGATATACATAAAAAATTTGACGCGGGCTTATCAGATTCCGTTCAGATTTCTTGTATTAAATCTACATTTTTCATGCATATATTAATAGATTAATCAAGTATGTTATTTTTGCTAGTATATAGGTTATATTTATTAAGTCATTAAGATCCTTTTTGGCTGGCACCGACTCCAAAATAACTGATTAAAAGCTATAAACAGTAAAGTATTATAGGTATCAAGGATTGCGTTGATTCCCCTTTAAAGTTCTTTGCTATGAAGTAATTAAAATATTATTTTCTACTTTTTAGTTAAGGATTGAACATGTAGGTATTGTTTGAAGACTGTTTACATTTTTTTTTTCTAAAAATAATTTTATTTTTAAACTTTTAGTGGAAATTAATTGTGTATAAATATAGTCAATATGGGTAGACCTACTAAACGTGCTGCACAAATGAGACAGCGTCGCGCTGTTTGAAAGAAAGTAGAGACGAGAGGTAAGATTGTAAATAGAGATATAAAGTCTGATTTTGCTGATCGCTAAACCCTGAATCCCAGAAACCACAAATCAAAACAAAAAAGTGATGATCTACCAAAAATAAATAATCATCAAAAATCATAATTTAACTGACCGAGCAATCGCTTACCAGATATACAAAAAATAAACAGTGGTGCTGTAAAGGCAAGTTTATGGCCGCCCGCTGCTGTTGTAATTACTCACGACTTTAAGACCTCCAACTTGGCTTAACGACTACCAAATTATTGTGATAACCATAGTCCACTGCTTCTAAAGAATGATAACGCTGTAAATTAAATGACACAAATGGTCACCCATCCAGGGCCACTTCGTTTCTAACAAAAAATGAATTTTTCAAATCACTTGGCACTTGTATCATGGATACGTCAATGTCAAAAAATTCGTCGCAAAAGACATCGACGCGTTGCTTTACACGTCTTTACTCCTTGCATACGTTTTCTTACAAAATATAAAATTAAAGTTAAACCACTAAACCATTCTTTATAAAAAAAAACGTGGAACCCTATTTCAGAGTATACCCTTTCAAATAAAAAAAGAATTTTTCAAATCGGTTCATACATGACTGAGATATAAGGTAACAAACATACAAAAAAAAATATATATAATATAGACGATCCGAATCGATAACCTTCTCCTTTTTGAAGTCGGTTAAAAAGTTCGTAAATAGCAACAAAAAATAAATAAAATCAATAAGGATATATATATATAGGAGGGGTTAGATAACATTTGCCTCACGATGTTTTGCATATGTTGTATCTTTTTGGTCTTTTTGTGAGATAGTACAAATAAAAAAAAAAACATATGACCCGAATTGATAACCTCCTCCTTTTTGAAGTCGGTTAAAAAATGAGGAAATCGGAGAGGAAATCAATGCCTTGCCTTACTGAAATGACGATATAACTGATGGCTGTTGGGGCAGAAAAGACCACCACGAACTGGAAAACTGAATGATATATTATAAAAAGAGAGGGAGATATACTTATGAAAAAACTATGTGAATGATCAATCTTATATAAATTTAGAGAGTTGCAAGAAATACGTAATAGGTAAATGATTCATAACGAAATAAACACTACACATGATCATACAAACTTCCTACAGCCTTCTGCTAGCCTAGTACTATTGAACCACTGATCCCCTATTGCCCTATTGCTACTAGAGGATTACTCTACGATTCCTCGAGTTTGGCCACAAGGAAATGGAATTCCTTGTAGCTAAATCAGATTGGCGAAATAGTTTGACCACGAGGAAAAGCCACTATTTAGTTTGAATACATTAAACAATATTCTATTTATACATACCTGCTTTTATATTATTATTTATTATACTTGCTGCTGCTTAATGTTTTTGCTAATTCTTTTTAATGAAGTTTTAGTTGAGATGAATAATAGCCAGAATGAATAGCAAATTTATAAGACCTAAGTATATATTTGCCAGTATATGTGTATCTATCTAATAAATAAAATTCTCGTGTCACGGTGTACGTTATTGAACTCCTCCGAAACGGCTAGACCGATTTTCGTAAAATTTTGTATGCATATCGGCTAGGGTTGAGAATCGGACAACATCTATTTTTCATCCTCATTTAAGTTAAGGGTGGTCTGAAAAGGGATGAAAACGATTGTATGAAACTTCTTCATAGTTTTGAAATTTTGTTTTGGAATACTTCTAATTTTTTTTAATTGGGGTGGATTTAGAGGGACGGAATTAGGGATGAAATATTATATGGAAAGATATTTGCTTTTGATGTTAGCGGCTTGAAAATTGAAAAGAGGGGGAAGGGAGGGGGGGTGAAAGAGAAGTAAGGGTAAGAAGTAGGGAAGAAGAAGCGAGGGGAAGTGCGGAGGAAGTGAGGGGGAAGTGAGGGTAAATCGAGGGGGAAATGAGAGGGTAGTGAGGGAAAAATGAGAGAAAGATGAGAAGGAAGTGAGTGGGAAGTATGGGGCAAGGTAGGGGAAGGGAGATGTAAGTGAGGGGAAGACTAGGGAAAGGGAGAGTGAAATGACGGAGAAAGGAGAGGGGAGGTAGGGGGAGGGGGGAGGTAGGGAAGAAGCGGAATGGGAGGAGTGGGGAAGAAGGGAGAAGGGAATAGGGGAAAGTAGTGAAAAGTTTACGGAGGATATCTGTAAGTAGGTGAAAGAGGAGTTGTAGAATGAGAGATTATAAATATTTGGTCACGGCATCACGCGTGAACGACTGGACCGATTCCTTTAATTCTATTTTTGTTGTGTTTGTTATTGTCAGGAGAAGGTTCTGCGAAAAATTAGCATATAATTAAGACAGGACAACGTCTGTCGGGTCCGCTAGTAGGTATATATATTTTAAACACACAGTCATGTTTTATATCTTACCACGTCCGCCTTCGCTTCGCTTCGGTATCGAAAGTTTCATTTAGTTTCCGAACAAACGCCTACGGAAAATATGATTGCAATAGTGTCGTATTGCATTTTTATTTTTAGAACGGCGCATAAAATTTTTCAATTCTGAAAATGTCTGAAAACATGTTAAACATATATAATAGGCTATGTTTACCAGCTTCATTTATTGATTTCTAAAGGTAAAAGAATTTTGAAAGCCTGTAAGGTCGATTTTTTGTCAAATCGTTGCAAACAAACATACAAAATCTTAGTTTAAATTACTTCCAAATATCATTAATAAATTTACTTAAGATTTAGGGGTCACATTGAAGACACGTTTCTTCAAGGCAGCGACCTCAGTCACGTTTTATTTGATTATAATAAATAAACACAACGAAACGGAAGAAACCGTTCACAAGGTTGAGCGATAGTCTAATAAAGGTTGGCAGGCAACCGATGGATGTGGGTGGCTCTCGACCGCTCAATGTGAAGATGTTCGATGATACATGCATTTCACCAATCACATTAATACCCTTAAAGACGCTAAGAACTTAAATTTAGCTGACTTATCTATACATATAATAAAATTGGAGTATCTGTTTGTAATATTGAAATAACAGTTTTTTACCACATGTATATGAATATATATACGGTACATACACCTAAATAACATTTTTTTCCAATTTTTGTCTGTCTGTCTGTCTGTTTGTTCCGGCTAATCTCTGAAATGGCTGGACCGATTTTGACGGGACTGTTATTGGCAGGTAGCTGATGTAATAAGGAGTAACTTAGGCTAAGTTTATTTTGAAAAAAATTCTTTTATTTTAGAAAAATAAAGTAATGTTGATCGACTGTTAGGCGAAACGAAGTTCGCCTGGTCAGCTAGTTTATAATAAAAATGCTTTGTGTTTTATAAATGCCCCAATAATAGATTTATTTATGATAACTTACTTTCTAAGGCGTCTATATACAATGTATGAAAACTACAGGAACTATGCCAGTGGCGGCTGTGGCCGGTGGCCCGTGTGTGGCAACATTTATGCTACGTGTTCTTGTCTTATTTTTGCCCGACGACCGCCGAAGTTAAGGAGGGTGGTAATGGTTTTTAAGCATATTTATGTATGTATCAATGTATGTATGTTTATTCTTTTGGCACGCTCTATAACCGAATTGAAATGGTATCATATGAGGTGTCATTAGATTCATATAAATTGTAGTAGTGACGTAGGGTATATAAAATATATAAGTAGCGTCGACACAAAAAAAAGAATGGGTTTCTTCTTTTCAGTTTGTTTTAGGCAGGTGGATGTTTTTTCTTTAATAATATATTTTGTCTATTTATGTGACTTAACAGATTTATAATACGGAACTTTACACTCTCTAAGTCGTATTCTTACATTATTTTTAAAACGATTTATCTTAAGCATTGCTCTAACTCAAGATTTGTCAATTTGACTAGTCTCACTGATTGTTCCCAAATCACTTTTGCTGCTTTATTGTCATAAGCCCGTTTGGCTGCTCTGCTAAGGTTACAATTCTTGAAATATGCTCCACTCACTTCTCCAGCAATATCGCCTAAAGCTGCGTGTAACGCTGTCTGTGCCCCGTACCACGGTGTCTTGAATAATATCAGACAACACAATGTTAAAATAGTACCAACGACTTTATTAGCTGAGTCAAAGATTCCAGTTGCAACTGCTCCAGGATCCACATTATTAATCACAACATTAGAACACTTCAGTTTTTTTGTAAGTTCACTTGCAAAATAAATTAAAAATATTTTACTGTTTGCATAAATTTGAAGCCTAAACCAATAGTTTACTTTGTTCGCATTTTCAATGTCAATTATGCCCAATCTATGAGTAACTGATGAAGTAGTTAGTATCCTACTAGGTTTACCAAGTTGTCCTGTTTTCTTCAGAAGTGGTAACAGTAAAAGGGTCAGTAGAAATGTTCCGTAGTAGTTCACTTGCATTATGAAGTGCATGCCGTCTTGCGTGAGAGAGTCTTTGGGAATGCCAACACCAGCGTTGTTAATTAAAATGTCTAATCTCTTTTCAGTTTCTAAGATGTCCGCTGCAAATTTTCTGGTAGATTCTAGAGAGGCAAGATCCAGAACCTTGAAAACCACTTGAGAGTTTTTTGTCTCACTTATGATTTGGTCTCTTGCTTCGACACCTTTATCTTTGAATCGGCTAGAGATGATAACCCTAGCTCCTCTGTGAGCTAAGTCTGTAGCAATAACGCGGCCTATTCCTAAAGTACCTCCGGTCACTATTACGGTCTTCCCTTCGAGTCGTTTTCTTGACAGACATACTGCGTTGGTGCTTTTCTGGTACAGCCCGACAGAAAGAATGATTATGATGATAATTAATATTAAAAGTAGCACGACTAACATTGTTGTGAAGTCGACCAAATTAAACAATAGACTAAAGCGCAAGACCGTAATGTGCTATATATATTACTAGAAGTTTGCCCTCGGTTTGCTTCGGTATCAAAAGTTTCATTTGGTCTCACAACAAATGCTACATAAAACATAATTGCAATATTACTTACTTGACTTTGACTTTGACTTTGACTTACTTTTACTGTCTCCTGTATTAAAAATTTACAATTATTAAAGTTTATTTATTTAAATAAGGTACACCAACAACATACATATAAAACATTTTCTTAAAACTGGGACGACGTTCTGGCTGTATATGGGTGCCCATTATAGGAATACACATCATTCACTAAAACTGTGCTTCTATACAAACAAAGATAAAAGCAAAATAAAATCTATTGAAATAATACATAATCTACTACTTATTATAATAAAAAAAGGGAAAAAAAGGTACAATTTACATATTACTTGTAGCGCAACAAATTTTTGAGTTTGCTATAAAATATAATAAAGTTCTGAAATTTGCTAAAAAATATGTTAACATAAATAACTATAGCCTATGCTACCCGCTTTATTTAATGCTTGCAAGGTAAAAGAATTTTTTAAATCGGTAACATAGATTTTTACCTAAACCGTTGCAAACTTAACAAACACAGATACAAAAAATAAAATATTTTCCTTTCATAATATTAGTTTAGATAATAGAATACAAGGATTCTACTTAACTTAATTATCTGTGAAACAAGGGTAAATAGGTTAAATGTTAATTATTTTTTAAGATAAGTTGTAATTAATTTTGTTGTATAGTTTTGTTTTTGCCACAGCATCCATTTTGACAAGCATGCATATTGAACTTAATTGATCACATGCTTTTCTATACTCAAAATTAATGATTTTATTCCAATCAATGTTGTCTTTTAATCGTTTTTTATTATAGGGAAATCCTAGCACATCATTACCATCAATTTAGTAGCTTGATAGACCAAATTTGGATTTAAATACCCTATCATATCATATCGTATGTAGCGTAGTAACGTGGACACTCACTGTGACGCGTTTAACACATTCCAGGATATGAAACGGATATGGCCGTGATGAGAATAAAACCTCTATTGTGTCTACATTACTATCCATAAAAGGGTTAAGTCGATTTTTACGAATATAATTGTCAGTTATGTCTGTTTCTGTCGTTGTTTAGTCCTTTAAATTGTTGAAATTAGTATTGTTTATATTTCAAAATTATATTTTAATATAAACAATATTATTCTTAAGTAATCATCGTCACTTAAACTTTAATTTTTCCATCATTCTACTTTACCAACTACTCCAAAATCTTCACCATATTTTTCATAAATTGTTGGACAAAATTTCTTCGCTAATTTAGCGTAAGGAGAATCACTTTCAATTTCCATATCTTTTGATAAGAAATTCCACATGTGATGCATATAAGTTTCATTCTTGGTATCTATAGTGCCGTTTTTAAAGTATTTGTATGTATCATAAAAATAAACGGGATAGAAATAATTTTCGGAAAATATTTGTATACCTGAAAAAAACAAATCAAAATAAATAATAAAATCACAAAGTTTTAGTTATGATTAGGGACAATATCATCAACTTCTTGCCATTTGCCTCGCTTATATAAGTTGCTGCGAAATTATGTAAGTAGTCAAGACTCATTAAAAACGTAAATCAAAATATTCGGTGAATTTAGCAAAGGTTTAGACCAGAAGAATCGATGAATGGGTTACTACCATCCATGATTTCAGTAGATCCATGCTTGTTTCAGCTTGAATGGGCCCTATCAGCCGAAGAAATATTAGAATTACTTATTAGTTTTCACTAATGAGTTCTTACCTTCACAGTCGTCAGAGACCATGTACACCTTCAGCTCATCTGGACAAAACCTGACAAGTGCCCGCTGTATTGCTTCTGGACCGTTATAGGACCAACTTTCTGGAGAAAATGTCTTGGAAATTTCTCTGTTGAAAATAATATAGTTCATAGAACTAGCTTTGATTAGAATTTACTTTTTCAAAATAGGTACCTAAATATTTATATTTTAAAAGAATTCTATTCGCTTCAGCAAATCGGATGGTCACGATAGGGAACACCATCTTATAAGAAAATGAATCAACATAACCAAATACGTGATCACCAAATACCATCATCAGCAAATATTCATCATCATCATCATCATACCACACCGAAGACACTGCTGGACAAAAAGCCTTTTTAACATATATAGGGAATCCTTTTCGCCAGTATAGTTTCAGTGCACTGCACTTCTTCGATTTGGTTGTCTTGTTTTATATTAATTCTGTCCGCATCCCAATGAACGAATGCAGATCTACTTAAATACTTAACAATAATATTACCTTAATATTTCTCCCATCACTTCAGCACCAATACCTCTTTTCGAAAATCGCATTGCACCTGTTGCTAAATCTTCATGACTTTGTTTTCCAATCCAGTTGGGTGGTAGTGAAAAAGAGTCTGTGTCTAAGTACACTCCACCAAACTTGTGCAATGTGAGTATTCTTAATATATCGGCTGTATGCTGCATTAAATAGTCACTCTCATTTAATTCTTCAGTAACTATTTCTTCTACTATTGTACCTTCACTGTATTGTACAATGTGCACTCTGGATAACTTTACGTTCGGAAACTGAAGCAAGAATGTGAGCTGACTTCTGTTGAGTACGTCTTGAGTAATGGGGGTAGTGAAAAGCAAGTTTACCTGCCATTTTGGATGCAGTCTTGCAGCAGACTCAATGCAACATGCTTGTCTTGAATCAATACCATTACGGCAAGATGTTTCGTGGAAAAATATAATATTGTCTCCAGATGAAAATTTTAGGTCCTCTGCGGATGACAATGCATCGTCTTCTGCTGAGTAATAGCAGTTCAGATTGGTTTGCAGTCCAAGTTCGTGGGTCACTTCGCTAATGGTATATTTTTTATGCCAATGATATGTAGCTACTAGAAGTCCTAAAAAGTATAAGCAGTACAGTAAATACAGATGTCTTTGATTGATCACGAACCACATTTTATTTCTTTTGATATAGTACGTGTACTAAGAATCGGCATTATTAACAAACTGTTTAATAACTTGGTGTTGAGCGGATATGATACTTTTCAACGTAGGTATGTTTAACATTGCATCGGATACTTTATAAAACGATAAACATTATTGTAGTGATAGTAAGAAAAATAGTAAACTTCACAATTATTTCTGCTAGTGCTGAGTTGTAGTAGAAGTGCGTCATTTTGCACCTCTACTTCAACTCAGCACTAGCAAAAATACTAATAATACTAAAACTATTAGAGTTCTCCAGGTCATTAACGAGCACTGATCAGCATAGTTTATTTTATGTTATTAAGATTAATCAGCAGTCCATCTGATGACTAATGGTTAGATACTTCTGCTCGCTTAGCTTCAAGAAGACAAACGAGTACATTGCTCATGAAGTTGAGTGGTTACTGTAGCTTGAATATTGATGGTTCAATCAGTTAGCACGTTGATGGGTTTACAGCTCTTAGACACTGAACTACATAAGTCGTTTATTCTACATCAGTGACTCATTATTTTTTTGTACAGCTTCGGTAACAACCAAACATACCTACAATCCAACTGATGGTAACTGGTTACCTTAACCCATGGACATGGTGAGGTTGTGTCCTCTAGGTATCGCAAAAATACTCACGGTAGTAGATCCACGCTGGTTTCAGCATGAATGGGTCGGATCGACCGGAGAAGTACTACCCTCTCATAGAAGATCAACGTAAGAGTAATAGTATCCGTACTATTGCGTTTCGTTCGGTGAGTGAGAGTGCGGAAAGTTCCTACTAGGTATAAATTAAACAACAAATAAAAACCAAATAATTTAATTTATAAAACATACAATATACATTTTACGTATTCATATTAATTTGTTATTATAATTGTGACTTAGACGTAAAGTACTACAGTTTATTATCACACTATCAATGTGGTCATGACACTTTTATTTATCTATTTATAACTAGTGGCTTCGTCCTGCTATGCCCGCAGTTATATCCGTTTTTACCTAACATCTTACTGTTCTGCTAATCAAAAACTCCGCAACTATAACAAAACTTTTGTCTAATGAACTTAATGATAAAAACTTTACAAGTGATTTTTCTATAGTTTGTTTTTCTTTCATTTTTAGTAAGTAGATACAGCCGTTTATAAAATTATCGATCACACTTCAATTTAAAATATCAAGGTTTAGTCTGCGGCTGACATTTTACTATTTATATAAATAGAGTACATATCTTTTATTTTATCTGTTTATTTATAAATACAATTAATTAAATACTTTTTAAATATAAATTTACATAAAGCAGTTTAAGATGTATTGATATACTTACTAACCTATTAGCACTTTCCGGGACAGTAAACGTATATGGCCGTGATGACAATAAAACATTTAATGTGTCTACAGTAGTGTCCATGAAAGGGTTAAACTTGCTTCAAATATTTAAACTTCACTCATGTTTAAGTTAACGTTCTGTAATCTGCGGTTTAAGTGGTGTCTTAACCTAACTCTGTCAATTCAATATACATTTTAGCGACAGAAATACTTTAAATTTCAACTTAAAATTAACTGACTTTTGAGTATTTGGGCAAGCACTCAAAATATTATTTACAAAGCTTCTTAATATTGTAAATATTATTATTACGGGACGGTTTTAATTAATGTAACAAACAAAATTCTAATAAACTCTAACATTTTGTAACATTCTTACAATTTGTACCCACATCAGTAGATTATGCCTTTTACAAATATAATAATATATAGGTACTATTTAAAAGACGGATTACAATTATATAGTAACTGTATATATTGTAGCTATCATTAAGTCTACTGTTAAGGTTGAAAGAGATAGCAAGCGGGAAGAGGACATAAGACGTAAATGTATTGGTTTACATAAAAAACGTCACGCAGGCTCTCACCTATGATCAAACAAACTTACGTAAAAACCTGAACTATAACAAAAATCGCAAAGATCGATATGACATTAAAAAGAACTCAACCTTATGGTACAGAAAATAGTTGATATTTTCGTCAACAAGTTCTATAAAAGTTTATTATACAAGTCAGTAACAATAAAACTACCCAGAAGCACTTAATTCCCGAAAGTGGGTTGTATAACTTTTGATATAGTTGCCTTAAGGTTGAAATTTAAACGTTTGAGACGCCTTCGTGAATTAAACGAACAGTACTGCGTATTTAGTATAAAAAAACACAAAAACTTTTGTTTGGTCAGTAAATAATGATTTAGCATTACATGTTGCATCTTCAATAGAAGACAGGCATAAGAAAAAATACGGATGACGAATGTATATCTTGTGATTATTATTACAAAGTTCAAAATTGCCAAATTGCATTTTACATTTTACATCACTTTTCTATTGAGTGTGTTATGTGCGTCACGTGGTATATAAAGGTTCCGCATACAGTCTGGTTGGTACTGAGATGTTGCTGACCGAAACTGGAGGTGGCTCTCGGCTTATTAGAAGCGCTTCTTTTGCTCGTTTCTTAGCTATATTAAGAAAATAATTTAGATTGAGGTAGGTTAAAAATGGCGATCTATCATAAAATACGCATGTTGCTACTATAAAATGTAAAAATTACAAAAAAAATATACATGAGCTAGTACTACTGTGACTACATACTTATGCATAAACTAAACTATTCAAATAACGAATTAAAATAAAACTTACCACTAGAATGCATACAGCAAAGTACAATGGTGGCTATGAACGCCGCAAGTGGTAACACGCCAGCCAAAGCCAGCAATGCATGCTGAGCAGGCGAATGCTTCGTCCTGTATACTCCACAACTCGTTATGTTGTGGACGTTGAATTTTTCTAGAATATCCTGGAACTCTATGCCTAAAGCCCGAATGGTTGCTTTCATTGCTTTTGGCGTTAGAGCTTCACCGGATTCAACTTTTCTGAATTGGAAACATGGGCTGCGAATAAGAAAATTGGTTACGAAGGTTCAAAAACATAATAGAAAAATTTGTAAAAGTATAATCGTTGTCATATTATTTTAGCAACTCGACATGATGGCTTTTGGGATGGTATCCACTCTTGAACTCCGCTGACTGCCATCAAGAGTGGAGTCAAGTAGGCAAATATAAAAAAGTGGCTTGGTTGTGACCTCAAATAAATTTATTGTTAATTTACATATTATTAAACAAATAATTACCAATTTAACAACTTTGGTGTTTTGCATAATTAGAGTTATTTAAACCAGCCATATTGAAGGCCACCATGCCAGAAGTTTGAGGCAGAGGGGAGTCACTTTGGTTAGGGCGTTAACATTTTTCTTTAAAAGAATGTAGTCCAAAAAGACTGAGGAGCTTTAATCTAAATTTGAATGATAGTCGCCGTCAGTGTAATAGATGTTCTCTAAAGCTTAGGCAGACTACAACTTACCCAGGATTAGCAAAAAACGCAGTGTTGGCATCATGAAGCTGCATTCTTACACCACGCTGTGCCAGTGCTTCAGACATTCTGTCACGTAGTTCACCGTATTTCTGCCTGGTACCACCTGGCATGACTAAACGAAGAAGATCACGTTCTCGAACTACTATCACCTGGTAAAGAAAAGATATAACACAAAAATTTTCAATAAAATCAAAGTAACTAGAGACTAGAGAAGAATTTAAAGATTCTAGGTCTTTTGAACGGGCCGTGAAAAAGTATCTTAGAGTCGCCGCCATAGTGGGACCCACTATGGCGGCGACTCAACAATATGTCACGATAGCTATAATTATTGGGATGGTATTCAATACATTTAGGCTCCGCTGGCTGCTTACCTTCAAATAGAGTAGCCGTATTAGTAGGATAATATAAAAAAACATAAAATTTTAAAGTTTACTAAAACCTGTATTTTCTTTAAGCAACTTTTTGAATTAAAATAAGGAAAATGCGAAAAACACGTTGTAATGAGATTGAGATATTGTAAATACTAAAAATATGATAATTATTTAATGGCATATTTATTTTATCCAATCATTTCAATGAATAAAATTATGTCATGCAACTTTTGTGATATTAATTTGAGTATTATAAAAATTGTATTTCTGGAATATAAAACTTAAAATAAACAAAACTTACCTCTATCAAAATATCGCTGAATCTGCCTGCATCCATGGAGTTGTTCGCTCTTATATTTAACCTAAAAAGCAAATTTAATATAAAGTTGGTTGGTTTGAATACAAATTTACGTCCAAGCCTATTATATTCCCACTGCGGGGTAAAGGCTTCCCATAGTGAGAAAGCATGGGTATTGAGTACGAGTGATTTGAGACTTATACTTTTTTTGTATAAGTTCAAATTTTGCGACCTTATTTTCTTTTACCATAAATAAGTAAAACCAAGACAATATTACAAATCACATGACTTTGAAAAGTAACATTGTTACTTGTCTGATTTTGAAAGACCTCTTAAAAATATTTGAAAACACCAAAAGTTTCAGCAACGGATAATACTTATAAATACGACATCCAAAAAAGAAAAGTATGTAATTATCTCAACTTACCTAAATATACCATCAGCATAATGTATCAAATTCCTCATAATCTTCAAATCACCAGTGACATTATTTAACGTGATAACATCAGTGACATTGTCCAACGATTTACCCTTTATAGGTGATTCAAAACTAGTATTTACAAAATTGTAAATTATCTGTTTCGCATCTGGGTCTTTGTCAGTAGCTCTGACTGTTGCTATTAACGTATCTACAGGAACGTTTAATCTCACTCCAACTGTCATGTTAGCACTTTCAAATTCTGGTAAATGATCATCGATGTCAATGATTTTGATTAACACTTGGATTTCTGAAGGGTCCTGGAACAAAGCAGCGTTAATATTTATTTCTTTAGGTTGAATTATTATTTGTAATTTCTATTAATTACTTATAAAAGAATACCTAGTTCTTAAATAAATCTGTTTTAAATAATATAAAAAAAATTGATACTATATTAAATAACATAAGATGCGTTATTGACTAATGGGGCGATTTAATAAAGATGGTCTAAATTGAAATAAGAATGTTATTAAAAATAGCCAAATGCATGATTTTTATCATGCATTTGGCTATTTTTTATTTTTTTTATCTTACACATTGTATTGAATTACACGGAGAATATAATAATGAATATTCAAGTCGTGTCACAGATTGATTACGCAAATACAGATATACAACCCAATACCCTCTCGGTCTTTTTCCTTTTCCCTTTTTCTTCCTCGTCCCCTTCTCCGTTTTCGGCAACGGCTTGGTTGTGTTTTCTAAGCAGTATTATGTCTGCAACGCTTGGAAAACATCCTATAGGTTACGCTTATCACTTACCATCAGGTAGGCCGTCAGCCACCAATTTTTTATAAAAAAAACGAATAAAATAAAATATTCTTACCAGTCTATTATAATACTTGTTCAGCATCGGTTTTGAATTATACTTGAAACATTTGACTGTTATGAGCACTCTTGCCACCATTTCTCTGTCGAGCCTTGCTGCTGCGATGATTAAAGCTTTACTGTCATTCGTTCGTTCCAACTTCACCAACTCGTAGTCGTTTCCAGCTAAAAATAATAGTTTTATAGTTTAAATGTGTTGTATTTGTTTTCTACTGTACTTTTTATTGTAATGTCAATCAATGATTGTCTTAGTGTAATAACAAGTAATACTTGGATTATTTTTAATCATCACAAACGAGAGAATGAAATATTTTTACCCGTAATTGCATAGTCAATTTTAGCATTGTCACCAATATCTTCATCGATAGCTTCAAACTGCCCAATCACTGTACCAATGGGGACTTCTTCTTTTACTGTCATTAGTAACGGAGGATCGTCCTAAAAAAATAAGACATTATGATGTTTAAGGGCATTATAATTTGCCTCCGCTGTGTAAGTAAAGCAGACACAAAATATTGTCGTACTTTTTTCATCATTTACATTTACATGTTATTACAGTCGATATAAATACTAAAAGCATTACCTGATTTTGGAATGATGTAGAACTAATTTTCGATGGAAACGCATAAATTAGTATTTTGTCTAAGCCAAAGATTGAATAAAGAAATTAAATGCTGCAACATAGATTGGGTCACCGAGGCTTTAAGAAAAACGCGTAATTTTAATATTCATCTACTAATAATAATCCCATAATTTTTCTTACCAAGTTTCTGCCAAAATGTGGTTTATGATCATCAACATCAGTGACCATTACGGTGACAATTCGGGTACTTTGCTGAGGTGGATGTCCTCTATCCGTCACTAGTAATACCAGGGTGTACGACGCTTGACGTTCTCGGTCTAGTGACTGACGTGTTGTTATTGAGCCCGAACGGGAATCTAAGAATTAAAAATAAAAGATTATCACAATTTTCCATCCATTATTGTGTGATTCATCATGTCAGCCCGTTATTACCCCACTGCAGTGAAAGGTTTCTTCTCATACAAAGAAAGTATGAGCATTGACCTTCACGCTTGTTCAAGGTGGATTGGCGAATTGGCGATTTCAAACTTCCTCAAAAAGTCTAGGTTTCCTCACGATGTTGTCCTTCACCGTCAGTCAGAAATGTCAAGATAAACTTAGAAAGTACATATGATTTAAAAATCATATTGGTACTTGCCCGGGATTCGAATTCACGACCTCGTATTTACAAAGCGGGTGCCTTATACACTAGGCCATTTTGACTTAATTGTGTGATTGATTAATCAAGAATAACTGCTTATTACAAGTTCTAGAGTAATGGATCTAAAGATAGACTGGTTCGAATGGTTTTTCCTGTAGCTTATTTTTGGCAGTAACAGCGTTCTTCTTTAGTAGGGCACAGAGTTTCAATCCAAAAGTACACGGGAATTTTAATATTTGAATTATTTTGTTATACGAAAATTCTTCTTTATATTTCGAAATTTCATAACTAAACTTACGTAAAAATATATTATATCACGTCATTACCTATAGCAAATATTTTTGCGTCAGCATTGCTCGGTTGTATAGAATAGAACAGTTGTCCGGATGGTTGGGTGGGGTCATCGGGGTCACTAGCTACTACTTGATAAACTGGCGTTCCAATCGTTGCATTCTGTGATATAACATAATTTTGTATTAGTTTGTGTTTATTATAAAACATATATGAGGTAGGTAAAACACTATGTCTCTGCAGAATTCATCAATTAGATTAGGGCGCCTCTCACGACGGCCAAGAATTAATATCAAAAGATATTTCTTAATTTTATAAACGAAATTCAAATATCCACAAAAAAAAAGAATATTTACGTGTGACAGAGGAAAAACAGCACTTACCTCGCTAACACTAATAATTTCACCAGGTGCAGGTCTGATGAACCTCGGCACGCCATCATTAGCACTAACATCACCTATATATAAAGCTAAAGATGTGTCTCCCGTGTGTCCTCCACCATCTGTAGCTCCAACAAGCAGCCTGTATGAATCAGTACGACCTCTTCCAGTTAAATCCTTGTTGGTTTTTATCTCACCTGTTTTATCATCGATTGTGAAGAAACCTGAAACAAAAATAATGGACAAAGTGATAAATTGAATAGATTTATTCTAAATTATATAACATTTTATTACCTATTATTATAATATTTGTTGATTATATCTATTACTTTGTTCTAAAGACAATATAAAGTTTACTTACATGATGTTTTTGCACTTAAGGTTGAGCAAGATGTTGAGAATAAAAATATTACTTACCATTCGCTTCTCCTTCATCCAAGAACTCGTATCTAATGTCGCCACCCAAACCTTCATCAGGGTCTGTAGCTGTTACGTTGATGACACTTATGCCAATTGGTACATTTTCAGGCACAACCGCTAGAAAAATGCAATATGATAAAGTCCCGATACACAAAAATATAAGAAGTTACGATGAAGGCTAGGGTGGTAACAGGGGTTTCGATGTGAAGTCGTTGTAATTTACTACTAGCTAATAAAGAAGATCACTCTGAGCCGTCATACACGTAACGTCTTTTGTTTCAACTAGTACTTACAACCACTTAAGTCCCGTGCGCTGTCTTCGCCTAAATATTACGGAGCAGTTGATATCTATACCAACTTACCAGTGTAAACTTTCTTTTCAAACTCAGGTATGTTATCATCTACATCTAGGACATCAACAAGTATAGTAGCAGTCGTTTTTAGTCTGTCCGCTCCACCATTAGGTATATCAGTTGCTTCTATTTCAAGTCTCAACACTGATTGATGTTCTCTATCTAAGGTTTTGTTTTCAGCAACCTAAAATAGTTTATACACTGTTACTGACAATATCTTACACCATATAATATGCTACATTAATATGTGATTTTCGGCGTTATCTATGGCGGCGTTTTATAATATTTTAGTTGTGCTTTATTTAAGTTTTTAAAGTATTTTCATGCATAATACTTAATAATGTTGAGTTTCAAATGATATCTTTATTAAAATTAAAACATTGTCATTGATACTAAAAAATATTGAATATACCTGTATGGTGCCGGTAACATTATCAATTTTAAAAACATCAGAGTTTTCCCCTCTTAACGTATAACGAATATCTGAGTAACCTCTAACTTTATCTTCTTCACTCAGAACAGCGTCGGCATCGTGCGCTTTTACTGTTACAATAATTTCAGGGTATTTTATCGATTCTAGTACGCTTACTTTGTATAGCTGAAAACGAATTGAAACGTCATTATCGTTAAATAACGTATTTTTATTGTATTTTGATATTGTAAAAAACTAACCTCTTTTTCAAATATAGGTGGATTATCATTTAAGTTTACGACTTCTATAATTATTTTGGCAATACTATGTTTACTGCCATCGTTGCTCGTAGCTTTTACAGTCAAGGTTAAATTTGGATGTGTCAAATCTTCATAATCGAGATGCTTAGTTAAAACAACTTGACCACTTTCAGGGTCTACTTGAAGAAAATCAGTTTCCGAATTTATAACTTTGAAATTCGTTATCAAGTGTCCTGATAGAGGGTCTTCTGCAGTCAATACAACAACAGTACTGCCTATAGGTTGTTCTTCTTTAATTTTATGATATATCACAGGATTTGAATTTGTCCATCCAGCGTTTGCAAACTGAGGATTTTTATCGGCATAAGGTTGAATGTAAATTGTGTGTTCAGTAACAGCAAACTGACTATCCTTGTTGAGTTCAGCATTGATGTCTTCTACTTTAATCGTCAGTATTACTATTGAGGCGTAACTATAATCTAAAGTACTATTTATGAATATTTCTCCAGTTTCTGCATCTATTCGAAAGAGATGTTGATAATCAAATTGTGAGTTAGGCTTCAGTTGAACACCGGCTTTGGAAAGTGCTTTTACTGGATCGATTAACTTGTACAGTAATTTTGCGTTTATATCGGTATCAGACGCAATCATTTTGGTGACTAGATCGCCAATTTTAGTCTTTTCTGAGATATATGTAGTAGATTCAAACATATTAAACTTTGGAGGCTTATCATTCACATCTTGGATTGTGACAAATACGGTGGTCGTGGCTGTTTCTGGGATAGGCATTCCACTGTCAACAGCAGATACAATAATTTCATATCGATCCGGATTGACATCGCGATCTAAATTTGCATCATTTGATACTGTTATTAGACCTGTTCTGGGACGAAAACAAAATAAATATTAAAATATAACAATGTCACTTTATAAGTACGGTTCTACACTTAATTACTACTAAAACTGCGTGGAAACTTTTAAAATTAATGAAGGTTATCGATACATATAATGACAAATTAATAAAAACACTCACTTCTCATTGATGACAAAATTGTCTTTATCACCAGATACAATATGATACGTCAACAGATCATCCAAGCCATCAGGATCATTAGCTTTAACCATGGTGACATTATGACCAGGTTTGGCGTCCTCTCGAATACTTGCTTTATAATTCATAGGATTCAAATCGAATGTAAAATCATCGGTTACTTCAGGACTATGTTGGGTAACGCTGTATTTGTAATGATGGTAGTTTCCTTTGAATGTCGGTCTTTGATTGCCAGGGACACCAACACGAATGTACACTCTTGTTTCATTGTACAGGGGAGGTATACCTGCAAAAAATATGTGTTAAATACAATCTTATACTTTTTACGAAACAACAAACATCTTGAAGTCGTCTAGCTAATTTTATAGTAATTGCATTAAATGATTCATACTATTAGCTACTTACTTCAGAAGCACCAACAACAAACTTCATCCGTCAATCTTTTTTGCATCTTTTTTGCCATGACTCTTATCGACTGAATGGCATATTACAAAAAAGTTACAAGTTACAGTTAAAAATTTACTTACCATAATCAGTGGCTCTAATAACCAGCTCGTATTGACCCCGAGGTGTGTCCATACTATCAAGTTTGTCAATAATACTTATTTCGCCAGTATCTTCATCCACAGTAAAAACATTTCCTTTACGGCTTATACTGTTATCAGATTCAAGAGAATATTTGATTCGACCGTCTCCTTGTGCAGGACCATCAGCATCCGTAGCCTGAAATGGTTTGGTGGATCATTATTTAGTACTTGATAATGTTAAATGTGAATAGTTAACATATATTATATTTCTTGTATTTAAAAAAAAGGTCAAAAATTTTATTCATTTAGGTTAATTGAATTAACACCAATGAACGTTAAAAATTACGAGAAGAGATAAGAACTTTTAAATATTACTTGTAAGAATAATAAGCAGGGAATTTTCAAATTTATATTTTACTAGATTCCCGTGGAGCGGTTTTACCCGCGACTTTGCTTACTGCTCTACTCCCACAGCCAGTAGCGTGATGTTACATAACCTACAACCTTGCTCAGAAACTGAGCTATTATACGCAAAAGAATTATTTAAATCCTACTTGATAGTTTCAGAGATTAGCGCGTTTAAACAAACAAACAAACACTTTTCTTTATATAATAGTATAGATTATTTACCCGAACAACAAATTGAGGTTCAAAACTAGTAGCACCGTCTCTTATGGTTCTACTGTACTCGGCTGTTTCAAATATTGGAGCGTTGTCGTTTTCATCTAGCAACTCGATGAAAATACTAGCTGTTGAACCTTTACCTCCTCCATCTTTAGCAAAGAGCGTGAGACTGTAACTTTTCTGTTTCTCGTAATCTAGCATTTGGTTCACATATACACCACCTTTGCTTTTATCAGTCTTAAACATGTTTGATCCAAAACCAGTCAAAGTGTATTCAATCTCACCAAAAATACCATAATCTTTATCAGTGGCGATGACATCGCCTATTTTTGTTCCAATAGTTGCATTTTCAGCTATATTAAATTTATATGTTGGCTCATCGAAAACGGGTGCATTATCATTCATATCTAGTAGCTTTACATTTACTCTAGCGGACGATAATTCTTGGTTGTTTGCTGAAGTTACTATATCAAAGCTAAACAAGCGTTGTTCTTCGTCATCAATATCATAATCTAGTCTAGATGAATTCTTCACTTTTATGCTAATAGGAGTTCTACCTTCACCATGTTCTGTACTAATAGCAAATACTCCATCAGAGTTATAAACGTCTCGCAGACTTAGATCATATTTACTATTCTGTCCTATATCATTGTCTTCAACATAAATAGATAAACCTGGAACGGGACTGCCGTTTTCAATGTTTTCTGGTATTGAAATATCAAACACTTCTTTATTGAATTTCGGTACATGATCATCGACGTCTGTAACTATTATAGTTATTGATGTTACGGTGTAATCGGATGGTACTTCATTATTGATAAGTTCTGTAGCCTAGAATAAAGTTAGTGATTATATAAGTATTTATTTAAATTATGTTTCTGTTTGAAAATTAGGCAGTGGAAGTAACAACAAAAACAAAATACCTTGACGAAGAAACTGTAAACACCACCATTTTGCATTACTACGTCACTCTCTCTATCAATAGGCACATCAGTTGTGACAAGTGTAGCGCGTCCTAGTGGCCTGTCAGGTAGAAGCTTGAAGTAGTTTTGCGTATCTCCTTCAAGCGTCAATAGAACTGGCCGAGGATTGGCAGTATCACCATCTTCAGCTATGATTTCCATAATACTTGTATTCTGAAAAATATAATCTTCTAATTGTTTCTATGTAATATATATATAAATATAAATATTTATTATTAATGTTTATTGATTTGACTGAGTCAAATGCGCATAACTGTAACTATCATTAAAAGCAGTGTTTGATACCAAATACAGAAAAAGTGTTTTTAGCCTTTTTAGAAATATTTATAAGTATCCCAAAGTTAATAACTTACTAGGAGTATTTTAACCTTCCGTCTCCATGCTTATGGAGACGGAAGGTTGCATGCTTGCATAAGTTAGTACAAAATCGTTGCGTACCTCTAATGTATTCTCTGGCACTGTGGCTGAATAAGGTGCGTTTACAAAGGCTGGTGGTTGATCTTGAACATCCCATACAGTGACCGCTACACTAGCCACAGCTCTCAACGGTTTTGGAGACGAATCAGAAGCTTCTAAATTAATAATGTATGCTGATCTGCTTTCGAAATCTAATTCCTTTTCAAGGAAGAGTCTAACTTCATATTCATTTGGTGTCACCTGGAATAAAGTGCAATGAGGTAAATTAATTTAATTCAAGATTTGTATATAACTATTATGATTTTATCTTATGACAGAGCATTTTCTTATAAATCTTGAAGATTGATTTAATTTTAGTAAAATAATAATTACGAATTTAAACTATTCTTTCATTGCAAAGAAAATGTTTCACATATAGAGAAAAAATGGGTATTTATTACCACGCTTGTGTAAATGGATGGACAATTTCAGACTCTTTTTTGGGTTTTAAAACGCCTTTTTCGTAACTCAGTATTATTCAGGTACATTTAGAAAGCACATTGATATTTGTCCGGTTTCTCACAATCTAGAGCATTTAAATACAGGTACCATAACTACTACAGGTAATATATACTACATCAACTATGTCATAGACATAGGATTTTCTTTATTACATACCATTTCAGTATCAATTCTGAACACCGTACACGCTTCAGTGTCACTGCCTTTCTCTTTGGTTGAACATATCACACGTATTCTCGCGTTCTCTCCTTCATCACGATCTGTCACTAGTATCTTTGGATACACCTGAAATATAACCATAGATCGTAGAAATAAAAAAGTCTGCCACTAGGCAGGTGGCATCATATTTTATATTAGGTAGGTTATGCTACCATCCGTTACCTAATTATATTAGTCCACAGTCACGGAAAAGGATTTTGGGTTTAACTTTTTTTATACAACTTTGACGAAAAAGAAGCCTACGGCCTACCTGATGGTACCTAATGAACCAACCAACCGTAGTAATTAATGAATAAAATGGTTATATTCATTAAGTACTAGCTGCGAAATGAGGGGAAAAAACTTACAGAACACAATACGCAATTCATTTCAAATGTTTTACTTACCTCGATTTCAGTACCGATAGGAGTTGCTTCGCTTATGTTGACGATGTACGGCCTGTTTTGAAACACAGGCGGATTGTCATTGATATCTCTAATTGGAATGACTCTTCTTAGGGATACTGTGTTCGGTTCCGTATTCGCTATACCTTCATCTGGAAATAGATTATAAAGTAATCAATAATAGTAGCACTTACAAGGATAAAGGTAAATGTGTATTAGTTTATATTGCAAAATTTTGTTTAACTTAAATAGCGTGAATCAACAAAACTTTAGTAACTTAAATTTGGATTAAACTATGAACTGCAGTAGTTTTATCAGTAAAACTTCTTCAGTAAAAGTCTTAACAAACCACAGCATTACACCAGTTCTTTTAGAACATTAGATATAACTTTTACAGGGCATAAGGAACGAGCCTGTTTCTGTAACTGGGCATCATTTTAAAATTCGGACTAATGATGACATTTTCAGCAATTTGATGAAATGAAATTAATACCACGTTACTCGACTCAAGAATAAAACCAGAAATCTCTGCGTCTGGCCGTCTGTATTCAAGTATCACTAAACCATTGAGACATTAAAAAAAATCAAAATAAAAACAGTTTTACAGCTGTTTATTTTGAATCGTTCAATGAATGTAGATTTCGATTCGACCCCAATTATAAAAATGTACAGTTAGAAAACAAAAGTACAAGTGGAAGTAGTTAGCTAAATTAACAAATGACTCACGAAAATTGGAACTACAAATAAAAACTGTACAGTATACTTTCCAAATCAAATCTTTTAAAAGCTTTACTTACTTGACAGTGGTCTTAGATAAAATAGCAGGAGATTGTACTATTTTACTGCTAGACGCAAACTTAGCTATAGTACATCAAAAGACTTAGCTATAATCTCCATGCTTAGTAGGTTTGGTATCTACTCAGGGTTTGCTGCTGCCGTTTCTTGTACTCTCTAACCCATTAACGCTAAACAATTTATCAAAGGTCTTACCAGTTATACTAATGATGACTTCTAAAGAACTCTTTTCCTCTCTGTCCAGAGTTTTCGCTAATGTTACGACTCCAGTTGAAGAGTCCACGGAAAAATACTGGCCTGATATGGAATATCTAAGCGGTCCATTCTCCGGGTCAATACCTGTAATGTAATTTATTGAATAGAGACCTCTCATATAATTACTAAGTTGCGCTAAATTGATTAATTTATATGCATTTTTGTGCAGACATTTAAATGGTGGTTTGAGGTTTAAAAGAAGTAGTAATGGAGCCATTGTACCTCAGCAAAGATAGTTGTTAGTCTTGTTAAAGCCAAATAGACAAATAGTGTCAAACAATTGATGCCATTAAATAATTAATTAAAACTGTGTAATTGTTTTCAAGGATCGGTCAAATTTTTATTTTATTAATTTGCGACATTGTTTGTCCAGACGATTGTTTTCTCCGCAATACAATGCTACATTGTACTGCAAAGAACAATCTTTGCTATCGTGAAGGAAGAAAGGTTTGAAGGAAAAATGGAAGAGAACAGGAACGTTAATTGGACTTCAGGTAATTCTAGGAATACAAAGTCTCATAGAAGATCGACGTAATAGTATCCATCCTATTGCGATTCGTTCTCTAAGTGAGAGCGCTGGAGACCCAATTTTCTCTTTCGTCAACCCCTTTATTCTCATCACCTATCCCATTCCCGTGGACATTAAGCCTTTACATTCCATGTGTATAAATTTTAAATAAATAAGATTCCCATGATATTGAGACGATGCCTTTTGGATTTATGGCCTCCACTTCTGGATTTAACTGACTGTTTACCATGAGGCACAGTTGAGTTACTTTGCTAGGAAAATATAAAACGAAAATTATAACATAAAATATCTTCATACCTTTCAAATGATACACTGGAGTTCCTACTGGAGTATCTTCACTCATCGCAAACTGTGACATGTCTCCTATCTGTGGTACGAAGTGCGGTGCTCTGTTGATCACTTGCGCCCAGCATGACTGTAGCAGCGACAATATCAGTAATATTATCAACGGGTTTGGCTCAGATGTCACTGTTGGTATTTTCCGCCGCTGAAATATTATTTCGGCCATCTGTAATCAATTAAAAAATAATGTTATTAATAAGATCAAAAATCTTTTAGTCGTCGTGATGGCCTAGCTTTGTAAACACAACGTAGTTCTATTTTCTAAGCGTTACAGAAACAAACATATTATTATAAAACAAAACGCCCGCCTGCCTAAAGCAAAGTGAAAAGAAAGAAACGCATTTTTTTTTCTCGTGCTGACGCTAAATTGAAATTTAATATACCCTATGTCGATCCCACAATCAAAACGAATCTAATGACACCTCATACGTTAAAATCCATCAAGCCATTTAGGCTGTAGAGCGTGCCAAATAAATAGACATACATACATATTATTATATGTATGATTGACAACCTCTGTGGTTCGGTGGTACTGTGTATGGACTGCCACGCAGAGGTCGCGGGTTCGATTCCCGCTCAGTGCAAATATTTGTGTGCATGAACATGGCTATTTGCTTGCATTGGTCTGGGTGTTTCTATGTATAAAATGTATGTATTTACAAAAAAAAAGTATATAAGTATGTTTATCCGCATTCTAGAACCCATATCACAAGCTATTAATATATGCTTACTTTGGGTCTAGATGTCGTTGTGTGGTTGTTATGGTATTATTGTATTATATATATATACATACCTACATACAAACATACATACATACATACATACAAACATACATACGCTCGAAAAACATTACCCTCAGTCGGGCAACAATGTGTAAGAAAACACAACGAGCAGTTGCCGATCATGTAGGAAGACGGAAATGAGGAAGGAAAAGGGAAAATGAAGAGGACCGAGAAGAAAATTCGCCCTCCGAGACTTGATTACGGTTTTAGACTTTTAATTTACCGGCTACAACATCCCTGAAAAGGTGGCTTCATAGCCTGAGACTGGATCTTATACATAGTCTACATTTGACAACCTCTGTGGTTCGGTGGTACTGTGTATGGATCGCCACGCAGAGGTCGCGGGTTAGATTCCCGCTCAGTGCAAATATTTGTGTGCATGAACATGGTTATTTGCATTAGTCTGGGTGTTTCTATGTATAATATTTAAGTATAAATTATACACAAAAAAAAGTATATAAGTATGTTCATCCGCATTTTAGAACCCATATCAGAAGCTATTAAAATATGCTTACTTTGGGTATAGGTGGCGTTGTGTGGTTGTTGTGGTATTATTATTAATTTTAAGGGATTCAACAGGTACATACGCACTCGTAAGTTTATTATCTATTTGAGATAATTATCATAATTAAGACGGGTTGTTATTACACTTAGTTGCCGTTAAGAAACTAGAGCAGTGCGTACTCGTTGCACAATTATTAACCGGTTCGTTGCCGGTTGATGCCTTGTGGTCTCAGCTCACATGTATACTTGTAAACACGGTCAAATTTAGATATTAGGTTACAGTAAAATGTAAAACATAATGATATAACTAGTAATAAAATATTTATAGTACTTAATTAGGGATAATATACCTACCTTTCTATTAGAGATTTTTTTAAATCGGATTTGTAGCACCGGAGATTACACCTAAAAGTGTTAATAGACAATAGGATAATTAATAATGTCCAGCGGACTGCTTTCCACACATTGGAATAACGTTCCAGTGCTCATTAAAGTGATGGTGAGATATTATTGTTATTCAGTTCTAATCCCCTACAGATTAAGTCATTCCGGTGAGTCCCTCTATTTTTTTTGACAGGTATTTGCAGTCAAGATAAAAGTAGTTTATGTAACTGCTGTTGGCAACATGTTGCTCGTGTGTAAGAGCTCTTAGGCCGTCGTTTTGTCTATTCTGCCGTTTGCTAGAGACCATCGCTTCTTTAGATGGCCGGTCGATGCCATTGTAAACAATAAAATATACGAAATAACTGTTAATCAGATTTGATAGCGGAAACAAAACTAAAAAACCGGTTTTTGTTCGACCGCAAGATTCTTTAGAATCAAGGTTTGTTTTACTATGTTTTAATCAAATTATATCAAAACTAGCTTTCCGCGGCGCGGTTTCATCCGCGCTAAGTTACATCTGTCGTTACTGCTCTGCTCCCGTCGCCAATAGCGTGATGTAACATAGCCTTTAACCATCCTCAAGAACTTTTTTTTTTTATATTGGTCTACCAAAGTGACTCCTCTACGCCTGATGGTAAGCAGTCAGTGGAATCTAGAACTAGTGGCCACCATACCATCTTCTTAAACCGCTGGTATGGTGGCCTCCACTATGGCGGCTGGGAATGGGGTTAGGGGAAGGGAATGAGGGAGGTGAGGCAAGAGGAAGGGTGGGAAATTAGGCCTCCGGCGCTCTCACTCACCGAGCGAAACGCAGTAGTACAGATACTACTACTCTTACGTCGATCTTCTATGAGAGGGTAGTACTTCCCCGGACGATCTGGGCCATTCGTGCTGGGCTATCAAACGCAAAAATAATTATTCAAATCTAAATGGTAGTTCTAGAGATTAGCACGTTCAAACAAACAAACAAAGTCTTCCATTTTATATAATAGTATAGATATTTTGTTTAAAAACTAACTTGAGCAATGTACCTATACTTTTGTGAATTTATTTGGTAAGCGTTTAGTTGTGACTCGTAAGCAAGTGACATTCTAAATAAGATACACGTACTAATATGCATACGTTTTAATGCATAGACCTACACGAATGTTTGAAAAGCGATTGTTTATCCTGTTTCGCCTAAAATGTAGACAAAATCAACAATGTTTTTATTGATTACTAGCTGCGCCCCAAGGCTTTGCCAGCTTGTATAATATGTTTTGTATCCCTTGGAAACCAGACCGATTTTCGTTATGAAAGTGGCCTATGTGTGTCTCCGGCACCGAATCTATCTACATACCAATTTCTATCGAAATCAGTTCAGCCGTTAAGGCGCTGAGTGGTATCAAACACACACACACATACATACATACATAAATACTTTATATATATATATTTTGAATAGGCGAAGAAGGTATGTTTGGATCGCAGCATATGGCGTTCTATAGTCTCTGCTTACCACATTAATGGGAGACAGGCGTGAAGTTACGATGTATGTATGTTTTTACCAGTACATTACAACCTTGGATTCTTATCCTTCCTATTTTCCCAAACTGTCGCTATTTCGGAAGTCCTTGTAGCGCATTATACAATAATGTGACGCATCATCTATAACATTTATTTAAATAAAACCGGAATATATTTTATTGACTTTCATCGGCAACTTTAAATAAAAGTTTACGTCATAGTAACACGTATAAAGAATATAATATTCCCTTTATGTCGAGTCCCCCTACGTCAAGTCGGCTACGAACCCATTCGACCCTAAAGATTTGACCCTGCGTTAAAAGTTGTAGACTCGACCCGTTTTTGAGAGCCCATTCGTATTTTAGGTACGAATCTAGAAAAAAATAAATTAATATTTATTTTAGAGCCCAAACGTACCTCATTGTGTTTTCTACTATTTTAGAAGGAAAACAGTACAGTCAGTAAAAAAACTCATTACAAATTATGTTAAAATATTTATTAAGTTGTGTTGAGCATCATATATAATAGAGTCTATTGTTCGAAAACAATAGATTCTCAGACTCGACGTAAAGGGACTCGACTTATAGGGAACATACCGTATACAAAATCAAAGTTAAATCTCAAAGTAGGGTCTCGATTAACATAGTCAATAATGCGCTGCGACAGAATCGTAGGAAGCAGTTAAAATGGTTGAATTCATTATTTATGCTAAAAAAAATTCTCAAACATCTTCATTTTAACCACTTTACCAGTGATGAGTCGTTTTCATCCTTAAATTGTCCGTAACCTTAGAAGAGGGCCAGGTAGACAAGTGGCATAGATTTCGATTCTATTCCTAGAATAGATTAAAAATCTACACGTATTGTAAGATAATAAAAATATTTTAAACGCTATTAACTTCTCATTTATTCAATAAAAGATAAAAATTGTTTTCTTATCGGTCACCACGCTCAAAAAGTGTAACTTGAATTAATTTCAAAGAAAAACTTGAATTAATATCACAGAAAAAAAAACTGCATAAATAAAAAATAAATAAATAATTCTAAATGCGTATGTTGATAAAAAATTCTATGCAATAGCTTTACCGCGGCAGTCCCCGAGTGCCACAGGTTTTTTTTTGTAAGGTACGAGTAGCTCATGTTTTAGACGTCTCATATAAATTTGATGACAATTTTTCAGCGTTTTTTTGAAAAAATTAACAAAATCAATACTTAGATAATGTTTTGGTTTTTGTCCAGTTATATTGAGAAAATCTACTTTTAGTTTTGTTTAAGTTTATAGTTTTGGAGTTGGGTTTTGTTTTTTAACCTGAACTCCTTCATTTCTTTAAATACAACGAGTGCTACTAACTACATTTCGTAAATTGTGTAAGCCGTGTAAACTTATTGGTGTCCACACTAATGGTCTACAAAAAAGAAAAATACCGAGTATCCGGTGTCTAGTTGTCACTGCGTCTCTTATATTACGGTTACAAAACAAAGAAGTGACGTAAGCATTTGAACAAATGACTGACCGCAAAACAGAACCGACTGTTGAGCAAGAAATCCAATGTAGGATTTGTCTTAGAGAATGGTGACCATAATGTTTGCAACGTTCAGTGAAAAACTGATAAAAAACAGTCTAATTTATTAATTAATTTTAAGAGCATATGAATCATCAGTATGAATCCTAGCCTCATGTCAGAATGCCTCTGTGGTTTGGTGGTATTGTGTATGGACTGAAGAGGTCGAGGGTTCGATTCCCGCTCAGTGCAAATATTCGTGTGCATGAACATGTCTATTAGCAGTGGCGTGCATTCCATAAAGGCAGAAAAGCACTGCCTACCTTAATAATTGCCTAAAATCATAATTGTATCAACATAATTAAATACTGCCTACCCTGTCAAAAATCTCTGTGCACGCCACTGTCTATTAGCATTGGTCTCGGTGTTTCTATGTGTTATATGTATTTACAAAAAAAAAGTATTTAAGTATGTATATCCGTATTCTAGAACCCCCCATAACACAAGCTATAATATTTGCTTACCTTGAGTCTAGATGGCGTTGTGTGTGGTTGTTGTGATATTATTATATTAACATACTAAGGTATCAGCTGATTTCATACACTTGACATCATCTGGGTCCTAAAGAAGACGTCCATTGTAGAATATATTATGTAGGCCTCATGAATAATTATATTTATAATAATAATAATAATAATATGTGGACACTATCAAACACTGTCGTCTAGTCCCAAGCTAAGCAGAGCTTGTGTTATGGGTACTAGATAACTGAAATATAATACATATACATACTTTTTTTTAGTAAATACATACTTATAATACATAGGAAACACCCAGACTAAAGACAAATACAAATGTTCATCACACAAATATTTGCCTTCCGCGGGAATCGAACCCACGACACCCGGCGTCGCAGTCAGTTACACTAACCACTAGACCAACGGTGCAATCATATATTATTGTATAAAGCGGAAGAGTTTGTTTGTTTAAACGCGCTTATCTTTGGAATTACTTGTCAGATGATAGCTCAGTTCTCGAGGAAGGTTATAAGGCTATAGAACATCACGCTGGTGACGGGAGCAGAGCAATATCGCAGGTGAAACCGCGCTCTTAACCCAAAGAATCTATTAAAATATCTTAGATAGAACAAATTCGGTAACGATAGGTTATTAATAACAGATGTAAAGGTGGATCAGGTAGGTAACATCTTACTATGATCACCTAACTCTACACGGTAGTAGATCCACGCTGATTTCAGCATGAATGGGTCGGATCGTCCGAGGAAGTACTACCCTCTCATAGAAGATCGACTTAAGAGTAGTAGTATCCGTACTATTGCGTTTCGTTCGGTGAGTGAGAGCGCCGGAGGCCCAATTTTCCCCCTTCCTCTTCCCTCACCTCCCTCATTCCCTTCCCCTAACCCCATTCCCAGCCGCCATACCAGCAGTTTAAGACGATGGCTTCTGGTACAGTGGCCGCCACTTCTGGATTCCACTGACTGCTTACCATCAGGCGGGGTGGAGTCACTTTGGTAGGCTATAATATAAAAAAAAAAAAAAAAAAAACCCCTTTGTGAGAGGCTAAAGACAAGCACTTGAAGCCTTCGGGCTAATCTATGCTATTATATACAGTGGCAGAGTTTGTTTGTTTGAACGTGCTTATCTCTTTAACTACCATGCGGTTTTAAAAAAATATTTTTGCGCATGATAGCCCAGTTCTCGAAGAAGGTTATAGGCTATGTAATATCACGCTACTGGCTACGGGAGCAGAACAGTAAGCAAAGACGCGGGTGGTAAATAGATAATGCGAATCTACCGACTAAGATGATAAACAAGTAAACTAATGCAATGTTAAAGTACAGAACAAAATAACCAGACCATAACATCTTGGTAATGAAAATTATGCAAATTATATAAATTATTTATTATGTTTACAGTTACCGAAGCGAACGTAATACCTACGCAATTTATTTCTTTACTTGATTCCCGCTGCGCGGTTCCACCGGCGTTAAGTTACATCTTTGGTTACTGCTCTGCTTCTGTCGCCAGTAGCGTGATGTTACGTAACCTATGAAGCCTATAGCCTTTCTCGAGAACTGGAATACACAAAGAATTTTTGTATGATATTTTTGCATCATTTGTAGGTTTGATTCCCACTCGATATAACTTTATGTGATCTATAATATTTGTGTTTTAGTGTAGTTTATGTTTTTTAGTTGTATGATTGTATTGTACGTCACACACGAAATTGTGCAGGTGGGACTTTACAGATGTGTCTTTACAGTGGGACTGTACTACCCAACTAGATACATGATTAGTTTTATTTGTTTATTTTAACCTCGACTACCTCTGTGGTTTGTTGGTTTTTTTTTTTTTTTATACGACTAAGGTGACAAACAAGCATACGGCCCGCCTGATGGTAAGCAGTTACCGTAGCCTATGGACGCTTGCAATACCAGGAGCATCACTAGCGCGTTGCCGACCCTGTTAAAAACCTTTTAACTCCTTTCTTGAACTACTGGTACTGCATAAAAACTGCCACGCAGCAATCGTGAGTTCTATTTCTATTCAGCTCTAATTTGTGTAAATGATCATGTACTATTTTCATCGGTCTGGGTGTTTCTACCTTTCTATACTATGATATACAGCGGAAGATTTTGTTTGTTTGTTTGAAGTTGAACACGCTAATCTCTGCAACTACTAGTCGAATTTGAAAAATTATTTTTGCGTATGACAGTCCAGTTCTCGAAGAAGATTATAAGCTATGTAACATCACGCTACTGGCGACGTTTTTCTGCTGTTTTTTTGCAAGAAAACTATTCTCAGTTTAGTATGGGCTAAGATTTATAAAGAGTTACTAAACATCTTCAAGAATGAAATCTGTCAATGAAATCATTAATAACAATCTCCTTTAAATTTTGATCTCTGTATTCTCAATAACCAACACAAAGACATGAGTCACTAACAAAAGTAAAACGTGTGCAGTTTTGAAATAATTTTTCACACTAATATTAAACGCGAAAGTTTGTATGGATGTATGAATGTTTGTAACTCTTTCACGCATATTGGATGGATTTGAATGTAACTTATCAATAATATACGAATAGTTTATAGTTTTAAGTTATAAGACTAAGGCTATCTTTCTATCAATCTATATATACTATTATATAAAGGGAAATAGTACGTTTCGGAAGCGTAGCGTTCGGGAAGCTACAACATATCTTCACGTCCGCACTACCGCAGTGTCTCAAGACTAAGGTCTTTGACCAGTGTGTGTTGCCAGTGATGACATACGCAGCTGAGACGTGGTCGCTAACTATGGGTCTTATCCGAAGGCTCAAAGTCGCTCAGAGGTCGATGGAGCGGGCTATGTTAGGCGTCTCCCTGCGCGATCGTTTGAGAAACGAAGAAATCCGCAGGCGAACCAAAGTAGCCGACGTAGCTCGCAGAATTGCTTCTCTGAAGTGGCAATGGGCAGGACACATAGCTCGCAGAACTGACGGCCGCTGGGGCAGAAAGGTTCTAGAGTAGCGACCACGAACCGGAAGACGCAGCGTGGGCAGACCCCTCACAAGGTGGACCGACGACCTTATAAGGGTGGCAGGCAACCGATGGATGAGGGCGGCGAACGACCGACAACGGTGGCGAAAATTGGGGGAGGCCTATGTCCAGCAGTGGACGTCTTGTGGCTGATATGATGATGATATGAGTACGTTTGTTGAAAACTTTCTTTTTGCGGATGATAGCCCAGTTCTCGAGGAAATTTAGACTATGTAATATTACGCTACTGGCGACGGGAGCAGAGCAGTAAGCAAAGACGCGGGTGAAACCGCGCCGCTTAAGGTGGTGCAAATATACAAAGCGAAAGAGTTTGTTTAAACGCACTAATCTCTGGAACTACCAATTGGATTTCAATAAGTTTTTTATAGCCCAATTTTCGACTGGCCTGTTGGTCTAGTGGTTAGTGACCCTGACTGCTAAGCCGGAGGTCGTGGGTTCAATTCCCACCCAGGACAAACCTTTGTGTGATGAGCATGATTGTTTGTTCTGTGTCTGGGTGTAATTTATCTATAATATGTATGTATTTACAAAAAAAAAATGCTTGTAAGTAGTATATCAGTTGTTTAGTACCCATAACACAAGCAAATATAATTGCTTAATTTGGGGCTAAATGGCGCTGTGTGAATGTGGTAGAATATTATTATTATTATTTTTGAGTAAGGTAGGTTATGTAACATCACGCTACAAGCGACGTAAGCTGAGCAGTAATTACCAAAGTTGAAACTTAGCGCAGGTGAAACCGCGCTGCAGAAAGTTAGTATTTTAAAAGATAAATATATTGCGTAAAAATTGTGTATTTGAAATTTATGCAAGCGAAGCTGCGCGACAACTATAATGTTAAGTTAACATGGAAATAATTTGTGACAATATTGCAGTTCGTATTTGCTGACGGCGCATAATTGTCACGTCACAATGTATGTCATAGCCTCTAAAGATTTATCAGAGTGCGTGATGTTTCGACACTATGATAGTGATTTATTTAGAATAATAGTTGGGCAAGATGTTACTTGCTTCCATTGTTTCATATTGTACGTTGCAATCGTTTATGTGAATATTAGGATCAGGCTTTGATGAACTTATGAGACTGTGATTTTAATGTATCACCTTGTCTTTCCTTTTTTTTCACATTAGCAAAGATTACGTTATTTTAACTTTGTTTTTTGCGATGTCTAAAGTAGATACAGAGTCTTGTATGTATTCGTACTTTATGCTAACCACTTATAAGATGAGGCGTTTGCTTGTTTGTAAATAATAAAAAAATACAGCTGGTATCAACCATTGAAGACATTTAGAATTAACATTATTCTTTTTCTCTTTAAGCGAAAGTGAAACAAATATGAATCTTGCTCTATCTATTGGCTTAATTTTACTCTGTTTATGTACTTTTCATATAGAAATAGTAATAAAAAAACATGTTACATTACTATTATATAAATCGGAAGAGCTTCTTTGTTTGTTTGAACGCGCTAATCTCTGGACCTATCAGTTGGATTTGAATAATTCTTTTTACATTTGATTGTCCAGTTCTTGAGGAAGGTTATAGACTTATCATTGTGCTACTGGCGACGGGAGCAGAGCAGTAAGCAAAGATGCGTGTGGAACCGCGTCGCGAGATGCAAATTTAATAATTATTATTATTCGGTTCGGTTAGTACGAGTCCGTAATCTTCTCTATTACTATCCATAGCTTGGTGATGTAATTTATGAATTGTTTCTACAATGATTAGAGCACTTACCATAGCATGTTACTTGTTTGTTAACTAAGATATAAAATAATATGCAAACACAAGTACAGTTACATATTAAAACCTGTAACCGTTCTCTTCTTCCAAGGCCATACGTTCCATGTAACCCAAGGGCTACATACACTCAATATTCTAGGTTACATGCAAGAACATTCGCGACCTCGTGTCACTGAACTATACACAATAGCCGTGTGAAATTGCCATAATTGTTGGCTCTCCTTGATATTATAACTGCTTTTGTGTAAGTTTTTAAATCAACATTTACTAAATCGTGCTTTAACGCATATTATTTCAACAACGTGAAATGTTAATATATTGCAATGTTGGGTGTTTACTGCTGTTCAAGTACCACGGGATGCAATGTATATATATATATATATCGCACTTTCAGTGGAAAAGAGGCTTATAATAAAATATGCGTGCGGTAATTTTTTTATTGTGGACAGTGACGGATGAGCCAACGGCCCACTTGACGGTAAGTGGCAACTGTCGCATATGGACTTCTGCAATGCCTGGGGCTCTTCGAAGACACCGTAAAGTTTTTATACTTTGCTAAAGATTTTATTAAAAATGCGATAGATTAGGTTAATTGTTAATTCACTGAGCTATGTCTACAAATTTTAAATAATTACTAAACCTATGCATTTTAATGTCATTCGAAAGAAACCATAATCTATTACGAATTTATTTCATCACTAGCTGACGTCACGCGGTTTTACCCGGGTGGTTCACGTTTCCGTAGGAGTACGAGAATAAAATATAGCCCATATTACTCAATGATCGATCATGTAGCTTTCTAATAGTAAAAGAATTTTTGAAATCAGTCCAGTAGTTTTTGAGTTTATTCGTTGCATACAAAAATACAAATCTTTCCTCTATATAATATTAGTGTAGATGAAATAACAAAAGAACATCAATGAAACCCAGTTTCTGTATGTGTGTGAATCTTTATAAGTGAAGACAGGCAGTTACCTCCAGTACAAGTATTAAGTAACGTTTCTCAGTACTTGGAAATATGCATGCATAATCATCTTCATTGCGTGGTTATATCTCCCACATTTTGTTCTAGTTTGACATGTAGTTTTCAGTGTATTTGGAACTACACCATCTTCCTTTGTGAGTATAGTGAATTAAAACCTCATTTGAAGAAATTCATAGTGCTTAAACACCGCAGTTCCAGATCCTAAACGTAAGTACGCGAAAATGAACACTGGTAGCATGCCATCGTGAGAAAAATAAAGGAATATTATTTGCATATTAAATATCATGAGGTTTTGAGAACTTGGTGGAGTTTAATGCCGCGCACACAAAAAAAACACGCGCGTTCTTTGCCAAAAAATCTCCGTTCCTTCCCCTTCCCTCTCTTCAGAACACAGCGTTACTACTACAGGATAGCCCTAAGTTGATAATTATCTCTATCTTCTGTGCTCAGAGGGCCAGAGAACTTCGATCTCTTTGGAACTTGTTCCTTCGTTGTACTCATACCTCTTTGGCATCATATCTGTATATTCCAGTAGGTATGGCCTACCGATGGATGACGGCGGCCCAAAACCGGTCAAGGACGAAACTTAGGGGAGGCCTATGTCAGCAGTGGACGTTTTTCGTTCGATATGACGATGACCTTATTGGGGTTGTACTTGCAGCCTTCTGCAGAGTTGGCTACAAATATTTCAACTAACGTAAGTGTAGTATGAATACATGTTTACTTTCTTTCCCATATCGGGAGAGCAAATCTAGTGTGGGCGCAAGTGTGACTGGTTTGGGGTTCATGCCCGATGTCATAGAATTTAATGTAAGATAGAAATGTTTACGTTTACAAAGATCTTTTTGACAAGAAGTAAACCGAATCTACGGGAAAACAAACACATATTTGATTTTTCATTTACGACGTTGTTTGATAAAAATGTTTTACTAATATGTTTGTCAAATCAAATACCTAGATTAGATTGACTACAGAACACATTGGCCAATAAAACAGTGTTAAATAACATATTTGTAACATTAAGTAGGTATGTTTCACGGGTATTACAATTACATTGATTAATTATGGAATCCCTAAATCATGACAGTCATACCTACTAGCAAGAAACGTTTGAGGGGCGTGGTAAAGCAGTTCATCTGTCAAGAAAAGCCTTGAAAAGTTCAGTTATGAAGTAAGCTCTATTGCGTGGCGAACTCTACATGGTACCAGAAACAATATTCTTTATCTTGTCAAACGTCAGAGACTTGTCTTGAGCTAAAGCACAGCTAAAGGTATGAAACCGTTGTACTTTAAACAGCTGATCACACGTTGACATCAGCCAATGTAGGTATTTTGTACAGTACGAGCCACTGACATACTAAAGTTTACGTTTGAGAACTCGTTTTGGGCGAGCTATTTGTCAAATTTCACACAAGAATGCCTATTTTATAATGCAAGGGCCGCATTCAAAACTATGTTTATTATTATGGCAGTTATTAGATATAATAAAAATCTAACCGTAACATCAATTATTTAATTCTTGACGTGTTTTATTTTATACACACAGATAATATCTTATAAAAACCAAACGCGGCATTTGTAGAAATTCCGGAAGAAATTAAATGTTTTCAAAATATATATTTGTAAAAGCCGTTAACTGCGTAATGTACATTTCAAATGTGTGGCCAAACAATACAATGTTCGAAACTCAATAAAACAATAAAATTACGAAAGGTCAGACCTCTCGAGATCAATTTTGACCTTGATGACTAACTGACATGTCATTCAAAGAAAGCACACTCTGATTCTATTCTATGCAACTTTTAACATAAATACACACATACCTTTGTAAAATATAATTCCAATATTCACTGTACACTTCACAAAATACGCCACATCATATATTTTTATTTATAAATAATAAATAACACTATAAAACTAAACACACTATACACCGACTCAACTACTCTGCTAACTTTGATACGTACTGTCAAAAACTTGCACCACCGGTCTTCAATACCGGATTAGCATCCCCCCTCTTTTTCTTACAAACAGAAATAAATACTGCGAGAAAGCAGGACAGCGATATTCTCTCAGTTTTACTTTTAAGCTCCGCAGATAGAACCTTTTTGCACAGGTAAAAGTAACGGGGTTTTTCTTAAGATGCGTGATGTGAGATGGTAGATATGAGGTCAATGGTACTAGAGAGAGAGGAAAGATGTGGTAGGTCACGTTCTATAGGGTCCGTTGCATTCAGAGAAATGTTTTGTTTGATACGACGGGGAACTAGTCATAGTTCGTGTATTGTCTTCAATAGCGGCTATTTTACTTTTTTGGGTCAGTTTAAACTAGGTACTGCATAATTTGAAGGTGCGGTACACGATGTGGCCCTCTTTTTTGTGCTTTGAATATTCAAGTAGTTTGTACTGTCGTATAATATGAGGGCACGTTAGTATGCAACAGGCGGTTACTATTTGAACGCATTTCGATGTTAATTAGGTGTTAATGTGTATCAATAATTATTAGTAATAACAGAGGCCCTAGACAAGTGTCAAACATTTCTATTCTATTCATAGAATAGATAAAAAAATGTATGAGATTGACATAAGCGTTGGCGTTAGCTTATGTCAATCCAATACATTTTATAATCTATTCTATGAATAGAATAGAAATCTTTTCCACTTGTCTAGGGCCTCAGGTGTAGTAGCTCAAGTACAGGGCACCAAGGAATGTTTTTATTATTATTTTAGTACGAATGAACAAAAACACGAAGTTGTATTGTATTAGTAGTAAAATTAGTAAACTGCTGCTCGTCCTGTGTCGGCAGATTTTTCTATAAACTTTATAATATTTTAACTTTTTTAATAACTGAAGTACTGTGAAATACATTACACCTAACTGGTAGTTTATTATCCTTCAATAGGTAATGTGCGTCGAAACTGCTTTGTATCGATCTAAGTTGGACATAGCTTCTCTCAAAGTAGAGTTTCTATCACATCCACGAGTATAAAAGGGATACTAGTCAAAATACTGTCCCAGTCTGTTATTATTCCATTGTATGCTAAATTCCTCTTATCATACCGAGAAGGCATGAGCACGATCGCGTTGCTCAAGTAACTGTTAAACCAACTAAAATTGGAACATATCAATTTTCAAAACTAACAATACTTACCTAAAACACTTGATTTGATTGGTAACAAACATACACACACACACACAAACTTTTGCGTTTTTAATATGAGTAGGATATTTAATTTCAAATTGTAACTAGATAGGCTATGAAATTGTACAAACACTGTTATTAAATTAGTTTTTATTAGCTGGTTTCAGAATGAATGGGCCGGATCGTCCGGGGAAGTACTACCCTCTCATAGAAGATCGACGTCAGAGTAGTAGTATCCATACTACTGCGTTTAGTTCGGTGAGTGAGAGCGCCGGAGGCCCAATTCTTACCCTTTCCTCTTTCCTCACCTCCCTCATTCCCTTCCCCTAACCCCATTTCCAGCCGCCATAGTGGAGGCCACCATACCAGCAGTTTAACACGATGGCTTTTGATATGGTGGCCACCACTTCTGAATTGCACTGACTGCTTACCATCAGGTGGGGTGGAGTCACTTAGGTAGGCAAATATATAAAAAAAAGGTACTAAGACTAGACTAATTAATTTTATTAATATTTATTTATTTATTTATTTTATTTATTAAACTTCATGCACATAGGTACAGAGGCGGACTTAATGCTAAAAGCATTCTCTACCAGTCAACCTTAGGTGATGCAGAGATAAACAAAGTAGGTGCAGTTATTGAAAAAGAATGATACAAATCTAAAATTGTTATGATGTAAATAAAAGTATAAAAATAAAGTTCAAAGTTTAACCATAAAGAAAATAAACAGTGAATATTATAATACAAATAAGTATAAATAAATAAATATATATATAAATACATACATAAATACATATATACATAAATACATAAATACACTATAAATATGATGAGTAAAGAGACATTAACGTGATAACTCCAACAATTTCTCAAAGAGGAGAGCACGAACTTTCAGCTTAAAACGAAAACGATTAGTAGCCATCCTGACCTCAACAGGAAGGTCGTTCCAAAGACGCACTGCCTGGATAATAAAGGAAGAGTCGACAAACCCAGATTTATGAGAATGACATGCAAGGAGAAGGTTATTAGAAGAGCGTAAGTTCCTGTCGTGAGTGGAGCACAAGAATTGAAAGTAAGGAGTTAAGTATGAAGGAGCTGAGGGTGAGTTGAGAATGGAATAGAGAGTGGTGAGAGCACGCATGCTACGGCGTTGACGAATTGGTAACCATTTTAATTCAGAACGATAAGTAGACACGTGATCATACTTGCGAAGGTTAAAAATGAATCGAATGCAGTTATTAAGAAGACGGTCATATTTGTTGAGTAGAATAATTTAATATCAATAATTTAAATTTAATATCGTTTTGATAGTTTAAAAAAACTAAGCTTAATTAAACTACACATAACGCCATCTATCGGTAACTTTTAGTTAATGATTTACTTACGCTTGAACTGCAGTGCGTGCGTGCGCCTGCGCATGTCATGTTTGACGAATATTCACCTTGTAGTATTTAGTTCTCATACTCACCACTATTTTGACGCGGCGCTAGGTAATAAATGTAGTATGTGTGTGAAAACAGTGTTTTCACTTGAGCCGTGATTATATTTATTGTTTCTTCGTATTATAGTATTCTTAGAGAATATTTTGTAAACATATTTCATTTAATACAGTGTAATTCAAATGTTAATGTGACCATTTTGTCAATATTTCCGTCAGAGCTGTGTTTAAATATTGTTTGTTCTTATTAAAATATTAAATGAGAACATTTTGTTAACATATTATTTAATACAATAGGTATAATTTAAATGGTAATCTGACCATTTTCTCAATATTTATAATTTATAAGTAAGTATTTATAGTTATTTTTTTCAAAATAACTATAAATACTTACATGTTGGTGTTGAGTATCTATTGCTTTATCTTATGCGCATTGTAATGTATTTTTTTCATAACAATAGTAGTCTTTAATGATAGGTGTGTCCATGATTTAGTGATTTGCAATAATTCAGCTCGTTCATTCTATGGTCCTAAATTTTTCCCGAAAAGTTGGCTAACCGTGACTATTTCCAGAAATCATAATATATTATCTATACTATTATATAAAGTGCAAGAGTTTATTTGATTGTTTGTTTGTTTGAATGCGCTAATCTCAGAATCTACCAGTCGGATTTGAATAATTCTAATTCTAATAATTCTAGTTCTAGGAAGGTTATAGGCTATATAACATCACGCTATTGGTGACGGGAGTAGAGCAGTAATCAAAGACGCGGCTGAAACCGCGCCGTGGACAGCTAGTGTAGAATAATCTTAATTAGTAATATTATTATAGTAAACGAGTTTACAATATATTGTTAATAAAATTATCTATCAGCGATTCTCTACTGTTGATATAATGGTAATTGTTGTATATAACTGAAATTATGAGAGTGCTGGGGTAAGATACCCCAGCACTCTCATAATTTCAGTTATATATTCATTCTTTTTTCCCTTAAATAAGCCTATTAGTTAGTACATAGTTTTATAATTATACTAAAGATCCTCCCTCGCTTCGCTTTGGTATCAAAAGTTTTCATTCGATCTGACAATAAACTCCTACGGAAATATCATAGCAATATTGTTGTATTGTATAATTTCGAAGGCACTTAAAATATTGAAATTAAAATGCATGAAGGCACTTAAAATATTGAAATTAAAATGACTGACAATAATATGTTAAACATAATAAATATAGCCTATGTTATTAGCTGAACTTATAAGTTTCTAAAGGTGGAAGAATTTTTCAAATCAGTAACGTAGATTTTTAGTTATATCATTGCAAAAAACAAACAAACATACAAAAATTTTTTTTTTCTCTTTATAATATTAGTTAAGTTATACACTGCTGTACACTGCTGAATATAGGCTCTCTCTAATTTTCACTTTAACTGGTTCTAAGTTAGCCTGCTCAATGCCCGTGTTGTATTTGCAGGTTCGTGATTCTTCCTCAACTTTGTTGCCCAACGACCATACTCACTGCAAGCTATGTGTCCCCGTGACGTTTGTCGACTGATCTAATAATAAATAATATTACAACTGTAACTACGTTTTCTTAATTGTGATACACTTGTGTTATCTGAAATTCTAGCTATGAATAGTTTAAAACCATACCGTGACATAGAAAACATTCTGTAATACGTAAAAACTAATATCTACTATAAAAGATGTTAATAAATAAAACAAAAAATAATTATTCTTTATTATTTTTATTACCAAGCCCACAACTTGAAACTAGCACAAGAGAATAAAAGTAATAAAGTATAATAATGTATAGGCGGTGGGACACAGAATAATAAATACAATATTAAATTTACAATTAACATCACTATAAAATTGGTTTCAAATATATTATAAAAGTCAGTTGTCATTATTTTTATTTTTTTACCACGCTTTCAAGATCAGAAGGTTTTGTATAATTTCTTTTAATTTCTACATACATTGGAACGTAAGTTTTAAATCTTGACACTGACATTTCTAAACGTTTTTTCCTGTCGTTTTCTGGACCTCCATTGAGCCATTTGTTTACATTCTTTGAATTCTGATTAATGCTTCGATAGTGTCCATTTATTTGCGGAACGTATGTCCAAGTTGTCGTCGTTTCAGGAATGTCTTTATTTCCTTCACTTTTGATTTCAGTAGCTTCAGTAGTAGTGGTGAATTCGTTTCTCAGTTTCACAATTAATGTACTAGGTTGCATATTAGCATTAATAGGCTCATTAACATTTTTTGTAATATTCTGAAATCCTTCTTCATTTGTATTTGTTTCTTCTAATAATTTTGCACGGTCAATCATTTCTCCAGAATTTCGTCTATTTATCTGTTCTCCTCGACTCATACGTCTATTAAAATCGAAATATTGATCTGGCACTTTTGCATCTTCTATGTTAAATTTGACTACTTCTGTTGAAGATGATGGAGAATTCCAATATTCAGTAGTCGTGTCAAAGAATGGAAATATAGTAGTAACCTTAGGCAAAGGCTGGTCTTCTTTGGCAGTTACTGGGATATAACCAGAACTACCTGCATGATAATCTTCGATCTGTACGGTAGAAAATTCTATAGGAGCCTTTGTTGTGTAAGGGTTTGCTTGCACTGAAGGTACAAAGGTCGTTGAGATTATGTTATTTGTTTCGTTTTTCACAGTGGTATTTTCGTCATATACTTTTACGTGTACTATCATATGCGTATCGTGTTCGGTGCTTTCCTTCATTTTATTTTTCCCCATAGATGTATTAAATTTTGTATCTTTATTTATTATATTATTTAAATACCTTGGCCTTTTATAAGGAGTGTAAGCTCGTTTGAAAGAAACGTTTGATTTTCTTTTAAATTGTATTAATGGTCGTGATGTTGTCAAATATATTTTATCTACAGATTGTGTAGTTGTCGTTATATCTTGTTTTTTCGTATCTACCTTAGAAGTTATTGGGTATAAATTAAGCATAACGCTAAATGATTTTGCAGTACTTGCAGAAGTCACCTCTGTCTGTTTTGGTTGTTTAGCGCTCAGCAAAAAATTCTTGTCATTGTTTTTGTTTTCACAGTTTTTGCCTTCACAATTCCTTTGCCAAAACGGAATTTGTCGGAACATCGGATACACACTAGACGTTCCTATAAGGCTAGGAGTCGGAATCGGAGCAAACCTGAAAAAATCATCAGCTAACAAATTGACATCTCCAGGATTTTCAGGCTTGAAATTGAAGAGTGGATCTGCTAGATGGTTTACATGAAATTTCTTAATATTACTCGAACTAGCTGATTGTAAGTCTGACTTTTCATTATTATTTATACCCTGGTTCTCAAGCATAGGCTCTATGTAAACACCGGTAAAAGCTATATGTTTCTCAGTGGGTTTAACATGCATATCTCCTACTTTTGCGTTGATTGTATTCTCTAAATATTTTACTAATTGTCGTATATTTTTTAATCTTTCTTCGTTGCGATATCGTTCAACCCAGTTTCTTGAACCATAAGTCTTGCTAAAGGGTATTGGTGTAGGATGTCTGTATTCGAAGTAGAAAGGTCTTGGGCTTGTTCGTCTGATTGGTTGTAAAGTGGTGGGTGACTTCAGAATGGTTACATTGAATCGTCTTTTTTTACTGAGAGGTACAGACATTTCTAATGCTGGGTCTACAAAACTACTCTCTTGTAACGCATTAATCAATAAAGGCATTCGTTCGAAATATCCTTGATCGAATCCGAAATTACTTCGGTCGAGTCTGTCGGCGAATGGCTGATCAGCTGAAATGTTACCCGTTCTATTTATAACTTTTCTGTTTTGTACTAGACTCCATTCTACGGCAATCGCGTATTCGTAAATTAGTAGAATTACCTGAAAATATCGTAAAACACTATTAACTGCATAAAAACTTATTCTTTATACTATTGAAAAAAATAAAACATAATTTTACATAAACGCATATCAATATTTTATTGTAGTTTTTATAAAACGTTCATACAATACTCGTATCAAGATACTAGAAAAATACTTACAACAATACATTATCTAATTACTATAAATCTTGTTGCAACACACAAACAAAAGCAAAAAAAAAAAAAATTGTTCAATTAAATATTTGGAGTACCGAAATTGTTAGCAAAATTTAAGCTGTCATAATCAGTATGTTCCTCGGGTTTCCACTCAATATTACGTTCCGAATAAATTGTTTTTGTCGTCGATGTCGGTAGGAGAGATTTTTTGCAAACCGAAACAACTTTTTCTATAGATTTTTGTGTTCTAATGTCAGTATCGTATTGTGAGGTTGATGAGTTTTCAATATTATTAATCTTGTTAGTTGCAGTATGCAATACGATTATTTCTGTATTTTTAGATGGCTTCAACCATTCTTTTTTAAATTCATCTTGGTTTTCAGTATTTCTACTTTGGTAAGACCCGAAAGTCATTTGATATTGTTTATTTTCAGTATTAGTTGGCACTGCCGTGAATAATTTTGAGTTTATAATACTTTTTAGTAAACCGGAAATCTTATTCTTCTTAATGTCATTGCTTATAATGTTACTGCTTTCAGCTATATTCTCAGATTTAGTTTCTGAATTATCAAGGTATCCTGGATGATTCTCATCAATTATTTTTTTGTGTCGATAAACAAGATCGGTCATCTTTTTCATATTATTTAAACTCATGTCTCTATTCTTTATAACTGGATGATAATTAGATAGTTTTGTATTATATCCCACTTTTCTCATATTGTTAAATATATTGGTATTTTCCAATTTATCTATCACTTTATGTTTGAGTATTAAAAAGGAAGGTGCATAGAAATTGTTAAATTCTAATTTTGTGTTTGTTGTAGGTGTATCATAATTATCGTAGTCATCATCTTTGAAGACAGGTACAATTGGATGTTTGTATTGTGGTAACCTGGCCACAGTATCCAAAAAATGTTCATTACTTACAGAAGCTTCCTCAATATTGTGAAAATTTACTGGCATAATTAGCTCTGTCGTTGTTGTTAATTTTTCAGTTGTAATAGTATTAGTTGTATTTGGCGTAATAGTACTCTTCTCGGTGTATGAAGGCCATATGTCATAAATGTCATACATTGGCATTGTATTTATAACAGCCTTAGATGTACTTGGTGACGGGTTAGTAGTATATTTTACATAGGCATATTCATTAGCAGATGTGTCAGATTTTTTAAAGCTACTAATGTAGCTGGCAAAATTATTATTATTTAATTTTCGATGATAGAGATTTGATTTATTTATTTTATCAGTGATATATTGTGACATATACACTAACGGAAATTCTGTTGTGTCTTCTATTTTAGCGTCTTGTTGGTATTTATATTTATTGTTTCTGTCGGATATGAAGTTTGAGTCGTAATAGGTTCCGTTGTGATTTTGTCCCGCACTAATTCTGTTTGGATGTCAACCAGCGTTGATTCCATTTTGATTAGATTTATCGTAGGTTCGGTTTCAATTTCAATTGTTGTTGGAATTATTGTGATTTCTATTATCGTTTCTGCCTCAGTTTTAGTGGCATTTGGTTCTATCTTAATTTTACTGGCTGTTTGTTCTGTCTGGGTGTCAGGTTTTGCTTGGATTATAGTGGCTACTATTCCTGGTTTAATTTTAGCCGCTATTGGTTTTGACTGGATTTTAGTTGCTATTTGTTCTCTCTGGTCGTTTATTAGGTATGACTGGATTTCAATGGCTATCGGTTCTCTCTGGATTTTTGGTACTATTGGCCCTCTCTGAATTTTAGTGGCTATCGGCTCCCTCTGAATTTTAGTGGCGTTTAGTTCTTCCTGGCTTTTAGCTCTTAGCTTCGGCTGAATTTCAGAGTCTGTTAATTCTTTTATGAATTCATCATTTATTTCTTCTGTTTTGTTTCTAAATGCCATTGATTCTGTTCTGATTTTATCCAGATTTTTTTCTGTTGTAATTATCTTCGTAGCTTCCTCTGTTTTGAGTGTTTTTGGCGTTAATCCTGACTGAATTTCAGTTGATATCTGTAGTGTTTTATAAATTTGTGTCGGCGGACTTTTATTTATTATAATTTCTTTTAATGTAGGTAATGTAATTAATGTTGAAATTCTTGAATGTGTTGCAACTTCTGTCAGTGGTTCAGATACAGGTTTATAAAGTAGTTTAGGCGTAAATTTGGATGCACATGGTGACAATGTATTGGTCTGTTTTTGAACAATTCCATGTAATATTTGAATCAATTTATTTAGTAAATATCTCATGTCTTTTGGACATGGGCACTTCTTACCATTTTCTGTACTTGTATTTTTACTGAGTAGTATTTTTGACTTTCTGTGTTTTGTTTTCACACGACTAGATTTATGTTTTATTTCTTTAGTTTCATTTAATCTCTTAGATTTAGTAGTCAGTTTTAAAGGCTTTTCAGTATATTCATAATTAATTTTTTTCAACTTATCAGGTTTAGAGAAAGTGACCTTGTCATTGATCATTTTGTCGAAATAATTTAACATTCTCTCATAATTTTTTATTTTCCTTATTCTGGAAAGATATTCTAAATGTTTTGATGGCCGCTTTATATGTATTAAAGGCGTCGTTTTGTAGTCATACAGTTTTTGAGATGGCAATTTCAGCCAGTTTTTTGCGTCAGAAAATATGTTTCTTTTAACGTAGTTCTCTGGATTATCTATTTTGTGAAGAGGCGTACTGGGGCTCGAGTAACCTTTCAATAATCTATCTAAATATCCGCTTTCATTCAAAGTTTTCAACAATATTGGTAGTAATTTGAGCGTCGTTTTATCCAAATTAATGCTTTTCAAATATTTTGAGTCTTCTATTGTAGAGTTGGTATGATTTATTATTCCAAGCCAATTTGGTCTTATTGTTAATTTTCTAGGATCATGTGTATCTATGTTAATAGTGTATTCATACACCAATATGACGCTCTGAAATGAGAAAAATATATTTTAATAATTTTATAACACAACTAAAATTAAATATAAGATATAGGAATTATCGATTAGTAACTTACCTCTACTTATAAATAACAAGTTTTAGTTACACACACTTTTAATTACAACTTCAGTTATTTACGAGTAAAAGATTAAGTGGTACAGATAACACAATATTTAAAAAGAAAACAACACTATAAATAATATTAGTATTATGAGCTCCATTCTTTTCTCGTCTCTTTATTAATTACCGAACACAGAAAGGAATTCAACCCACGACCTATTTTTTAATCGGCAATTCAAATTGTATTTACATGTCTAAATAAATAGGTATCTACACCGTTGAAAGCGCGCCTATAGGTTACGGTTAGGATCACCGAAAATTTTACATATTGTTACCTAAATGTAATCAACATGACTGGCTACCGATGAGAATGTCTGACCATCGTTTAAAAGAGGATTGGGACAGGCTGGATTGGAGGATTGGACATATCCAGTAGAGGTCTTTGAATTACTCTAAGCTTGAAAACCGAACAGATTAAAACAATTCGACTTTTTAGGACCTTTTCTGTTATTTTACCCACACTACGATGGTAGATCCACGCTGGTTTCAGCATGAATGGGCCGGATCGTCCGGGAAAGTACTACCCTCTCATATAAGATCGACATAAGAGTAGTAGTATCCGTACTACTGCGTATCGTTCGGTGAGTGAGAGCGCCGGCGGCCCAATTCCCCCCCCTCTGTCCTCCTTCCCCACCTCCCTCATTTCCTTCCCCTAACCCTATGCCCAGCCGCCATAGTGAAGGCCACCATATTAGCAGTTTAAGACGGTGGCTTTCGGTATATTGGCTACCACTTCTGGATTCCACTGACTGCTTACCATCAGGCGGGGTGAAATCACTTTGGTAGGCTAATATAAAAAAAACTACAGAAAATGGCACTTTACGGAAAAACCATCTGGTTCTAACTTTACTATTGCAGATATTATATCTTTATAATAATGTTTTATAATATCACAACAACTACACACAACGACCACCTAGACCCAAAACAAGCATTATAGCTTTTATTATGGGTTCTAGAAGGTGGATATACGTACTTAAATACTTTTTTTTTGTAAATACTTACAAAAATAGTAGAACGGTTTTCTTTGACTTGAAGTGTTTTTTTGTATTAGACGTATTTCAGAAACAATCTAATTGTTCGTTTGATGTTTCTGTGCTCATTGAGTGACTAATATTAGCTTTTGAACATCAGGTGGATCACTTTCTCGTTTTCCGGCAGCCACCATTATCATAATCAGCTATAAAAATACATAGACAAAGACGTCCTCTATTGGACATATTTCCCACTAAACATACGGACTTATATAATTTGCCATAGTTTTTTTTTTATTTGACAGTAGCAGGCAAGCAAATAGCCCACGTGATAGTACCGATGTGGTAACAGTCGCTCATGGACAACTCAGAGTCCCTAGCAATGCTCCTGCTAAGCCAGGGACTCTGCAAAACCGCCGCCTACTGTGAAGGGAGTGGGGTAGTTGAAAGGGTTGAGGGAGGTGAAGAAACCAACGTGGATCTTCTATCGTGAATAGCCACCTCTTACGACACATACCCGAAAGCTATTCTACTGTCGACAATAAAAATGTATCTAACTAGTTTTGTTTGCACAATTGTACTTTATAGTCCATCAATGTTTATCTTTATAGCACACAATGTATGCTACATTGTAATTGTAATCTTGTTATAGATTACGAATCATCTGTGATATAACGCGCGTAATGTTTATTGTTTACTGTTTGTTTGAATTTTACGGTAATCATTTTAAATTCGAATCATGCAGAGAGAAACTTTATTTCTTACTAGATGTCTGCGGTGCGGCTTCACCGCTTCTTTGCTTACTGCTCTGCTTCCGTCGCCAGTAGCGTGATGTTACATAGTCTATAATCTTCCTCGAGAATTGGGCAATACGCAAGAAGAATTTTCAAATCCGACTGGGACTTCCAGAGATTAGCGCGTTCAAACAAACATACAAACTCTTCCGCCTTATATAATAGTAATATATGTTAGCCAATAAACTAACTGATATCTTGATTTTGTCTTTCAGATAGGGTTCAGAGACTGAGCTAGCTAGTGATGAAAAAAATATTTTTGAAGGAATAACTATGGGAATACGTATATACGATACAACATTTATGAAATGACAAATATTTGAAATTCTGCATAATTGATATCCTAAACCGATAAATATCACACCTCAATAATCATAGCAAATTTGCAAAACAAGAAACCTTTCACTTACTAAGAGTCTGACGTCACGGTGGTTGCTCAGAGCCCGCAATGAAGAAAGCAGAAAGTATGCACAAGCATTACGCTCAATATGTTAAACCACATTGTTCAACACGGCTCGTGTGTTGTAGTGAAGCAAGGGAATTTGCATGCTATAGTTAAGAACCAAACTAATTATATCTATATTTGGTTTTCAACTCGCATGATGTGCCTCTGTGTCTGCTTGACATGCAAATTATGAAAGTATATATATTTCAAAAGAGACATAACCATAGCACAAAGATTCCTCAGGTCAATGTACTCTAGCATTTAAAACAAAATCGAAAAAAATAATCGAATCTAAAGACTGATATTGAAGAGGGATTGAAGTGAATCGTATTGGTGATGCAATCTGAGATGTAGCTCACACAATATATAGAAAAGAACTCGATAACTAATTGCGGTACGGCGGTAGAATTAGCATTGATATTGCTGCTTCAATTTTAATGACAAATATTCTATAAGAAATGTTTATGTATATCTACTTCATATAAAGAGTCTGTCTTCTGCAGAACTATGAGTTAGTTTTAAAGAAAAGTAAATTATACTATAAATTTTCATAGGAGTCTTCGCAAAGGCTATTATTCAAAATTATTATTAAATAATATTATTAATTCTGATGATGTAAGTTTGCTGTCAAACCGGATGGAAAGCAACTTACTGCTATTAGCTATATAATTTATTTTGTGACCAAATTATAAGCACTTTTATGAGAATAATGACAGGCTGACGGTTAGGTTAATAGGCATAGACATTGCGTGTTGAGGTTGCCATTTTGACCAATTGAGCAGTCGCCTCGAAACGTGTCTCCCATTCTTTTTAGTACCATGAGTTATGTTTACACTTTCACAGTTTTAGACTGAAGATAAATTACTTCATTATTAAATATTCAATCATAAATGAACCTGACTTTTATGCCATAATGCGTAGACTGAGAGCATCATTATAATAATAGACTATCATCATCAATAGACTAATTAACTGCAAGAACAGCATTGTGACTTCCGTCTTTCGCTGCCTATATATGACCACAAAGTACTTCATCGTGACATGACTTGGGCCTTCTTGTTTTTAATTTGAATAATAATATTATGTTGTTTTTAATTTTATTTTATTTGTAATGTAATTTAATGTATTTAATTTTTATTTCACTTTATAATTTTAATATTTATTTTTATATTATAACTTATTGTGATCTATGGGTGTATGCCTGAAAATAAATGGATTTATTATTATTATTATTATCAAATGTACCTACTGTTTTGAAACTTAATGAGAAGATAGTTAAGTATTTTTGAAGACAAGCTAAGCGTTGCTTGTTACTATGAAACACTCTTATATTGACATAGGCCTCTCCTAATTCACGTTAACTATCAAATCTACAACCGCAACCTTTTTTAGGTCGTCTGTCTACGTTTGGCGAGTCGTGGTGTCTACTCTATAAAAATCTTATCTTATCAGCTAAAAGACGTCCACTGCTGGACATAGGCTTCCTCCAATTTTCACCGCCTAGGCTGGTCGCGTCAGCTGTACTCGCCCATCGGCAAAATTATTTAGTTCACTATAATTATTTAAATATTAAAGCAGGAACCATAAATGTCATGTTTTATTCATCTTTGGTACCAGCTAACACCGTCACGATACCATTAAAAATTTCATATTATTACAATACACAAGATATATACTTCTTTTATAGCAATGTTAGTTTACATTGCGCTATTATGTGTACAAAAATACTCAGTATTATATAAGTAATTAAACACTTTAGTTGTGTATAATGCTAACTAATTTTTAAGGTATATTAAAATAGAATTATCAAAAGTATCGATATCGAACATTTTTTATTATTATTCCTTTAAACATATTATTTATAAAATAGACCTGGTCTGAAAATAAAGTTATTTACGAATAAATTGATTTATTTAATGCTATTGATGAACTAAAGTTTTTAGAACTATAATTTATATTTGAATCCTTAATATCATGATCTTTAAATCTTCTAGAACTTTTTGAGCTCAAAAAAGTCTGGACAAAAAGAAAACAGTATATCGTCATAACAAAAAACATTTTATACCAAAATATCTTTAAAGTGATACTAAGAAAGAAACAAACTATTTCTTTTAGGTTAATAGGTAGATGGATAACACTTATAAATTACTAGCTTACCGCGGCGCAGAACGGACATATCAATTTTCATCGAAATCAGTTCAGCTGTTTGAATAGTAACAAACACACACACACATACAAACTTTCGCATTTATTATATTAATAGGATAATCCAATAATTGTTACAATCAATTTCAGAAACAGGACATGTTGTTGATGTTACAACCGCAAATCAGGATAAAATATTGCATGGCAATGTGAACGATACTTTGGAAAGAAAGACCGCAGATGATATGTACGATACTTCACAGAGAAAGACAGCAGATGTTAGATGTTGTTGACGGTAGTAGATCCACGCTGGTTTCAGCATAAATGGGCCGGATCGTCCGGGGAAGTACTACCCTCTCATAGAAGATCGACTTAAGAGTAGTAGTATCCTTACTACTGCGTTTCGTTCGGTGAGTGAGAGCGCCGGAGGCCCAATTTCCCCCCTTTCCTCATTCCTCACCTCCCTCATTCCCTTCCTGTAACCCCATTCCCAGCCGCCATAGTGGAGGCCATCATACCAGCAGTTTAAGATGATAGCTTTTGGTATGGTGGCCACCACTTCTGAATTCCACTGACTGCTTACCATCAGGCGGGGTGGAGTCACTTTGGTAGGCTAATAAATATAAAAAAAAAAAAAAAAAAAACAATCAAAATGTTTTACAATAAATCTACGTAACTCTAAAACATGCGTGACAACTAAAAAGGAAGCGAATAACTAGTGACAGAATGGTGAATGTTTACAAATAGAAAGACGCAGGAAAAACAACAACTGTTATTATGTATACAAGCACAACAATGTGCTTGGAATATTAGTTCATGATAACGTCATACGTTATAACATTTTAATTATGAAACTATCTAGATTTGTATGAAACCTAATCAAATCAAAATACGTATGTTTATTCATTTAGGTAAATGAAATTAATACTTATGAACTTTATACATTACAAATTGTCTGCCAATTAACCTTCAGCCAGTTCGCTGACGTTAAGATAGGGCCATGACAAGAACTGGCAAGAAACTCAGGCCACTCTTTTTAAACGCCAGGTTATTAAAATTTTTGTAAGTTACAATTTCAAGTAGCATTCAAAGTGACGCAAGCAATACTTATTAATCCTATCCTAATCTGCAGTGTACTTGTTGCAATGTGAAAATTCTGGGGCTTCAACGCTAGTTCAATTTTTGTCTTGTATTATTCCCCCCACATTGTGGTGGAATCTGCGTTTCGGGTCTTTCTTATTAATACTAAAAGTTCACTATTTTGTCCAAAAAATATTTATTAATTAATTTGATTTACTTTAACAAGGTTAATAGGGTTTTCTTTGATAATATTAAGGCAACCTCAAATAAATACTGTTTTATAATGAATTTTTTTTATAGATCTGCTTCTTTCACCTTCGTTGTACATAAGAGGTGTTTAGAGTAGAAACAATCTTATACTAAATTCACTACTAGTGTAAAGAATACAACAAGATAAACTTAAACCTTTAGACAGTTTCCATTATTTTTCAAAGATAAATAATTGAAGTTTATTATAATTACACTTTGTCAAATCTTATTAAGTTTAAAACTTAATTCTTGAATCAATTCATTTAGTTCAGGTATTATTCTGTTATTTAGTTATGGATCCATATTCTTTAGTGTATAAAGTGCTTGCGTATTATAGGCTTACATCTAAGAGCCTTTTTGTATTGTAGTATATTTACTAGTATTGTTTAATATATTGTATACTGGTAGCGTGTCTACATTAAATAGTTAATTTTTCTGCTACTATGATATTAGCAATAACGTAATAATACAACTGCAGTATTATTATCTAAATTGTAATGAACGGTAATTTATTATCGTGTGTGTTTAATTAATTAACAATATTACTGCATTCAGTAATCTACACGCACAGTATTTTAGTAATATGCACGTCATTTTGCCAGAGGGAGAACCTGTTCTAATCCCCAACAATACATTTTCTCGACAAAAATGCTTAATATCACTTTATCCGACCCGCGGATTGAGCCCAAGATCTCTGCGTGACTGTTCGTATATAGTACTATCACTTCTTAAAGGATAAATCACATATACACCAAAATAATAAAAATCGAAGTTGAACATTTTAATCGAAAAGAGCAAGATTCAAGGAATTCACTAAGCCTACTGAACTACCGAGGCTGTAAAATATATTAATGATTTAAATACATATTTATATTTGCTCATAGTATTATTAATATATTGTTGACATTTGTCATTTGGTTGTTCATCATCCGCTGAAAGAGGTCCACTGTTAAATAAAGGTCTTTCCTAATTTTTGCCACCTACTTGTTACATACTTTTAAGTCTACGCATTGGTGAAGAACTTAGTATTGCTTTATGTTGGTATTTAGTAAAGTCATTTTCATAAATTACGTTTAATCAACTTCATAACAGTGTGCATGTTGTGTCATCTGTTAGTGTTTGTACATGTTTTGTTTGTCTGTCTATGAGTTTTTCTTTTTATTCCTCTCATAAAGAGCAATCATTTGGTAAATCATTTATGTTTTATTGCATCTTACGATTTTTTTATATGTTCATGAATTAGAATATACCTAACTCTTAAGTGACCGACAATTTTCTTACCTAGGCAAATTGTGAGGCAATTTGCTTTTCATTAATTTTGCAACTTAAAAAAATAGTAAGAATGTTACATTATTGGCAATAAAATTGAGTTATGCGTGTTGTGATACTTTTAGACATGAAAATATGATATTTCCCACTCTCTGTGCAAAAAAGTCTTAAAAAGAAATAAATGCGAAAAATGCGAAAGTTTTTGTGTGTGTGTGTGTGTTTGTTACTATTCACTGCCTAAACGGCTGAACTGATTTTGATAAAAATTGGTATGTAGATATATTCGGTGCCGGAGGCAGACATAGGTTTTTTATCCCGTAAATCTGTCTGGTTCCCGAGGCATATAACAAAACATATTTTACGCGTGGGCAAAGCCGTGGTGTGCAGCTAGTGTAAGTATTATAAAGTTGACAATTGTGTAATTAATGATACTACTTGATATATCAGCAGTAATTAACTTTCATCAAATTAAATTTAGATTTTGATGTTTAGTTTTCAGTTATCTATATATTAATATTATTATTGTGTTTCAACCTCAATGACATATAAAGTTAGTTAAATTTAAGTAGTTTAAGAACACGTAGCGAGAAAGCTATTTAAAACAAATTAAAACACAAACAACAAAATTACTCTGCCAACGGAATACGAGATCATGTTAAACAAACCAAACATAAAAATCATGTACGAACTGATTCTTTTTCAAGCCATATTAATTGAAAAATACATGAAATTCACTGATTTATAAATCACAGGTAAAACAACACGTCGCATCAAGTAAAATGAGAATTATGATTTGGCGATTTTAAATTTTAAGGTACTGAGTACAAAATAAACATTTCTAAAAAATCAATTCGACTTAAGCCCCATTTCTATTAAGGGTGCGACTGAAGTTATTCACAAATACGAAAATACAATATATTAGATTTAATATTAAAAGTAAAAAAAAGACACATAAGAATTTAACAATAGTAGAAAACCGAGACAACTTACAACAACAACGGTAACAGTAAGTGCTGTAGATATAGCCGCACATGCACATCCTTGAGTTATTTGCCTTTTCCTTGACGATCTTAGGAATTCATCGGTCTTCGCGTCAATGGTCCTGTATAAACCGAACTGTTGTATTCTGGAACTCGAAGACGCGACCGATCCTTCACTAGACATGATTCACCTCACATCACTACTGTTCGTGTAACGTCTTTGCGTTCGCGCTTGAAAATGTACCAGATTCTTTGTTGTAAGATAATGTGTTTTCCTTTTAGTGTTGAGGGTGGGGACTTTCGTTTTGATGATTGTCGATGTTGATATCGATTATTGTGAGTTGTTTGATATAGGTTTAGTGTATTTTATTATTTGTACAGATATTGTTTTAATTTACTATTTTAATTAAAATTTGGATGTCAATTCCTAATACTTTTTTAGTTTGGGAATATTTACTTGATATGTAAGTAGAGTACAAAAATGTTTTTTACTTGCGTTATTTTTGTTTCGGCTATGTGCTAGTTTACGGTCTTGATTTTACGTAAAGTAATTATCTAGCTTTTACAATATTGCAAAATAAGATATCTACCTGTACAAGATATATTTTGTACGAAGGCATGTGATAATAGAATGCTAATATATTTCGTTTTGTATTACTGCATAAATGTCATATTCAGATTACTTACGACAAATAATTTTATCGATATTACAGTAACATCACTTTATCGTAATGAGCATACTCGACGTAACGCGCCAGAGCGTACCGACCACCACTCCCACAACCAAATAATACACATCAGTGAAAATCATAATTATGTATAATTTATTCACATCACTACATACGTACATGTGTGTTATATTACTTTAATGAGAAGTAAGCAACGTTTTTAAAGCATTTACGAAGATGATTTCAAAAAAATTAAACTTGTATATTGTCTTAATTTTCTCACAATTGGACATCTACACCGTTTAGCAAATGGCCACTCTTCGTCAGCTGCAATAGATTCTCTTAAATAGATTTTTGGGTAATGTCTGTAAATTGTGGCAAAGTACAGTAATAATTACGAACTATTTGGTGCAGATAGCACCAAATTCTAGGACAGCATGGCGTTTGGTTCATAACCCTGGAATTCAGCAACATAAGCAAATAGTTTTAGGGTGAAAATATTCAAGAATTCTGAAAGAAATGTACAGAGTCTGTCGTGAAGTTAAAGGATGTTTAACTTCGGCCTCTTGTCACTCCAAACTGTCAACTTTTTTAGAACTACAATCTATTTATTGTCCTTTTTTTTATATATTAGCCTTCCAAAGTGACTCCACCCCGCCTGATGGTAAGCAGTCAGTGAAATCTAGAAGTGGTGGCCACTATACCAAAAGCCATCGTTTTAAACCGCTAGTATGGTGGCCTCCACTATGGCGGCGGATTTAGGGGAAGGCAATGAGGGAGATGAGGAAAGAGGAAAGGCGGAAAATTGGGCCTCCAGCGCTCTCACTCACCGAACTCTTACGTCGATCTTGTATGAGAAGGTAGTACTTTCTCGGACGATACAGCCCATTCATGCTGAAACCAGCGTGGATCTACTACCACAGCACTTTATTAGCAAGGTGTTCTTACAGAAAAATAAAACTATCATTTTGTTTTCCTGTGTTTAAGTAATGTAAGTTTTATAATCTGTCCGTCGCGTTTTTAGGACCATGGTTGACCTTATCACCTGTCAGTGTCTGTATCGCCATCATAGAATATCACAAACTTACGCGTGTTCATCATAAAGTTTATAAATAGTTATCTCTGAGTTTATATATGTCATCTGTGAATAATAGTATGAAATACTGTCATGTAACTGGTCACATGTAATTGGTCCATTTTCACGAATACTGTTTCAGTTTTTGAGTGCTGCTTTTGCTTTTCAAGTCGAGTTAGATTAGTTTCGCCAGATCTTTAAAAAATGTGATCAAACAGTTCTTTACAAAATTTGCCGTAAAAATGCTAAAGTCACTTTAAGAACTAGAGCCGACATTAAAGATACATAAAAGAAAAAGTCAGATTTAAATTATGACAAATGAACAAAATATTTGAACAGTTAGCATAATTTTTATCACATGCTGTTACTAAGTACTGCATCAAAAATTATGTTGTCCTAAAATTTATCATAATCTTCTCTGGTAATTGTATTTTCACTGAACATTAATTGTGTATAATTATTTTGGTACTTATAATTGTGCAATTAAAGCTTATTAAAGCTGAGCGTGACGTAGACAGAAACTGGCTTATGTCCGCAAAATTATAAAAGTACATACGTTTTTTTTTAATTACGTATAGTGGCCTCTCAAGCATCAATTTAATTTTTAATGTTTATACCAACATTTAAACCACGTCAAATATATTAAACACTTTTTTTTTTTTTTTTTTTTAAATTTGCCCAAAGGGCAGGCTATAGTCTTTCGACCATACTGCCTAGTCTTCCATGTAGGATTTCTTACGTGGTAAGTTTGTAAAAATAATGTCTTTCGTTTATATACTTATTGTATTGTTTTTTTTATTTATTTTGTCTTTCGTATTTAACCCATTTTTTAATAGAGTAATTTTATTTTTGTCCAAAATCATTATTCATGTCATTTTACTGTCAATGTCATGGTAAATAACCTCCTTTTTCTAAGACAATCGTTTTGTATGTCTTCAATTCATCGATATAATTTTATTTCATTTAATTCAATATTTTTGTCCTATTTTCCGAGCTGTCTCCTTAAGTACCTAGTTAATTGTTTACTTTACTTTTTTAAGAATTAAACCTAAAGTTAATAAGTTTTACTATTAAAACAAATAATATTATTAAATACACGAGAACTTATTATAACTAAATATCATTTACAGTCTCTACTATAAATTTGTACAAGTATATATAAACTGAGACATTCTTAAGTAGCTCCTGAATGCATTGCGGGACCTCGTCAGGATTATTATAAATTTTAAGCAGCTCATCCGACAACACAAGGCGCTGAATGTTGAAAGATGAGCACTGGAAAAAGATATGATGTAGTGACTGAACTTCTTGTGATTGACAATACTCACAGTTAGGAGAATTGACCATTCTAAGGCGATGAAGATGATAGTTTAAACGACAATGACCAAAACGCATACGACTGATAATTGAATAAAATTTTCTATTTATGAATCTGTTATACTTGCAGAACCAAGGTATGGAGTTTATTTGAACGTCTAGAGTGGCAAACCAAGTACCTTTATTTTCAACCTGAGTGCACTGGTATGAATGTCTCCCCCACTCGCGACACATGCGCTGTCTTAAAAGACTAACTGCATCTGTAGGTGGTATGGAAACATCCATATCAGGGTCAGAATTAGGAATTAGTTCTTCCAAATCAACAATCTTTTTGGCTAAATAGTCTACCTTTTCATTCCCTACAACACCAATGTGCGAAGGCACCCACACAAAACTAATTACAATATTTGATTGATATAATTCCACCCATAACTGCTTTATTAAATAAATTATATAATTTGTGTTAGCATTTAATTTGTTGTTTGACAAGTTTTGCAGAACACTCATGCTATCACTTACCACTACCCATTTGTTATGTCCTGAATTATAATTTTCAATATGTTTCAAAGCACTCAATATAGCAACAGCTTCAGCTGTAAAAATACTTGAATTTTTGTCAATTTTTCTGCCAATGCCTATATTTGAGGAGGGCTCATATATGGCAAAAGACACAGCCTTATCATTCTTAGAACCGTCTGTATAAACAAATTTATGATCTGACCACTCTGATAGCATTGCATTTACTTCCTCTTTTGTGGACAATTCTTTTTTTTTCTTTAGAATTACATTAATTGCTGGAAATTTACCAATAAAAGTTCCTTCATAGCAAGGCAAAATATGTTTGGATTGATAGATATTTAAATTTTGAATAAAATTTATGAAACTTTGAAGACCCTGTATCATAAAAATTGGTTTAGAAACTAAAGGAGTAATCGAGTGTAACAAATTGACCAATAGACTGTTATTAGATACACTATAAAGTTTTAGTATAAATCTTTCTTTTAAGTAATTAAAACGAATGCTTAATGGTGGGATATTACAATCAGTCTGCATTGCATTTATAGGAGTACTCCTGAATGCTCCAGTTATTACACGCAAGCATTTATTTTGAAGAACATCTAAACTATTTACAATTTTAATATCTGCAGCAAAACAATAGAAACCATATTCAAAATGACTACGAACTAATGATTTATACAACAGTAACAAAATTTTTGGGTCTGCACCCCAATATGAGCCAGACAAAGATTTCAGTACATTATAAGCTTTAATTACTTTGCTAATTATATGTTTTATGTAATTATTCCAGGTTAGATTATATGAAAAAAGAACCCCCAAAAATTTAACCTCAAGTGAAGTGGGTAATGCACAATTATTATAAAGCACATTGGGCATATTATGACACTGTTTACCAAACATAACAACTTTGGACTTGAACAGATTAACATTTAGATCAAGGTAAGAAAAATATTCATAAAGATTTACCAATGCATCATTGACTATTTGGATGGTTTGTGGTAAATTGTTCCCAGATGTATAAACAACCAAATCATCTGCAAACTGTAGATTTTTAACCTGAGACCCTAAAATAAGATTTAATCTACGTATATACAATATAAATATTAAAGGTGATAATATACCGCCTTGACAAACTCCTTTTGACGAGAGTCTAGGTCCATAGAGATGTCTATTAAATTTAGCAAATACTTCTCTATTGCTCAGAAAACTTTTAATCCAATTTATAATTTTTACAGGAATTCCTATTTGCAATAATTCATGACAGAGAATATCTATATTTACACTATTAAAAGCTCCTGCAACATCAAAGAAAACTCCAACCAAATTTTTTTTTGCCAATAAAGAGTTATGAATATCGAGCTGTAATTGACAGACACTTTCCCTAGCAGACCGATTCCTACGAAAACCAAATTGATTAGAAGGTAAGATATTGTTTTTTTCTATGTAAAACTCTAAACGTTGCTTCAACAATTGTTCAAATAACTTTCCTACACAAGAAGTAAGTGCTATGGGACGATAAGAATCAGGACATAACTTTGGCTTATCTGGTTTTAAAATTGGTACAAGACAATCTACTTTCCAATCTTGAGGTATAACATTATTTTCCCACAGTAAATTAAGTATTTTTAGAAATGTTTGTAAACTTGCAGTGCTTAGTTTTTTAAATAAGATATATGGTATTCCATCAAGACCATAAGCAGTATCTCTTCGGGAGGAGATTGCAGATATTAATTCATTAATTGTAAAAGGATTAAGTAGAAAATTATTTTTGGAATTAATACTGTCAGTGAGAGTTTTTGAAGAATGTTGCACAAAGTCTGGAGTGTATTTCTTTAAAAAATCTAAAACCCATGCGTCATTTTCATGAATATTAAAATTATATGTCTTATTATATTTACGCATAAATTTCCATACAATGGATAAATGTGTGCATCTATTAAAAGTTTCACAAAGAGAAAACCAACTCTTTTGTCTTTCTGTTTTTAAAATGAGTTTTTTAACTGCCCGGAGTCTTTTAAATTGAAGATAGGTTTCTTCTGTTGGATTTTCTTTAAAATTTATATATGCTGTTTTGAAATTTAGTACAGCCTCTGTACACTTTTGATTCCACCAAGGAAGAGAAGGTCCTTTAATCTTATTTTTTTTGCATGTGTGATTGGTGGTATTTGTGATAACATGACCATTTAAATTATTGGAATTAGCAGCTGCTGTGCGCAAAATAGAACAAAATTGAGAATATGAATTAAGAAGACTTTTATTATCTATTTGAAAATCAATTAGCAATTCTTCCACACAATTGCTATAGATTCGCCAATCTACGAGTTTATAATTTGGGTGAATGGGCAAATGTTTAACATTCAAACAATTCCCATAAAAAACATTGTTTTTGTTTCTGCTAACCATTACTTTTATGATTACAGGAATGTGATAACTACTACCAAGAGGACTATCATGTACAGACCATTCACAATTAAGTGCCAACGACGATGAAACCAACGATAAATCCAGTGCATTGGGACGCCATGTTAGAGAACCAACAGTTGTTGCTTGACCATCATTAAGCAGAACCAAATTATTTTCGTCAATGACTTCTAAGACTTCTCTACCTCTTGGAGAGTCAGAAACGCATCCCCAGGAAGTGTGATGGGCATTAAAGTCTCCAGCGAATATAAAAGGACCAGGAATAGATTTCACCAATGAATCAAAATCATCTTTATTAAAAACTGGATTAGAGTTTAGGGGGCTATAAAAGCTGACTATACTTATTTCTTTATTTTTAATTTTAATTTTCACACAAATGTTTTGTAAAGAATTATCAAAATAAGTGTTAATTTTAGTGTAAGTAATGCTTTCATGAATTATAATTGCAACTCCATTGTGTTTGTTACCACAATCATTCCTTTCAACATTGTAATTTTTTATTTTAAAAGACTGATCAGGTCTGAACCATGTTTCAGAAATTATTGCTATATGTATATTTTGTGCATAGAGGAAATGAATAAATATATGTTTATTGCTATTAAGACTTTGTGCATTCCATTGAACTATATTTAAGTTTGACAAATCCATTATGAGGATGATGGAAATTTCTTACTTATAGTTGTTTTTAAAACCTCTTTAATTGATGATGAATTAATAGGAACATCTTTAGATGTAACTATTTTTGTAATTGTTTCTACTAAAGTACTTATAAATTTTTCGGATTTCATTAGATTATTAATTTGTACATCTAAAGTTCGAGCAGTTAAAGCTGGGAATGTATTAGCGTCAAAGAGCTCAGAGTAAGTGACACTTCGTGACTTAATTTTATTTTCTTCAACTTTTTGTTTTTTAATTGGGCAAGATGAGGAGATAGCTATATGATTACCTTTGCAGTTTGCGCATTTAGCATCTTTTGGGTCAACCTGACAATTCTTAAAATTATGGTTTAATGTACAAATTGAACATACTTCAGTATTGCGACAGAATTTAGCAATATGTCCATACCGCAGACACTTAAGGCATTGTTTTACTGGTGGTATGTATTTACTAACTTCGTGACGCCATGAGTCCAAGTAAATGTACTGAGGAAGAATAGTGGACGCGAAGGTTACTGCGACAGCCTGTGTAGGGACGAAAGTTACACCAGCGTCACCTCTGACCCTGCGCATGAAGCGCCTAACTTGTATTACGTTTTTAGAGCTGCCAATCAATGAAAAAATTTGTTTGTTGGACATTTCCACGGGAACCGAAGTAAGTACTCCCGTTATTTCGGTATCTCCAGCGGGTATAGTTGCCTTAAGAGACAGCTGATCTAACAACTTTTTGTTTTGAAGAAACATATTGGCGTTGTTTGGCAGGTCAAATGTTATGCCGACTTTGTACTTATTTATAGTACGTAGATGCATGACGCCTGAAACTCCATGCTCTCGTAAACCTTTTGATAGGGCCATACGATCCCTATCGCTAAATGTTGCATTTTGTTCGTGATGAGCCAGGAAGACTATGAGGTCCGTCTGCTTGGTTTCCTCGGGATATTTACGATTGTATCCTTTTACCTTGTAAATGGCGTACTTATCCTTTGTTGTGTCTTTGCAGCTTTCTGTTGACTCCGCTGAATCGGAGTCCGAAGATTCAGCTAACTGCTGCTGTTGCGGCGAGTCAGCATAGGACATTTCGTCCTTCCTCCGCCTTTTTTTACCCATTTCGGGTTACTAATTTACTATGTACACTATGAACAGTCTATTTAACAAAAATATTTACAAAAATATTGTTTATAATACAAATTGTGAATTTTTTCGTAAATTTGATAGAGAAAACGCGCCTTTTCACTTTCAAAGTTTCCCGCCTTTTTCTTGTCATATTAAACACGAGTCATCTATCTCATCTCTTTTTGACAGTTTTGACACCGTTCAAAAACACATCACTTAAAAATAGTGTTACCACCGTTAGTTTTATCTACACTTACTAAATTATCTATTACTTAATTTATTTTATCTTTGTCATAAGTTATTTAAATAGAAATAAGATATTTTCTGATTTTCTTTATTTATTTTTTATAATATCTTTTATTCTATGTACGTCGTGACTTTTTTGCACAATAAATGCTTTTCTTTCTTCATATAAGGCAATTAGTCAATGAGCAGTTTTTCAAGGACCTAGTTTACAGTTAAATTTTCGGAATATGTTATGTTTTCTTAGGGCTCCTTGCCAAGGACGTTGTGCTTTACAAACGAAGACCAAACTCATAGAAACACTTATTAGTTTTTTTATACAACTTTGGTGGCAAACACACCTGATGGTAACTGGCAACCATAACCTATAAACATGACTGTGTTTTCCAAGCATCGCAGAAGTAATACTGCTTAGAAACAACAAAGCCGTTGTCGACCACGGGGAAGGGGATGAGGAAGGAAAAGAGGAACGGAAGAGGACCGAGGGGGTGTTTGGGCTTAATGATATACTGGTTTTTCTTTCTTTACTTTACTTACATGATGACAATGACAGTTTTAGGAGCATAGTATCTACTATAGTAGGCATTTTATTTATTTTAACATCAACCGAACAAATATGTACTACTTATCCCAAATTTTTTGTTACTAGCGATTTCGGAAAGTCTGATTTTATAATATATTGCAGATGTTTTATAATACGTTTAAGTCTATAAACTAATTATCTATCTACAAAATATAATTATACTAGCTTACCGCGGCGTAATTACACCCAAATCTTTGCTTACTGCTCTGCTCCCGTCGCCAGTAGCGTAATGTTAACATAGCTTTTAAGAGTTGGGCTATCAAACGCAAAAAGAATTAATTCAAATCCGACTGGTAGTTCAAGAGATTAGCGCGTTCAGCAAACAAACAAACAAACTCTTCCACTTTCTATAATAGTACAGATAGAGTGCTATTAAATATTTATTTATTTATTTAATAAGGCACATCAACAATATACATATATTTGCTTTTTTATATAGCATTTTCTGTATTACATCCTAATATGCATACCAATTAGAGATGTACACAACATTCATTGTAAATAAACGTGAAACATGGTAACTCAGAAAAAACTGTTTAACAATACTTATGAACACACAAAGTATTAAACAAAAAAGTAAAAAAAAAAAACTAAATAACACTAATATCAATTATCCAACTAGTTATAGTAGGTAAGTATCAAATTAATATTATATTAAAAAAAAAAAAAAGTTAAGAAATAGTAAATACAATTGGACTGCGTTATGTAATAACGAATTAAGCGACGAAATCGAAAAAAAAGAGTTATGAATGCAGATCGACTATAGGTATGATAAACTATGTATTCAGCTATTTTTGTGTTCAAAAATCACTCTTACGGCCTTATAATAAGGGGTTGAATCAAGCGACATTTCGAACTTTGCTAGAATTTGTGCACACATTCGTTTTGTATTAAAGAATTATGCGTCAAAGTTACAGTTACAAACAGTTTTCAAATTGCATAAACGAATTAAACACGTCCACGATGAAGATAATTCAGTTTTGCCTTTTGATTTAACCGTTTTTAAACCGCAGCATCGAATTAACCACCTAAAATGGTATTTAATTCGTTAATGCGTATCACCACACGCGCAATCTTTCATCCGTTCGTGAATGAAGCGCCAGCTTCTGGCGTTTCATTCGTTATTGCATTCTATTTTCGCGGGTTTTTGCGTACGGGACGGGGTGGGGCGGCAGCGGGTGGTCTCATTACGCATCTAACGTAATAACGGAAGGATGTTTTGTTTACTTATCCATCATTTTTGTTGTTCATAAGTGAATTTATTGAAAAACAGCGTTAAAATGGATAAATTTAATAAGAATACTCGTGGTTACCGTTTCATTGCTTCATTAACAAGCAGTGATGCAATGCAAAGTAATTCTCTACAGGTATGTATCGTATACCTACTTACTACTCGTTTATTACATACATTACATTATGTTGTCTAGTAATTCTGTTTACCTATTTATCTATACATATCCTATTAAAGATAAATAGCTATTCATTTATTTATCTACATACTGATAGTGCAATCTACGAAGACGCGCCCCACTCTTCTTCCTATTATAATCGCTTACAGTACAAGTGTACGCGCTAATTACTGTATAAGTAATTACATAATATAGGTAATTAGTGTGTATCGACAAAACTAAAGCACTAACAGACTGTAACACACTTGTACGCGACTAGGGAGAAGAGTGGGGCGCGTCTTCGTGGATTGCACTATCTATACCTACTAATGTAATAGGTATAAAATGACGAAATCGTCGCGCGCTTTTTGACATTACTAAATAAAATCCTTGATGAAATCCAACTTAAACATTAAGTGGTGAATTACACACATCAACGAACGACAACGAATACCTAAATCATAATTGACATGATTTTATTGTTTTAAGGACACTACTCAGATTTACGACAAAACCCGGATACAAAATAAATACACCCAGCTGCATGATGAGGTACTTATCTGTCAAATACTTTTTTATGTTTTCAAATCTTGCATGTTAGTGATTTGTGGGTTTGGTGTTAGTATTTGAGGTTTTGCCTAGCATGTGGAGAGTATGAATGTGTGACTTGTACCGATTTAAAGATTTTTCTTGTATTCGATAAGACTTGCCTTGCCTCTTTACTCGTTAAAATAAAGTTATGTACAATGACCCCTTAAGAGGTATTGCGTTTATTCTGTTACTCCCTGTATATTTTTGTACAATAATATACGTATAACCTGCAGTAGATGGTTCGCTCAATATTACCATTACTTGTTTTATATTTTTAGATAACCAAAGTATCTGAGGCTACCCATTACAATGTTTTACCTGAAGATGAGTTATTGGAAGCTAATGAACAAAGAGTATTACTAGATATATCTAACTCCATAAATCTTGTTCATACAACGACAGAAATTGACGAAAATAATATAAGCGTCTGTACCGAAGTAGATGATGCGTACCAAAATTTAATTCAGATGGAAAATGATGACTTAGGCTCAAGGTATTTAGATTCCATAGAATTCAATACTACAGCAAATTCAAACCATGAGTTACAACAAGAACCACAAGAAAAAAGTTACAACAACATTGAATGTTCTCAGCAAGAAAATGCAGATCTTACAAACATCGATTTATCTATATCAACAGTCAATCTATGTGACAATAGCCCCAGTATACTAGACAATAATATGACTACATCTCAAGTTAGTGTTTTAGTTGAAGAAAATTCACTTATAACTATATCAGAAATATCAACTGGCAATCATAGTGAAGGTGATCTACAGAACCCGATGATATCTGAACCAATAATAAATGAAAATAGAACTGGACGACCAAAGAAGGGCAGAAAACGGAAATATCCTGATCAAACACGTGAAATTCGTAAAAAGTTATGTGAAACTAACAATCAATACATAAATCAAAAGGGAGAAGTAGTCAATCAACGAAAGTTTATCGATGTTCGCTGTAATGATGGTTGTCATGAAAAAATATCGGTAAAAGAGCGCCAAGAAGAATTTTCAAAATTTTGGGAGTTATGTTTTGAAGGAAAGTGCTTGTATATATCTTCCAACGTGAAAGTGACATCAATAAAAAGGAAAAGAAACAAGAATTCAAATAAAAGAAATAACACTCGTGTCTATTCTTTAAAAAACATAGTTGTTTGTGCCAAAATGTTTATCGATACTTTAAGAATTTCATCTGCAAGGATTGACAGATACTTAAAAAAATGCTCACGTCCGGAAAAAATTGAAGACAAAAGGGGAAAGGTATCAGGAAACACTCGTAAGATGCCTCAGGATGTTGAACAAAGTATTATCGAACACATTGATAAATTCCCAAAATATAAGTCCCATTACTGTAGAGCGCAAACAGACAGGATGTATTTACCACCGGATATGACTTTGTCGAAAATGTACGACTTATATTTATCGGAAGCAAGCTTTGATGAATCAAGAAAGACAGTTTCATTTGCATCGTATAAAAGAATATTTTATACCAAATTTAATCTACAAAGGAAAAAGCCACAGAAAGACACGTGTAATAAGTGCGACCTATTTGCTGTAAAAATCAGAGATACCACTTCACAAGAAACCAAATTAAATTTAGAGAAGGAAAGAGAGCAGCACCATAAAGAAGCCGAAGACGCACGTGCAATGAAAAGACAAGATATAACTTTGGCTAAGACTTATGATCATATTGAAACCCTGACATTTGATATGGAAAAAACACTGCCACTGCCAAGAATTCCAACCAACATCGTATTTTACAAACGCCAACTGTGGCTTTACAACTGCGGTGTGCATTCAGGAAAAACCGGTAAAGGGTTTTGTTACGTCTGGGTGGAAGGAATAGCAGGCAGGGGAGCACAAGAAGTAGGCTCCACTTTACGTAAACATATATCTTTAAATCTAGACTCAAAAGTCAAAGAACTAATCCTATGGTCAGACTCCTGTGGTGGCCAGAACCGAAATATTAAGTTGACTCTGCTACTATTTGCAGTACTAGAAGAAAATGACAACCTAGAAAAAATCACCCTACGATTTATGGTCCCTGGGCATAGCTTCTTAGAAAATGATAGCGAGTTTAGTGATATCGAATCAGCGTTAAAAACCCATACTCGGCTTTACACTCCACAAGACTACATTGATGTGATGACCAGTTGTCGTAAGAGAAACAAGTTAATAGCTAATAAAATGGAAAGTTTAGACTTTGTCGGAGTTTCTAAAATGCTGAAGACAATAGTGAATAGAAAAAAAGATATAGAAGGAAATCCTATAAGCTGGTTGAAAACTAAAGAAATAAACATTTTTAAGGATAGACCTGGTCGGATATTTCTTTCAACCTGTCATGGCGGTCAAACCCATGAAGTAGATCTTAATAAAAGACCAAAAAGAGGGGCAATAAATAACCCATTGACATTATCAAGGCATTATGAGCAACTTTGGCCACAAGGAAAACCTATTTCTCAACCGAAGCTAGATGATATAAAATCCCTCCTTCATCTCATACCATCTGATGCGAGAAAATATTACGAAAATTTAACTGGATCTCGTGATTTAGAAGATGATGTTAAAGGTTTTGATGGATCCATTGATTTTGAAGTAGAAGATGAAGAATAAAAAATAATATGGTACAGTGTATAGGTAATTAATAAAAGAAAAAAAAGGAATAAAAGTATTAATAAGATGTAGAAGTGTTACAACATTTGTTTTGTTTAAGTAAATTTTATTAAAATAACTGGATTTAATCTTATGTTCCAATTTATTTCACCCGAAAAAAATCGCAATAAAGTATCAAACGACAATAATGCCGTATAGTACGTTATTGATAAATAAAATGGTCTGAATATGGCTTAAAACACATTAACAAATTAAGCGGAAAAATGGCTATAACTACAAAACTGTATAGTTTAGCCTTATATTTTTTTAACAAATGTGAACTTATACATATTTTATATGTTCAGAATAAAAATTATACTCTTGACATATTAAATGTATGCACAGCGACCATTTTAAGTTTGAAATTTTTGAAGCTCATTTTCTCAGGATTCGTTAAATGGCGCTTAATCGGTTCTTACATAACGCAGTCCAATTATAAAATCAAAATATAAAATATAAATTCTATCAACCTATCATCATAATTATGTAGTTGCTTGAGTTAGCTTACTCTTAAATTTATTTAGAGAGTCGTGGAAGATGTCTAGATCATCCGAGCACCCGCACATAGTATTATATTCAGAGCAGATTCGTATAAGTGGCGAGTGTTTACCAGTGTTAGTTCTGCAAAATGGAATGTGTAACAGTTTAGTCATGGGATATCTGGGTAGTCTGTTTGGAACCTTAAGTTTGATGCTGTTTGATAATTGGTTGCAATCAACTACACCATTGAGTAGTTTATGTGAAAACACAAGATCATGTATTTTACGCCGATGGTGAAGTGTGTTCATTTTGAAAAAGCTTAGTCTTTGATTATAAGGAGCACGATGGGAAGTTCCATGCGAAATGTAAGCCAAGTACCTAGTGAACGCCCGTTGAACACTTTCAATCCTCTGCGAATGTACTACGTAAGAGGGATTCCAAACTACGGACGCATACTCTAGGTGGCTACGCACTAGAGCGTTGTAGAGAATCTGTTTTGTTTGTGTGAGATGAAAATCCTTAGTGTTTCTTTTGATAAAACCGAGCATTTGAGCTGCTTTTTTGGAAACCGCGTTCACATGAGAAGAAAAGCTTAACTTGGTATCTAATATAACACCCAGATCTCTAATTTCATTGACTTCCTGTAGTTGTGAGCCATTTATGCTGTACACTGAGGGAGTAGGGTTCTTCTTTTTTTTGTATTTTATGTGGTAACATTTTGTTGTATTTAGTATCATGCCATTCATGCGACACCAATTGTGAATACGATCAAGGTCAGTTTGAATTAACTGAACATCTGCATGGGTTTCAACTGTATGGTAAATCTTAAGGTCGTCAGCAAATAAAGAAAATTTAGAGAATTTTAATTGATCCGATAAATCGTTAATAAAAATTGAGAACAGGACTGGCCCCAAATGGGATCCTTGAGGAACACCTGAGTAAGCAAAGTAAACTTCAGAATCGTATCCTTTAACTGATACAATCTGAGGTCTCTCGTTTAGGTAAGACTGAAACCATTTTAGAAGATTTCCGAATACTCCGTGTGCCTCAAGCTTTTTCACTAATAATTTATGATTGACCATATCAAACGCGCTGGTAAAAATCCGTGTATATTGCGTCAACCTGTTTACCGTTGTCGATTTCTGTAGATAAGTCGGATACGAAGGAAACTAAATTAGTGTGAACAGAACGACCACTTTTGAAGCCATGTTGTGAATTTGAAATAGCGGTACTTATATGCTGTGTAAAGATGGGACATAGGAGAGATTCGCATAATTTCGAAAAACAGGACAATATTGAGATTGGGCGGTAATTTTCTACATTATTCTGCTCACCATTTTTATATATTGGTACAATGCGGGCTTTTTTCCATGTATCGGGAAAGACTCCGTCATTAAATGAACGATTCATGATCAACGATAACGGCAAAGCCAATGCGGATCCGCAGCGTTTAACAAACACAGGGGGTATTGTATCTGGTCCAACTCCTTTACGAATGTCTAACTGTTTTATTTTTTTAAGAACGTCTGTTTCGGTAAAGCTAACACAACACAATGAGTCGCTCATTGACAAATTGGACGAAGGACACTGTACTCCATCAGTCGCACAGTTACTGTATACAGATGAAAAATGCTTTGCAAATAGATTAGCTATGCCTGCACCATTGTCTTCACTTACATCGTCGGAGTGCATAATCCCCGGTAGTGACAAATCACCCTTACGCTTCTCCTTAATGTATTTCCAGAGTGCGTTTGGATTTTTAGCAATATTATATTCTATACTATGTATGTACCTATTGTAACATAATTCCATCTGTTTGTGACTACGGGCCCTTAAAACTTCAAATTCTAGTTTGTCGCGAGGATTTTTGTATTTTTTGTACTTATTTCTTGCTCTGTTCTTTTCCGAAAGAAGACGAACTAGTCCAAAGTCAAACCACGGCGGGTATCCAGATGGTCTTGGCTTTCGCTTTGGTACATATTGTACAATTACAATTTTCAGTATTGCATAGAAGGATGATAACATATCATTTACCGTTACATCTTTAGAGAATACGTCTACCCAATTAATTTTCTTCAATTCCAACAAAATATTCTCATAATCAGCTCGGAAGAAATTAAAATCAGCTCTTGGATTAGACTCTAGATAATTTTGGGAAACTTGAGCGGAAAAGTTTAGTAATAAAGGAGGGTGTTTTTGATCAATTTTGGTAGTTAAACTAGAGGGCATAGATGTTGTGGCGTCTGCAAGTTTAGTAAGAATTAAATCTAAAATTTTACCGTCCACATTACATATGTTATTGGCTTGTTTAAGGTTACTTACTGAAATAAACTCTACAAAAGAATATCCCAATGCGCAATTATAATTAGATGGAGTTAAATTAAGGTTTTTAGAATCACCAGTCCATTTAATAAAGTTTAAATTAAAATCTCCCAAAATCACTATGTCACTAACATTGTTCATTATAACAGTTGTGTTATTGAGAAATTTATCAAGTGATTCCAAACTGACAGGCGGTGGTAAATAGACAACACATATAGCAATTTTTTTTACGGATTTGTTTAGATTGAGTTGTACCGTGACCCATATGTCTTCACAATCACTTTCCCAAGATATAACACGGGCAGACGGAATATTACGTGATACTGCCAACAGAACGCCACCGCCGTCTTTTTTGGACCCCCTTGACAAGCACCGATCTCTCCGATAGACAATATATCTCGAGTCAATTATTTCGCGATTGTGTACACTCTCGTTCAGCCAAGTCTCTGTCAAAGCTATAATAGAATAGTTGTTTAATAATATGTTATTATGAATGTCGTTCGTTTTAGTCCGAATACCGCGGACTTTTTGGTAGTATATATCGAGCATTATTAGTACATTTTATCAAAAAAATAATCATTTACCTAGACGTATCAATTACAGACATAAAAAGACTTTATGAAATAAGTAATTTTAAACTATTAACACTACGAACTAAAATAGCTTGACTAGACTCATCTTTGCGTACAAATATTCTGCCATTTCGCACCCATACGAATTTGTAAAAATACTTTATATACTATAATATAAATTTATAAAAATGCTTAGCACAGTTTAGTACGGATTTGACATAGACGAAGAAATTAAAGTGTATAGCTTTGATTTTGTTTTCTTTTATGTTTTATAAATAGGTAATAGATTATACGAAGTCGAAATGGTCCAGTGAATAAGGCACCCACTTCGTAAATACGAGGTAGTGGGTTCGAATCCGGGCAAGTACCAATGTGATTTTACAAATCATATGTACTTTCTAAGTTTATCTTGGACATTTCTGACTAACGGTGAAGGAAAACATCGTGAGGAAACCTGGACCTAAATGTCTGAAATTGCCAATCCGCCTTGAGCAAGCGTGGTGATTAATGCTCATACCTTCTCTATATGAGAAGAGGCCTTTGCCCTGCAGTGGGACAGTAAATAGGCTGGTATTATTAATAGAATATAACATGCATGCAAAATCGATATATGTATACCTACATGTAGAGGCTTCTAAGTGGCGATTTTTAATATTTATATTTTTATTAAATGTCATATTAGTCCGTAAGGCTTCTGTAAAATAAAAATATAAATAAATACTTATTTAATATCAAAAAACACTATTGCGAGATCGGCCGGCGACATGTAATTTGCAACACCAAGTCTTAACAAAGATAATAAATTGGCTGATGATAATTCTAGTTTCAATATCTCTCAGCTCATCCCGTGAGCTAAAAAGAGCGTGAAGGGAAATGAAAGTCGATAATTAGCTATAACACCTACGAGTGGCAATCAAGATAGATCAGTGAACGACTCAGGCGTTACAAGTGGATCTTAATGCGATATTAATAATGAATAAGTGTTTTAAGATTTTTATAAAACTTAGACTAATACTAAACAACAATTGTTAAACAGATGTAATACGGCTAAAGTAAATAATAAATCGTGAATAAATAATAAATAGTTGGAAATTCCCAATGGTACGCAGGTTGGTGAATATTCACACCTAATAAAAATAATACTTGTCATTTATTTATTTGAATACTTATTTTAGTCTGTAAGATCATTTTTCTAACACACTATGGAAATAATAATATTTAATTTAATTTTAAATAAACTTGTAAATTGTTAGACAAAATCTATACCATTATTACTATATTTGTATGTTTGTTTGAACGCACTAAACCCTAGAACTACCAGTCAGATTTGAAAAATTCTTTTATGCGTATGATAGCCCAGTTCTTGAGGAAGGTTATAGGCTGTAACGAAGGCTTGTGAAGGCTAGTTTTATCTATAATTAATTTAAAAATGTAATGTTGTAAAGTATTTTTTTTAATTTTTAGCTATTCATTCTTCTTTATTCTTTTGTCGTTTTCTGTGTATAATAGGGAGGTGTAGAATAGGTACCTATCGTGGTGTGCCTCCGTCTGTCCCAGCTCAGCCATCATGTTAAAGAAAAGATAGTAGTTAGTAGTTACAGCCGAAGATATGTCACAGAGTGATTTGCTTCTTTCTTTTATAAACTGCTCAAACCTGCTCACACTTAACTTAAACAAAACTTCTTTTGTTCCCTTCGCCATTCGTCAAAATCTTGCGCCGGCTCAAAATTATTTCATAACAGCACACTCTTGCCCTAACCCTGAAACCCTTTGCCATTGCCCTGTAATTGCTAGAACTGATAGCGTAAAATATCTAGGAGTACAGATAGATGCTTGCTTGAAATGGGACAAACAGATAGACACTCTCACTACGAGGACAATGCGTCTTATACACATCTTCAAGTCTCTCAGGGAATCGGCTAATGCCGATACCTTGAGGATGGTATATCTTGCTCTGTGCCAATCCGTACTGGGATATTGCATTCCAGCCTGGGGTGGTGCAACAAAGACTTGCCTTCTCAGAGTGGAGAGAGCACAAAGAGCAATTCTTAAAGTAATGACTAAAAGGCCCCGCAGATACCCGACAACTAGGTTGTACTCAGACTGCAAAATTCTATCAGTCCGCCAACTCTTTGTGCTACGATCTGTACTGAGAGGGCATTCAAGTGTCCCGTCATCAGACCCAAAAAAGAGAACTTTGCGCCTCAAACGGGCACGACATAATACAACATTCGCAGCACATCAATACCATACATTAAGTACACGCATATATCAAAAAATCCACAACACGATATCCATCTCGAACCTAAACACATTCAAACTTAAGTCTAAAGTCACAGAGTGGCTATTACAACAGGATTATGCTCAGACAGAGTCCTTACTCACGTCGCCAAAATAAAATATACTCAAATATGGAAAAAACACACACACACACACACACACACACACACTCACACACACACACACGCTCACACACACACACACACACACACACACACACACACACACACACACACACACACACACACACACACACACACACACACACACACACTAAAACACACACACATAATTATATACACATACACGTTCCTACGCACGCAGACAGTCTCTACTCTTTTTTATTTTTTATTTTGCTCTTTTAATTTATAAATAAAATTTTTGATAAAATGTTTGTTTACGACAGTTCAAATTAATGTGTAGTCATAGAACGACACAGTCTACCATTTGTATTTGTTGTGTAGATACTATTAAGGCTGAACACTGTCTCTCAAGATACAGGTTATCCTAGTTTGAGAGGCAGGGTTAAATTTATTGTACAGTTTTTGAATCATACAACAATATGAAATTGTAAAACTTAGGTTATATGCACATCTGTACTTACTTTTTTTGAAATAAATTATTATTATTATTATTATTATTATTATTATTATAATATACTATCGCATCATGTGAATCGTGACCCACCATAAGCTTATTTTGCCCAATCCATCTAAATACAAGTAAGTCGAAATTTGCCTGAACACAGGTTTCCATGGCAACGAGCTTGTTATCATTTTATTAGACACTAACATTTTATTGGAGGGTCCGTCTTTTGTTTTCACGGAAGATGGTTGTCATTTAATTTCATCCACATTTTTTCTATTTTTATCATTGTAATATACCATTAATATCATCAACAAGAATATTATTCTACACTTGACGCTATCAGAAATAGCTGACACATTCGTCGGCTCTGTTGCCAAAAAAAAAGGAGAAGAAGAAGAAGACATTTTATTGAGTACACTGTTGTTGTGTTAGTTTCAAAACGACCTAAGTGCGTATACACGATAGATCGTACAAGTTTGATAGTTTTAAGAGAATTATCAGCAAAATGGGTCATGATTTCTATATTTTCTCATTACGCTTACTTGGACTTTAGATGGCGCCATGTAACTATTGTGTTATTATTATTCTTGTCAAATTATTTAATAGTTTAAATTTATACGCATTTTTTTAATATTCAATTATATGGCAACATAAGTCAATTATTATACTACTAGCTGCACTTTGCGGCTTCGCCCGCGATAAAAATGCTATGTGTTTAATTAATTTAACTTGGGAACGAGACCGATTTTCAGAACAAAAACGATTTTCGGAATTGAAATTGGTTCAGCCGTTTAGGCGCTGACTGGTAACAAACACACATACACACAAACAAACTTTCGCATCTATAATATTAATAGGATTTATGGCGTTATACATATTTTATATATGACACAAAAACAAAACTTGTTTTATACTTCAAAATATAATCTATATCTATACATATAATAAAAATGTAACCGATCGCTGTCTGTACATGGAAGATATATGAGAAAAATACTATTAGGACCTATATTAACGCAAATAGAACCCAAAACAATGATTGTTACAATTTTTGTCTGTTTGTCTGTGCGTTTGTTCACGCTAATCTCAGAAACGGCTTATCCGATTTAAATATGGTTTTCACTAATATATTGTGGTAAGCTTCACTTAACATTTAGTGTTTGTTTCATGTCAATCGGTTCATAAATAAAAAAGTTATGCCAATTTAAAGAATCACATCGAAAATTCTTTAATTTACTACGAAATCTTATAGAAGCAGATATTTTACCAGGTTGCGGAATAGCTGATAGTGTTTTTATTCCTCGGATTCCTGTCATTCTAAACAATCTTTCGTTTAGTTTTAAACGAGTCCAGTTTGCAGTGAGCCTATGATTTGCGATGACTAATTAATAAAGCCCAAGGTTGTGGGTTTGGATCTAAGTATTAGCTGTTTTTCGCACGGTCAGCTTTATGTGGCTCTATCACGTGTTAGCATTCCTAGCAGCCTGTATGCTTTGATCCCTGATGGCTATACGTCTAACCCATACATCCATACATATTATAAAAGGCTTTGTCCTGACTGACTGACTGACAGACAACGTACAGCCTAAACCGCTGGTCGTAGCGACTTGAAATTTGGAGGGTGTGTTTGTCTTAATGTCTAGAAGTGTACTAAGAATAGGTTTTTAAGAATTCAACCCGTGTATGTGTATGAAAAGGTATGAAAACAATTATATGGAACGTCTTCATTTTTTAACTTACAGCTTTGAAATTTTTTTGGAATACTTTTATTTAAATAAAAAATACCCTCATATTTGTTTTTTTACTGGGGTGGATTTATAGGGGTGAAATAAAGGATGAAATATTGTATGGAAAGATCTTTGCTTTTGATTTGAAATTTGGAGGGAGGGGGAAGGGAGGGGAATGAAGAGGAAAGGAAGGGAGAAGTGTCGGGAAATTGCGGGGGTAAGTCAGGGGGAAATCGACTGCCTCTGTATTTCGGTATGTTCTACGGTTCGTACTGTCTATGGACTGCCACGCAGAGGTCGCGGGTTCGATTCCCGCTCAGTGCAAATATTTGTAGCATGAACATGTCTATTTGCATTGGTCTGGGTGTTTCTATGTATAATATGTATGTATTTACAAAAATAAAAGTATTTAAGTATGTTTATCCTAATTCTAGAAACCATAAAACAAGCATATAATAATATGCTTACTTAGGGTCTAGATGGCGTTGTGTAAAAAAAAAGGAAAAATGAACTCAAAGGGGATGTGAGGAGGCAGTGAAGGGCAAGTGAGAGGTAAGTGAGGGGGAAGTGAGGGGGAAGTGAGGGGGACGTAAGGGAAAGTGAGGGAAGTGAGTAGTCAGTGAGTGGTAAGTGAGGGGTGAGTGAGTGGGAAGTGAGGGAAAGTGAGGGGAAGTGTGGCGAAAGTGAGGAAGGTGGGAGGGAGACGCGAGGGGAAAGGAGAGAGGAGAAAAAGGGGGAGAGGAAATGAGGGAAAGGGGAAGTAATTGTAGTGAAAATTTGCCTTTGTGTATTGTATATTGTTTTACGGGGGATATCTGTAGGTAGGTGAAAGAGGGTTTGTACGATTGGTGATGATGATGAGATTAGAAATAGTATGCAAAACAGTATTTAAACAATATAAAAATGTCTATTGGAAAAACGATATTCATGCGAGCGAAGTCGCGGGCAGAAGCTATACATATATAAATACGAAAGTTCACTCACTCACTCACTCATCACGAAATTTCAGAAACTACAAGTGCTAGGAGTTTCAAATTTTGGAAATAGGTGCTTGACGGGATTTCGCAAAATTCATTTGCCTGGAGAATAAAGAGGAACAAAATTTGTATGCTATATATATATATGCTTATAATATGCTTCTATAGTTTTTAAACGGGAGTTTTGATAATACGATTTCCAAACTAGGAACTATTCTTATTAACCTTTAATTTGACTATGTTCGCTGGTGCGGACATTAATTTAAAAAAAATACTAACCATTACCTTTAAACTTTATTAAAATTATAAATTGTGAAACATATTTTTGAATAAATAAATTAATAGTAGAAAAATAGATTTTAGTGCGTGGCAATACTTTGTCTGTCTCTTTTGACACAAAATGTCGACGAAACGGTGTTTATCTGTTTTGCTCAAGGTAATCTTTTTTTATTTTAGTTTTCAATGAATAATTTCATTAGGTTTTCAGCTTGATTGGATGCAATTTTTATGAATTATAGTATAAGATAATAAAACCAGCAAAATATACTCATTTTCATTATCTTTTTTGTTGTTGAAGTGCTTTGTTCGTCACAGCGTACATTGCCAATTACGTAGAAATGTAGTACTACAATACTATGTCCGGTGTGGCGGACAGTGTCAATTACGTAGAAATGTAGTATTACAATACTATGTCCGCTGTGGCGGACACTGTCAATTCACGGGTGCTTAATAATTTTTATTTTTGGTTTTGGGTTCAATGTTGTTTTTTGCTTGTCAACAGGCTAATCGTGCTAGTAGAATAATAGCCCTTGTTCTAAACGAACATGCCAATTCGGACGCTAGTGAGATCTCTAATTCTGAATCTGAAACTAATGATGAATGTGCTTATGCTGCTAACTCACCATTTTCTTCTCCTGCACCTTCTATTACATCTTCGCTGGCAAATATCAATATATCCTCATCTGATGACGAAATCTTGAATGATCAACATAATTTAAATGTCTTACCAGATAACATACCACTTTCACCAATTCTACTGGGTGGCGCAAAAGTAAAGACCCTATTTGGTTCAGCTATAACATTTTTTCTAAATTAGAAAACTAGATTTAGATTTTTTTAAATGTATATTTGTGCCATTAAATTTCGTACCATTAGGATTTAAAGATGATGTCTTTTAAATGGTGACCTCCAGAGTTGATACACATTTGAGCCCTATTTATGACATTTTGCATAACTTGCCGTAACACTTCCTGCGTTTCCATTTCCATCTCTCAGGGCATGTCAATAAGCAGAATACTCGGTTCTGGGGCACTGATAATCCGCGCATTATTCAAGAAACACCTCTACACCCACTAAAAGTTACTGTATGGTGTGGCATCTGTGTTGACAGAGTGATCGGACCCTATTTTTTCGAAGACGCTGGAGGCAATGCGATTACTGTCACTGGAGAACGCTACAGAACCATGTTACGTGAGTTTTTGATACCCAGTTTGGACGAATTGGGGCTGGAGCACATCTGGTTTCAACAAGACGGCGCTACGGCACACACAGCGCGCGACACTATGGACTTAGTGAGGGACGCTTTTCCAGGCCGAGTTATCTCTCGTTTTGGCGATTTGCCTTGGCCTGCAAGAGCACCCGATCTGACCAGTCCAGACTTCTTTCTTTGGGGTTTTTTGAAATCTCGGGTGTATGTGAACAAGCCACAGACTCTCGCAGCTCTAAAAGAAAACATTCGTCAAGAAATAACGAACATATCGCAGGAAGTGTTACGGCAAGTTATGCAAAATGTCATAAATAGGGCTCAAATGTGTATCAACTCTGGAGGTCACCATTTAAAAGACATCATCTTTAAATCCTAATGGTACGAAATTTAATGGCACAAATATACATTTAAAAAAATCTAAATCTAGTTTTCTAATTTAGAAAAAATGTTATAGCTGAACCAAATAGGGTCTTTACTTTTGCGCCACCCAGTACAAGAAATCAGAGAATCTAATTACGACAATATACCGTCATTGTCTGCAATCCCTTCGCTTCCATCAACACCAAACACACCTGTGACTTCATTTGTTTCTCGAAAGACTAGGTCAAAAAATATATTAGCGCCACCTGCTAAAAAACCAAAAAAATGCAAAAAAATGCAACTAGCTTACAAATGGAAACTGGCCCAATTTCACTACTCGGCGACTATTGAAGAGAGTGAGGATAGCGATTATACAGACATATTAGATAATGTCGGCACACCACTGGATTACTTTTATTTATTTTTTGCTAAAGATATTATATCGGATATAGTTCAACAATCAAACTTTTATTCAGTACAAGAAACCGGTAAATCTATTCAACTAATGGAAGATGAATTTCGGGACTTTTTGGCCATACATATAATCATGGGAATTTTGCAGATGCCGTCATATCTCGACTATCGGTCAGATAAATTTAGATATGCCAAAATACCAGACATAATGTCCCTAAAAAGATACCAACAGTTACGCCGGTATCTACATTTCGCTGACAACAACTTGGATGATGGCGACAGGTACTATAAGATTCGCCCTGTTGTTGAAAAAATTAGACAGAATTGTTTGAAACAGCAAGGAAAAGAAAATAAATTTAGCATATATGAGATGATGATAGCTTATAAAGGTTCCAAGGCAGGTAAAAGAAAACAATACATGAAAGATAAACCGAATTAATGGGGCTCTAAAAATTATGTGCGGGCTGGGGTATCAGGTCTAATTTATGACTTTGTTTTATACGGTGGCGATGATACCTTCCGTTACCACAATTTTTCTGAAGAAGAACTGTCTCTTGGTTTTGGCGCTCAAGTAGTTTTGGCTTTGTCTCAAAGTATAGCACAAAAACCAGCATTTATATACTGTGACAATTTTTTCTCATCACCGGAACTATTTTTTACTTTGAGGAAAAATTATGGGATCTTTGCTCTTGGCACTATAAGGGGTAATCGTCTTAGAGGAGCAGAACAAGTTTTACCTAACGAAAAAATAATGAAGAAAAAACCTTGCGGCTCTTTTGTTCAAGCTGTGTGTAATCAAAATCGATTAGCAATTGTTCGCTGGAACGATAATAAGGCCGTAACCTTGATATGTACATTTGTTGCTAGTGAACCCGTAGAAAAAATATTACGGTACTGCAATAAAGAAAAGAAGAAGGTAGATGTCCAGTGTCCACAGATAGTACGACAATACAATAAATATATGGGAGGCGTCGATTTGGCGGATATGCTGATATCCCTTTATAAAACACATTTCAAGAGTAGGAGATGGTACTTATTCATATTTGCTCAGCTGGTTGATATATGCATTAATAACGCCTGGTTATTGCATCGTGACAAAAATAAAACTAACCCTAAAATGAAAATGCCCCTGAAATCGTTTCGTTATGCATTGTATGAAAGTTTGGTGAAAGCTAACCGTTCGACAAAAAGAAGCAGGACTGAGGCCACTACAATCTCCAAACCTCACGCGCCGCGACCTTCTAGCCCTGTAAAATATGATGATGTCGGACATTTTCTATCAATGAAGGAAGAAGGACGTTGCTGACACTGTCAAAAAAAGACAGTAGTATACTGTATAAAGTGCAATATGAGGCTATGTTTTGTTACAGGCAAAACGCCAAGAAATTGCTTCTTGAATTTTCACACAAAGTGAAGTTATGTAGAAACGGCTTAATCTTTTTTATTGTATTAGTTTTAGAATCTTTTTTATTGCATTTTCAATAAAAGTTATGTCAAACATGAATGTTTTGTTATTGAAATTAATTTTCTTAATTTGGCAATGTTCGTCTCGGCGGACATGTAAATATATTACCTAATCGCAACGTAATTGGCAAAGTTCGCTGTGACGGACATGTGTTTTCTGGAAAATGGAAAAGCGGAGATTTTATTTTTTTGGGTGTCCTGTATAGTATCCAAACATAGTTATAAACATAAAATCATCGATAACATTTTTTTTTTAGTTGCCAAATTAAGGGTTAAGTGGGAAAATAGGAGTGGCAAGTTTCGTTAAATATCGCAAAGTTTCGTCTGTTTTAGGGATAGCGGGTGAATAGATTTAAATCGGATTCGCCTTAGAGACGGATTATACTGATATTTATTACTACAATGTACGATTGCCGTAAGATTGGGTAAGAAATATTCTCATACAGGCACACATCTGAATTTTCACGCGAACGAAGTCGCGGGCAACAGCTAGTAAATTAATAAATGTAAGCGTGCTTGCGTGTGCTGTAATAAATGATATTATCAATCAATTTGCTTTCGTTGTGCTTACAAGCGATACCGACGTCCTAATACTTTATCTAGTTTAGGTATTACCTTGTATTGCAACAAACAACAACTTTATTACATTGTTCACGATTTCAATAACAAAACCAACTACGAAGAAAATGATGAGTAATTCAAACTAATATTGATTCGTATGATTTATGACTGTGATTTATTGTGAGCATTGCTTTCTTCGAGGAAGTTTGTATTGTCCAAAGTACTTGGTAGTTTCTTTTGAAATGGTATACCGGAACGAATAATAAATATTGTAGAACATTCAATAAATCTTTTCTATCTTTTTTTAGACAACTTTAGTGGCAAGAAAGTATTTAGACCACTCGATGATGTGAAGTGTTAGGTGTAACACATGGGCCCCATGACCATGGAAAAAGTACTAACTAAACTGTTTGGCCACTTCTGTGGTTCAGTGGTACTGTGAATGGTCAGCAGAGGTCGCGGTGTCGATTCCCGCTCAGTACAAATATTCGTGTACATGAACATGTCTATTTACATTGGTCTGGGTGTTTTTATGTCTAATAGGTATGTATTTACAGAAAAGTATGTATATTCGAATTCTAGAACCCATAACAAAAGCTATATAAATATACTTTGGGTCTAGATGGCGTTGTGTGTAGCTGTTGTGATATTATTTTATTATTTATTATGAGAGGAAACGGGCAAAAGAAAAGGTCACAAGCACTTTTATTAATTAGTATGGAAACTAATATTTTACGACGATAATAAATCAAAGGATATAGTAAATACTATATATACTTACCTTCTTCAGATCACAAACGAAGATGTGTTGAGAAGAGTGAAAGAAAAGCGGACCTTGCTCAGGACAATAGAAAGTAGAAGAGGAAAGATGATTGGCCACATTATACGACATGACAGCTTTATAAGAAACATCATAGAAGGGAAAATAGAAGGAAAGCGAGGTAGGGGAAGACCACGGATAAACTATATGAGTCAAATAAAGAAAAGTGCTGGTGCAATGTCGTATAAGGAGGTTAAAGAGATGGCTCTGGACAGGGAGAAGTGGCAGGAATTGCATCAGTTCCACCGACAAGAGTCTAACTCTTAAATTATGGATGGACTTACCTTCTTAAATATACTATTATACTATTATTACATTTAAAGCGGAACAGTTTGTTTGTTTGAACGCACTAATCGCTGGAACTACAAGTCGGATTTGAATAATTGTTTAAATGTATGATAGCCCAGTTCTTAAAGAAGGGTATAGGCTATGTAACATTACGCTACTGGCGACGGGAACAGTGCAGTAAACAAAGAAGAGGGTGAAACCGCGCCGCGGACAGCCAGTTACTTCATAAAGAGCATATACATTTTCTTCATTCTTCCTATTTTCATTCTCTTTCTAGTCACGTATAAAGTATATTGAAAGCATAGCTACTTAGCTGCTTTTTAATTACCTAGTTGCTTTATAATGTTCTTATTTGTAATCTCTCGTTCGTCGGCTCATTAACCATGTCAAGTTTATGTGATGAGTGCAATATGAATGGTTTGATGCAAGTGAATCATGCGTGTTCTACGGTCGACTACATCAACGCTTTATCAGTTTAGAACATGGTTAACTACTAGTTAATCATGATTAAGAAAAATATATACGAACTTCTTATTTATATTATTATTATAAAGTGGAAGATTTTGTTTATTTGTTTGTTTGAACACGCTATTATCTCGAACTACCTGTTTTTGTCTGATTAGAAAAAATGTTTTTGTGTATGATAGCCCAGTTTCCAAGAAAGGTTATTGGGTATGTAACATTACGCTACTGGCGACGGGAGCAGAGCAGTAATCAAAGACGCGGAATGCTAGTCATTAATAAGTTATGTATTTACATTATAATTATGTACCTACGGGAAAATACAAGTACAAGCATAGTAGAGTATTTTTGTAACAGCATAACATTATGTCTTTTACTCCGAGGGCAAGAGCAGAGGTCGCATTTTACCAGTTTTGTCAATTATATGTAGCAAAAACCGAGGCTAAACTCCATAATACAGAGAATGTTTACATAATAAGACTCTTATTAAGAACTAAAATTTAAAAATGTGATACAAGTTTACCAAAACATAAAATAGCAAAATTTTTACACGAAAGTCACTTCGTATTTATGTATTTTATTGCTAAGTATAATAACAAAAATGAAAAATTTATAAATTTTTAGAAACATTGTCAACTTACTAGAAATTATATTGAGATTAGAAACACGAGTGTAAGCGCGTAATCTAAAAAAAATATTTCTAAGTTTAGTTCTCCAAATTGATGAACAAGTACAATCAAAAATGTTGAATGAACGTTAAGATAATATCATTGCGTGCGATACACAAGAAATCTATTCATATTAGTCGTCAATTAACTCTCAAACAGGCAATAATTATCATAGTTGCTCTTACCAGTGATGCCAACGGACTAATGTTACGTTATTGTTGTTTAATTTCTTCATTCCTATAAACTTCATAACTGGATTATTAGTCATCACAACAACGCCATCTAGACCCAAAGTAAGCATATTATTATTATAGCTTGTGCTATCGGTTCTAGAATGCGGATATATATATACTTATATACAATTTTTTGTAAATACATATTATACATAGAAACAACTAGACCAATATTAGCACTGGGCATCGAATCTGCAATCTCTGTGTGGTGGTCTACACAGTACCACTTAACCACAGACGCAGTCAAATATGTATGTGTATTTAGTTAATTTAAAATAACTAGTCATATTATTTGGTATTATCTTTATTGTGTATCTCGTAAGAAGTGAATAAAGAAGGAGTCATTTGTTTTTTTTTTTTACAATTCTGGTTATGTACTTCTCGGTCTGCTTTAAATTGTTTTAGAGTAGGTACCTACTCTAAACTAACTTTTAACGTTTTATTGTTTATAGTTTGAGAAATAAAAAGCATGCATGCTATAGGCCGTCTCCATTTCAACATTGCTACAAAATTGATTAATTCGGATAACGTATTGCTATAACTATTTTAACGGGCATTAGGAGTATTTACTTTTTTAGTCAGTCTTGAAGTTTTAGTTAAAACGCTTGCTTTTACATATATTTGATCGTTTTCAGTTTGAAATTATACAATGTTTGAATAGTGCATAGTTTTTTGTCAGTTTAAAGATTATTGTGATGTTTCTTTTAAACAATTTGTATTTACTAGCAATATATTCTTATCTGTTCATAATCATGCAAAATCATGCAAAATCGCTAGGACAACTTCTCTAGTTCCTTTTATTTAGGTTTTCAAAGTTTCAAATAAGATTTGTTACTTGTACACAGACCAGCTCAAGTTATATCAACCACTTTTTGTACTTACACAATATAATCATATTTTTGTTATTTTACTTTCTTAATTTTATTTGACTTACATAATTGTTTTCACTATTTTTACACCTGCCTTGACAAAAGCTAATGCGCAAATAAGACGAGCTAATGCTGCAATTATGTTACCATCTACTTAATTTTGTTCTTATTGCCAATTCTGACAAATTAGTTCGAGTTTTTAAGAGTAATTCATCATTTAAGCTTGCTAGTAAGCATCAGACGTGGTCCTTGACGTCATTGACTGTGCAATGTATAATGAAGTAGAAGGCAATCTTGCAGTTTAAGATATATTTCGTATTGGTGAAGATCACTTTCTTTCGTAGAGTGAGAGCGCTGTAAATTTTATAACTTTATCTTTTTTTGTTTTTCTTCTATCGCATGACCTTCTCTTCTACAGTCAGCAGCAGATCGATTATAAATAAAGAATGTTATCACAACAACTACACACAATTATGTTTACAGACTACAACGCATACCATCCGGTGGACCGTAGACCATTTACCTACCACCTTAGTTGTAAAGAAACTACTTGAATAATTAAATTTAAATCTGAAATGACTAAGAAAATTGTTAGGGGTCACTCTAGATGGACATACGCGAACCAAATAGGTGATGTGTTGACAAAGGGCGCAATTACAAGTACCCGTAACCGATGTGTGTGTATGAATGGATTAAGTGTTGAAGAGGCAAAGGAGATATATTTGGATCGCAGCAAATGGCGTGCTATAGTCTCAGCTTACCCCATTAATGGAAGACAGGCATGAAGTTATGTATTACTACTATTACTTCTTCAATTCGCATGATCTAGTCCAGGCGATTATTACAAATTCAGGTAAGGAAATGATAATTTTTGATTGATGATATCCACGTCCTAATCTATCAAGTTGATTTGTTTCTTTCACTGATTTCACTTGGGGACAATGTGAGATTCCTAAACGTGAGTTCCATACATTAATGTCAAGATAAATAACAGTTTGTTGTCGTACGTTGCGCTTCAACGAACTCTACTATGATTTACTAGATTAAATACTTTGGAGAAATGTTACTATATTGTGAAAATTATGTATTTTATTGATTTATTTGTATTTACCTTTGTTTTTGTCTTTATTGTTTCTGTCTAAAATGGATGTTCTTGACACAATGAGGGTATTCAGGAAAATTTTGCCACCAGTTGGCGCCACTTCCACTTTCACATTGGGCTAATCAGGGGTTAACTTTCAAAAAGCGCTTGACGTGATGAATCGGTGCTGCCACCTCGTGGGTGCTATTTTAGAAAACCCTCTTAGCAATTTTGTTTTGTCCTTAAGCACGTGAATTATCCATTGTGTAAATTAAATATTATTATTTCCGAAATGAACACTGAATAATATTTGTTTTGATAGCGCTGTAAAAATGGAAGACCTTTTACCAAAGTGGCGCCATCTAGTGGCGGAAATTGTCCTTAATACCCTCATTAAAAGCGAAAGTTAATGATATAATGTTTTATATTTTACTGTGAATGTAATAACCTATTTGTATCTGTAACTAGTATAAAGCAAAGTCATTCTTTTTTTCTGTTTGTTTCCCTGCTAATTTCTTCTAACTTCTACTCATTTTGATGCAACTTTTATTATAATTATATTTTATCTTGAAAGCTTGTAATAAATTGTATATAATATATAATAATATTAGCAGTTTATATAAAAGAAAAATTACCACAGTTCACATGTCGCCTTTACTTTTTGTAGCAATATGAAAATCGAGACAGCATATAAAGCATACATAGGAAGCTAAGTTTATTGCCTGCGTCACTTTGCATGCTACTTGAAATTAAGTTACAAAAATTGTAATAACTTGGCGATTAATTATCGTGTTAAAAATAGTATATTTCTATATTATAAGTCATGATGGCCTAGTGATTATGGCACTTTGTAAACATGCAGTTAATAGATTATAGATACGAGGTAAATATCTATTAGTTTTATAATAATCAACGAACAAAATGAATGACATAAACAGATGAGACAAATCAGCGTTTGGTTTACAATTTTATATATTTATTTTATATATTTTATTACTACAATACCTATACTATAAAAATATTAAAATAAAATCATTAAATTCGATGTATAATTCGAACATACTGTAAAGTTATTTTAAAACCCTAAATAGGTTATAAAAACAAATTTATATTTACCTCGTATCTATAATCTATTACAGTCGTGGGTTCAAATCCGGGCAAGTACCAATGTAACTTCTTGAAATTCATAATTATGTACTTACTAAGTTTACCTTCCAAGGTTGGCTTTTTATTGAAGTCCTTGGGGTGGTGGTCAAGTTAATAGCTTAGTAAACGCCTTTAATGATAAAGATAAATGGTTCTACCTTGACAGCGTGGCTGTAGGTTAATTATATGACGTTTTCTTTTAATGTCGAAGTTTGTATGAGTACTTCATGTCATCTCAATTAATACATGAGTTTGAATAAATGAAAGATCTAAATAATTTCCCATATTTCTTTTATTAAAAAAATATTTTACAATCTTAAAAGTAGAATTAGTTAAAGGCAGTGATTCCGCTTTACATTTTGAGTATTACCGTTACATATATATAACTATTTACTAATATATAAACAATATTAACAAACAAAATATATTGCGACTGTAAGTACGTGGTACTTAGATAGGTATCACAATTATTTATATGGCAACATATTTAATAACTATTTGCACCGAAATCTTTTAAACTTATCAATTTTCCATTACATATTGCACCAATCCTTACATAATTTACAATTTTATCGTACTTTCTTATAATTACTAGCTTTCCGCGTCTTTGCTTACTGCTCTGCTTTCGTCGCCAGTAGCGTGATATTACATAGCCTATAGCCTTTCTCGAAAACTGGGTTATCATACGCAAAAAGATTTTTTCAAATCCGACCGGTAGTTCTAGAGATAGCGCGTTCAAACAAACAAAAACAAACAAACTTCCACGCTTTATATAATAGTATTGATAATTTTGTTAACCGAATAAATTTAAATGGCACCAATGTGAAAATACTTTTCAACATCGAAAAATGTATCACAAACTTCATACAAAAAGACCAGATTAAAGAAAAAGGTCCACAAACAGATCGTTATTAATTTATTCTAAAATCTTATTTTTAACTATAATTTCGGTGCATTGTCTAAACTATACTAATATACGAATGGTACTCGCGGTCGATCGTAAAAGTACCCTTGGTCTTCGACAAACGGTGGTCGAGTCGTGAATGGGATTGCAGTCGTTGAATACACAGCCCGTTGTGTAGTATACACTGATGGGGGTGGCGTGTATACTGCAAAGGTGGATCTAGGTGGAATGTAAACTGGAGGTTGTGTTGGTCTTGCAGTGGTAGGGAAAGTAAAAGGTATTTTTGGTGTGGGATATTCATAACCTGTTGTTTTTGGAGGCGGTGGTGGTCTAGTGGGTGGTGGAGGAGGTGGAGGTGGAGGTCTTGTAGGTGGTGGAGTAGGTGGAGGTGGTGGTAAATAAGTAGGTGGTGTCCGAGGTGGAGGAGGAGGAGGCGGAGGTCTTGTAGGTGGCGGAGTGGGTGGAGGTGGTGGTAAATAAGTAGGTTGTGTCCGAGGTGGAGGAGGTGGTGTAGGCCTTGTTGGTGGAGGTGTTGGCCTAGTTGGTGGTGGAGTGGGTGGAGGTGGCGGTAAATAAGTAGGTGGTGTCCTTGGAGGAAGAAGAGGTAGTGGCCTACTTGTAGTAGTTGGGTATGTAAACGGGACTCGAGGAGTGGGGTATGTATAACCTGTAGTTCTAAAAACATCTAAAACAGTGCTATACGTAGGAGGCGCTCTTGTAGTTGGACGCCTTGTTGGTTGTGGAGGTGGAGGAGGTGGTGGACGTCTAGTTGGTGATCTTGTTGGAGGAGGCGGTGGTAAGTAAGTCGTAGGTGTTCTATAAGTTGGTCTGGTAGGAGGTGGCGTTGGTCTAGTTGGAGGTGGTGTTCGTATTGTAGGTGGTGGTGTCGGTGGCGGTGGTGGTAAATACGTAGACTGAGTTCTTATGGGAGGCCTTGTTGGTGGTGGTGGTCTTCTCGTTGTGGTTGGGTATGTGAATGGTATAGATGGCGTTGGGTAGGTATAACCGGTGGTTCTGTAAGTAGGCGCTATAGTGCTGTAGGTAGGTGGCGGTGGAGGTCTCGTCGGTGGAGGAGGCGGTGGTCTTGTTGGTAGAGGGGGAGGCGGAGGAGGTGGACGTCTTGTAGTAGGTGGTGGCGGTGGTAAATATGTTGCTTTTGTGGGTGGAGGTGGTGGTAGATATGTTGTTGGCCTTCGCGTTGTGGGTGGCGGTGGTGGCCTTCTTGTAGTGGTTGGGTATGTGAATGGTATAGAAGGAGTAGGATATGTGTAGCCTGTAGTTCTGAATATATCTAAAATAGTGCTATATGTAGGAGGCGGTCTAGTTGTTGGAGGCCTTGTAGGAGGAGGTGGTGGGACATATGTGGCAGGTGTTCGATAAGTTGGTGGCGGAGGGGGTGGAGGTCTTCTCGTTGGTGGAGGAGGAGGTAAATACGTAGGCTGAGTTCTTATGGGAGGCCTTGATGGTGCCCGAGTTGGCGGCGGTGGCGGCCTTCTGGTAGTACTAGGGTATGTGAAAGGAATAGATGGTGTGGGATAGGTATAACCGGTCGTTCTATAGGTAGGTGCTGTAGTCCTGTAAGTGGGTGGTGGCGGAGTTCTTGTCGGAGGTGGGGGAGGAGGAGGTGGTGGTCTTGTTCGTGGAGGTGGAGAGGGTGGGGGTCTAGTAGTCGGTGGTGGAGGTGGTAAATATGTTGTCGGCCTTCGTGTTATGGGTGGTGGTGGTGGTGGTGGCGGCCTTTTTGTGGTGGTTGGGTACGTAAATGGTACAGCAGGCGTAGGATATGTATAGCCTGTAGTTCTAAATATATCTAAAATGGTACTATATGTGGGAGGTGGTCTAGTTGTTGGTGGTCTTGTGGGCGGCGGAGGAGGAGGTGGGGGTAAATATGTTGAAGGTCTCGTTGGCGGTGGTGGAGGCAAGTAAGTCGTAGGTGTTCTATAAGTTGGAGGTGGCGGTCTCTTTGTAGACAATTCAAATGGTATGCGAGGAGTTTCATATACGTATCTTGTTGTTTGTGGTATTGGAAGTCTAGTTGGTGGCGGAGGTGGTGGCGTACGTGGCGGCTGAGGTGGTGGTGGAGGTGGAGGAGGTGGTGTACGTGGTGGGGGTGGTGGGGAAGATGGTGTGCGTGTCGGCAATTCAAACGGTATACGTGGAGTTTCGTAGACGTATCCTGTACTTTGGTATATTGGCGGGCTGCTTGGTTGCGGTGACGGCTGTGGTGGCGGGAATGGGATCTTAGGCTTCGGGTAGAAGTATCCGTCTTCATCTAGAGGAACTGAGATCGGTGAGCCTAGCACAGCATAGTTCTGATTCGAGCCGAATTCTATAGCTCGCTTCGGTCGCTCTGCTTTGCATGTGTGGTAGACCGCAAGGACGACCACTGCTATATGCAGTGACAGCCTCTGAAAGAAATAGACAGACATCTATTAGGCACCTTATTTACAAAAACCTTTTCCTGAAATTTAAAGTTTTATGATTGTTTGATCAGTTTTAAATTTTTAATTCTGGTAACAATTTTAAATATCAATAATTATATTATGAATTATGATATATTTTTTAAATAAAATGTAATAGAATTTAATGTTGATTATCTTGTATTATTAGTTTGCAATAACAATGTTGATAGAATCATATGTAAACCACATCAACGTAAAGCGTTCATTCAACATTATATGTGAAGAGGTAACAATGTTATACAAATCTAGGACGTCATGTATAGATAAATTATACAGTAGAAACTATTTTAAATGTATTGCTCAATTTGTAAACGGGTCAAGGTCAATATTATATTATAATAATTGCAATTACATTTTGAAACTACTGATACTTGTATCAGTAGTTATAGTATATTAGTAGTTATAGTAGTTAAACGCTATACTTTGGCACATAAAAAGAAACTTTATCTGTCTTAATTATTATTAGTACTCTCTCTTTTTGTGTCGACAGCAAATCTTTACAGTTTTTTTTAGTACTAAGCTACGTGTAAAATTTATAGCGCCTCTGCTGTTTATTTTGAGAGCCTGATGGCAAAAAAACGTGTGGTTACTAGACTCAGATAAAAGTATAACAGATTTCAGATAAAATAATTTTAATTCATCATTTCTTATTCTTATTAAAATTCAATGTATTATGTAGGTACCTAATTATAATTTAGTATTGTTCTTTATAGTTTAAGTTGAGTCCTAGGCCTGTATAAATCGTGTTTCTTGATACCCACGATACAGTCTATGCCTAGTGTGGGTGTCATAATACCACAACAACCACAGAACGCCATCTAGACCCAAAGTAAGCATATATTAATAGCTTGTGATATGGGTTCTAGAATGCGGATAAACATACATACTTTAAATAGCAAATGTATTATTATGTAAGTTAATCTGAATAAAATATTTCTTATTAATTTGTAATAAATGGTTATTTCTCGAAGTGCACCAATTTTGAAACGCACCAAATGAAGCGCATCAAAAGTTGTAGTAGTAATATTTTTGTTGTTTGTTTTAACGGACGCTTTTGGTGCGTTTCAAAGAATACTCTGTAACAAAAATGTCAGTAACAAATGATTGCAATACTCAAAGTCTGAACTAAACGAAATATTGGTATATTCTGGTCACGAATATGAAATGAAATTATTTCGGTAAACATTACGCATTTACATACCAAACATTATATTAATTTCGTAATATGCCATTAGCATGTTTATCTATCGTATGCAAAACTAATAAAGGAGTTGTTCAATAATTTTACAATAATTAAGCAAATCTTGCAATAAATACAACTATTTCAAATAATTTCATAATTTTATTTTCAATCAAGTCAAGATCATTCCGTACGATCAATGAAATAATGGTTCCTAAATCAGTAAAAATTATCTGAATTATTTTGTCCTTATTGTAATTGACAATTTAGATAAATATATTAAAGACTAGCTGTTGCCCGCAGCTCCGCCCGCTTGAATGTCGGTTATTACATACAAACTTTTAACCCCTATTTCAACGCTTTCAAGCCATATTTCGATATAAAATATAGCTTACGTTGTTGTCCAAGGTCTATTCTATCTCTATAAGAAATTTTATCAAAATAGATCCAGTGGCTTAGGCGTGACAGCGTAACAGACAGACAGAGTTATTTTTGCATTTATAATAGTTAATGAAAGTATGGATAATGTTTAACTAATTTCTATATCCTCAATAGTCGCTAAATGTAATAAAATTTCACAACGATCTATAACAGCTGTCGTTTTATAATAGATCATGGATATCCTCATCAATAAAATTAATATAAATACAAGGTATATTATAATTATTTGTAATACAATACGAGTACTTCTTCCTGTCAGTTGAAATTTGAAATTGTTGTACATTAATAAAATTGAGAGTACATTGAAAATAATTCTGATGAGGCTTATGTGTTGTGTGTTTTTATTTATTAAAGCTTTGTACACATGCAGTATGTATAGAGACGGACTTAACGCTAAACTGTCTGATATATATCTTACACAAAACATCTACTAGTTAAATATATCATATTCTTAACCGACTTCAAAATGGAGGAGGTTATCAATTCGGGTCGTGTGTTTTTTTTGAACAGTTTATTTGTTAGTTAAGGTTTCTTCTTCTTCTCCTTTTTTTTTGGCAACAGAGCCGACGATTGTGTCAGCTATTTCTGCCAGCGTCAAGTGTAGAATTATATTCTTGTTGATGATATTAATGGTATAATACAATGATAAAAATATAAAAAATGTGGATGAAATTAAATGACAACCATCTTCCGTGAAAACAAAAGATCATCAGTTAAGGTTATTAAGCAATCTTGAAACTGATTATTGAGTACTAATTCTGTCAGTTAAGTTTCGAATATTTTATCACACACTTTATCAGCAAGCGGTGAAACAGCGCCTTAGTGTTGTATTGTTTCTGCAAATAATACAATATTAACGGTAAAAGGTTTTTGCTAATTTCAACATGAATATGATCGACTAGGAAGGTTACTACCTTTTCATAAAATATCGCATTTAAATATTAGTTTCCATACTAAGGCATTTCATCCGGTCAGTGAGAGTGCCGGAGGCCTAATTTCCCCTCCTCTATTTCTCCTCTCTTACCATCCATCCTTATTATAAAATTGCTAAAACACAAAAATACACAATAAAATATGCACATTTTGCGAAGTGCCCATTATAAGTGAGCCATTTTTTACCCTGTGCACATTTTGCGATGAGCATATTGTTTGAATGGTCCGTATTTTTTAGGCATTGTTTTTGCGACACAAACATGTCTAAGTTACGGTTATTACTGTGTATGTTTGTTTGTCACTTGTTGTAGCATCGTTACGTACTAAATATCGCTATGGCTAAAACTCTAGGAGGCGCTTATATCCTGTAGTCACAGTTTTCAGGCTCTACTATTATTAATTTTAATCCATATAATATGAATTACTATCAAGAATTGCACGACTTGAAACCTACATAATGATGTTCTTCTGAAATTTACATAATATTATATTATTATATAATTATATGTTATTCTCTTATTTACTTTAAATAGATATCTAACTTTTATTATTATCTATCAATTCATGTTTAACTCCCACTTTATGAGTAAAACGCTGTTTTAGCTACCTACACATTATTATTTCTTACATATATATCTTTACCAATATATATTACTTAATTTTTATTAGTCTGTAAACTTTAAGTCAAAAAATAATAATAATGATGTTTAAAAAAAGGCTATAGTAAACAACGAATAAACAGCAAATTTTCCAACGAACAATAAAAGACAGAAAATATCGGCAGGCGCTTTGCAACCTTCTCAGACAACAATCCATATGATTAAAAAACATGGTACCATAAAGTGAATTAAATAATTAACATAAAAGAGGTATTTATGGCCGTCTGTGCGTCAGTGAAACACATTTGGTTGAAGAAGCTCAAGGCGTTCAAGTTGGACTTGTAGAATTCTACTTGAACGGGGTGTTACCGCAAGGCATAAGCGATCGGTCGTAAAAAAATGATTTTATTAAGTTTTTCATAAGAGTTTGTTTGTTTGTTTGCTTTAACAAGAAAAAAATTGCGTTTTATAGTCCAGTTCTTAAGGAAGGTTATAGTCTATGTAACATCATGCTATTAGCGACGGGAGAAGAGCAGTAATCAAAGATGTAAGTTAACGCTGGTGAAACCTCGCCGCGGGAAGTTAGTATGCGAATAATAGTATGGTCAATATTCTTTTGATGCGGTTTTGTTTTCGAAATAAAAGTCTAGGACATAGTGAGTAATAAAATTAAAATAATTGTTATGAGAGAATTACGATAATTATTTCTTGAAAACTTAAATCTTTTTTGTATTCATATCATTGTCTTCATATTCATATGAAGTAAAAACATTCATCTTAAATTTAATTCTTTCTCTGCTTTTGAATAAGTTGCTTTTTTCTTCTGCATTATTAATAAAGCTAAAGACAACTCCCGCACTAGAAAACAAGCCCTGTGTCGCGGAGGACTTTACAAACATACATTTAACGGACACAAAGTACACCCAGACATCCCGTGTGGGGATCGAACCCACAACCTTGTGCACAGCAGTCGCTTGCGCCCCCACTGCACCACGGAGGCACTCTAGTGTTCAGACTATTGTTAAGGATACTCGTACTCGTAATAAATTTATAATTTTTGCTATCTTTTTATTAAATATTAATAGCTTCAAGTATAATATATTTTAGAACTCAAAATATGAAATAAACGAAACAAAAACCATTTACAATAATAATTTGCCTAAACTATTATTTGTAAGTGTGAAAACTTTATTTTTAATGAGTATTGTGCAAAATTAAATAAAATAAATATATAAGCTAAGATCACTTTTATATTTATAAGCAAGGCTGTACTTGGAATTATAAAAGTGATCCTAACTAATAATTACTTAATTGTTAAACATTATAATGTAGAAAAACATTGTAAAAAGAATTAGTTAAACAAAATAAGGGTTGAACTCTTTTTTGTATTAACAACAGTTCCAAAATATATAAAATGCAGCATAAAAAACGGTATTAATATTAGAAAATCGCTGATATCATTTGACTTGGACCAAACCAATGACATTGATAAAGTATTTTGTCACTAACAATAATTTAATTAAGTCAACAGAGTCCGTCTTTATAATGTTTTTGTTAGATGACTGGGTAGCGTAATTACTACTTGTCCTTCGTGCGTTGACGATTTAATTATAATGTCTGTGTCAGTTGTATAATTTGTAAATTTATAATATACTCTGTAATTAGCTGCGCCCCACGGCTTCGCCTGCGCAAAAAAATGTTTTGTATCCTTCGGGAACCAGACCGATCTTCGAGATAAAAAGCCTATGTCTGTCTCCGGCACCGAATCTGATACCAATTTTCATGAAAATCGGTTTAGCTGCTTAGGCGCTGAGTGGTAACAAACACACACATACACAAACTTCCGCATTTATAAAATTAGTAGGATGTAATTGTACTATTTCGTTCAATTTTTATCAACTAATTATTTTTAAATATTTCAGTACTTTTTTTTAAAAAACCCGTTGCGCGTTGATGTCTTTTGTTCTGATTATAGTAATACAGTTGCAATTACGAGTAAAATTATGTCAGAACTGTATATTAGATATTTAAGGTTATTCTGAGCAAGCGTAGGAAGCAAGACGACTCCATACATGATAATTGAACTTGATAAAATTTTAGAGCAAGAATTTTTTTTAGTTTATAATTACGAAACAGAGTATCAAGCCATCTCTGTCTCTCTAAAATCTGTAATTTAACATTGACGTTTTTCAAAGGGTAAAACGGGACCCTATTACTAAGACTCTACTGTCCGTCCGTCTGTCACTAGGCTGTATCTCAGGAACCGTGATAGACTGTGAAATTTTCACAGATAATGTATTTATGTTGCCGCTATAACAACATATTATTATACTAAAAAACAATAAAATCATCATCACATCAGCCAAAAGATGTCCACTGCTGGACATACGCATTTCGCCACCTTAGCCAGTCGTTCGCCACCCTCAGTCATCGGTTGCCCACCACCCATAAAAGGTCGTCGGTCCACCGTGTGAGGAGTCTGCCCACGCTACGTTTTCGAATGGAACTAAGCTTATAACATATTATTTAAAAAATATTATGTATGTTGTTTATGCAGTATCTACTACACTATATATTAATACTAGTTGCGCCCTGAGGCTTCGCCCGCGCGCTGATTTTCGGAATAAAAAGTATCTTTTCTTTTTTTTTTTATGCGACTAAGGTGACAAACAAGCATACATAATAAAATACATAATCTCCGGTAACGAATCTATATACATACCAATTTTCATCGAAATCAGTTTAGCCGTTTAGGCACTGAGTGGAAAGAAACACACACACATTTATAATATAAGTAAGATTCGTTTACCTATTTAAACTACGCATCTCAAAATGTAAGAATGAATTTTAACTATACGCAAATAATATGAAGGTTGTACAACTGATATTAGCTACACATGACGGTCAACTCCTAGGCCTTACGTTTGACACAGAAATAATAATAAGGCACAAGGCTGTACACCTCAAGTGAACTAAGTAATTATTTACTTAAAGTATAATAGCGCGTGTTACCCCTCTGTTGCGATAGTAAACAAACAAACTAGGAACATGCAGTAAATAAAGTTTTAAATTTGTGCCTCTGCTCCCGTCGCCAGTAGCGTGATGTTACATAGCCTATAACCTTCCTCGAGAACTGGGCTATCATACGCAAAAAGAATTATTCAAACCCAACTGTTAGATCCAGAGATTAGCGCGTTCAAACAAACAAACAAACTCTTCCACTTTATATAATAGTATTAATAATAATATAATAATAATATAATATTCTACCACATTCACACAGCGCCATCTAGCCCCAAATTAAGCAATTATATTTGCTTGTGTTATGGGTACTAAACAACTGATATACTACTTATATATATTTTTTTTTGTAAATACATACATATTATAGATAAATTACACCCAGACACAGAACAAACAATCATGCTCATCACACAAAGATTTGTCCTGGGTGGGAATCGAACTCACGACCTCCGGCTTAGCAGTCAGAGTCACTAACCACTAGACCAACAGGCCAGTCAAAAATTAGTAAAAACAGTATTGATTAGTAAAAGCAGCAATCTGAGCCTTTTATATTTACGCCCTGAGCTATTATTATCAAGTTCTATCAGGTGGACGTAACTCGGCTAATATTATTATGTAATCCAATATTATAAAAAAAAAAGATTTTTGTATGTTTGTTTGTTGCGATTTAATTCAAAATTTACGTAACCGATTTAAAAAATTCTACAAATATGATGGATAACATACGCTATAAATTTTATTATGTTTAACATATTTATTATTTGTTTTTTAAATTTCAATATTTTAAGTGCCTTTGAAAACAAGAATGATGCAATACGACACTATTAAAATGATATTTTCCGTAGGCGTTTGTTGTAAGACAGAAATTTTTGGTACCTAAGCGAGGGCTGACGTCTAGTTTAGAATAAAAAGTGTTGATAGCAGAAGAGCAGTTACCTATTTTGCCTATATTTTAAATGGTATGTGGGGTAGAGATGTTTGAATGTTAATGGATGCGATAAATAATTACTTCATCATAAAATATACTATACTTTACTGGTACCAGTGAATATAAAAAGTACATAACAATACAACTGAACTACATCACTGAGGGGAGACAACTGGCGAGCCCTGCGGTTGTGTGTACGCTCCCACACAGAGTTGCAACGCAAGCCGCTACAAGTAGAAGCCCTTGAAGACCGATTACAGCCATATTGTGGTTCTTTTGAGGTCGATGACTGAGTACTTAAAATCATGTATTACGGTAGCAGATCCATGCTGGTTTCAGCATGAATGGGCTGGATCGACGGGGAAGTACTACCCTCTCATAGAAGATCGACGTAAGAAAATTAGTTTTCATGCTAATGTGTTTAGGTGAGTGAGAGCGCCGGCAGCCCAAAAACCCCCTCGGTCCCTTTCCTTCTTCATCCCCTTCTCCGTGGTCAGCAAAAATTTTGTTGTTTTTTAAGCATTATTACTTTCGCATCTTCTTTTTTTGCTACCACTACCTACGACATGAGCCATTAAATAGTTTAGTAATTAAATCAATGAGGTAATTACACACGTGACTACACTACACTCATACTAGGTTACAAGTAACTGTCCCAGATACATTCGTTTGGGAAGTCTCGTTCCAATAAGATAAAGAACATGTCCGAAACGACGACGAATCGATTCGACACGTCTCGTAACACGTTGCATATGGTTTAGAAAAATGTGAAGTAAATACACCATTGTATTACCTCACGTTCCGTGGTCATTATAGATGAAAAGCCTATAGGAATTTAGGACTTATAGGTCAACAAATTTATTGAGTTTGTGAGCCAGCTCAGCAGTAGGTATGAGAACATAACGTGTAGTAAAAATATACAGCGCCCTTAGTGTTTCCTTTCAGATTAATCTATATTTTAATATATTCGCCATGGTCCCAAAAATATATAACGAACCAGAACGATTTTTGGAAAAAGTCTATGTCCATCTCCGGTATCGAATCTATCTACATACGAATTTTTATCGAAATCGGTTCAGCCGTTTAGGCGCTGAGTGGTAAAAAACACACATACAACCATACATACACACATACATACACACAAACTTTCTCATTTATAATCGTCTATAGTTTCTTTTAACAAATTATTTCAAACTGACAGTATTTAATTTATAAACATGAGGAAATCCTAAACAATGGATTCTTCATCAGCTATTGATGAGTTATTAATATAAGGGCCACTTGACACGAATTCGTTGTTACATCCACGCCTCAGCGCTGTCTCGTTTAAAGTAATTTGCTTATTAATTAAGAGGTTTATTGTTTTTTGAAGGTTGATGACAGACAAATTATAATCATTATTGCCTATTAAATACATTTATTATTAACAAGCTTCCCGAAGCGTTACTACTGCTCTGCTCCCGTCAACAATAGCGTGATGTTACATAGCCTATAACTTTCTTCAAGAACCGGGCTATTAAACGCAAAAAGAATTATTAAAAGCTAACCGGTTGTTCCTGAGATAAGCACGTTCAAACAAACAAACAAACTCTTTCGCTTTAAATAAATATAAGTATAGATTGATGTTGGAAATTGTTAATTTTGGTTGTTTTATCAATGCTAACTGAATGTTTTAATTAGTGTATTAAAGGGTTTAATTATTGGTCTGGGTTTTTCTAATATGTATTTACAAAAAAAAAGTATTTAAGTATGTATATCCGCATTCTATAACCCATAACACAAGCATATAATATGCTTACTTCGAGTCTAGATGGCGTTGTGTGTAGTTGTTGAAATATTATTATATTATTATTGCAGTTGTTACACATATTCAATTTAATTTAATTTATTTCATAAATATAAATTACATTTTATTACAAACAAGTAGTTTTCTTTTGATTTCAAACTAAGCTAGTGCTTGTATCTTGGGTAAAAGTGATGTCTTTTGGTTTTGTTCTAATTGCATGTACTCTGGCAAATAATTGCAACATCTACTAATATATGTATCGTGTCACTGGATTGAATATACACCTGACCTTATGTCATCAAGACTGGTCTTCAAAATAGAAATCCTACAAGTACCTACTTGAATACTATTAAAAGTATTTCATTATTGTATATTATTATAATCTGAGAGCGCTCTATAGCTATATACAACACCTTTTATTAATCAACTGGTAAATTAAATAAGAGAACATGCAATATTATTTAAACAACAATTATGTACTTCAATAAAACAAACAACAATAAAAACAGTTAAACCAAGATTTAACAGATTAATGAACAAAAGAACAAAACAATAATAAAATGAAAACGTAATAGTTTAAGATTGTAGAGATAAAGTAAACCTATCCTGGAGGTATAGTTAGTCTTTCTATTACAATACATTTCTAGTAAATGGTAAAAGGTGAAGGTTTACATCGAAATAATTATTTATTGACCTCTTAGGCTCGAAGATATGAATTTCATAAGAAATTGTGTTAGCTTGTGATTTCAAATTGCTGTTTATGGAATTCAAATGACTCTAAAATATGGTTTAGATTTTGGTTGGTGTCTTATCGATGGCTCACTTCACTACGACGTTTACGTTTTTTGGCATAATTGTTTTCTTATAGTTGAGGTTTGTTCTTAATATTCTCTTAACCGCAATGTCTAACAGTGGCTTCACAAACTAAACTCCAAGATTGTTGAAAATCCCGATTTTTCATTCGGCGCTGAAGCGCTGTCATTAATAAACATATTGACGTATTGTAAAAGCGCTGAACAATCCATGAAATCGAGTTTTCAAATAAGTATCGGTATAAAGAAAACCACAAAAAATTTAAAACTTGCTCCATTTTGATGCTTTATTCTCGTTTATTAGTAAGTGTTTAATACTACAATAAAATTATACACTTAGTCGTCATGGCTCAGTGGTTGAGACACCCGCTTTGTATACATGGTCGTAGGTTCGAATTTTAATAAATTCATAAGTACTTTATAGGTCTTCTCTGAAGATCTTAGACATTACTCACATTTTAGTAAAGAAATACATCGTGAGGAAGGTTTATTCCCGTTGTGAGGAAACCTGGACTAATAAAACAAAATGTCTGTAGTTGCCGATCCACCTTAAACAAGCGTGGTGGTCAATGCGACCTTCTCTGTATGAGAAGATTTCCTGCAATGGTATGATATGATGAAGATGTGGATTGCAATCATTCAATCATCACGATTTTAAATTTATTTTATTTAAATTTAAGGATCGCCAAAAAGGCTGTACACAATTGTAACTTAGTACATAGGGCACAAACATATTTCAGTGTACTCCTTCAATTATAGGAGACCACATCATGCAAATATTATTTATTTACTAATATTAATATTATGTTAATATAATATTTTATGTATAATTAGACATGGCAGTTATAAAATGCCAGTTCTGTAAAATTTTAAAATATTGTCTTAATTAAATAGAACTATTTTTTTAAAGACTCGGGGACGGTTTTGTTCAGCAAAGTTATACGCTAGGAAATAAATTGTTGAGATTGTAAGATAAGATACAACATAAAGCTCTCTCTATTTTGTCAAGTTTATACAGTGCCGGAACGTAATAAATTTCTTTGTAAACTGGAGGTATAGCAGGATGCCAATATTAAACAGGTTTATAAACATTGTGTTTAATATCAATATCAGTGACATTTAACGTAAAGGAAGAAAATTCTTTGTACTGGCAATCTTCGATAATATGTTATTGTTAATGGTAACTTAGCAAAATGTAGCTTCTACGGTCTCGGAGGAGGCTAGTATTCAATCACTTCACGTTTTCCCTTGTTTTGCATACTTATACTAGCTGCACGACACGGCGTCGCCCGAGCGTAAAATGTATTTTGTCTCACTCGGGAACCAGACCGATTTTCGGGATAAAAGTAGCCTATGTCCGTTTCCGGCACTGATTATATACCGATTTTCATTGATATCGGTTTAGCCGTTAGGCGCTGAGTGTAAACAAACACACACACACACACACACACACACACACACAGAGAGAGAGACACACACACATATACAAACATAATGGTTGCCATACTTAGATATTTAATTTATTTATCACTTTAACTTATTCAACTGAATATTTACATACATATCTTCACGCCTTTATCCCCAAAGGGGTAGACAGAGGTGATTAACCACCCACTTTTCACCTTCTTTTATTTTAGGACCCACGTAACAGAGGACGAGTCTGTTGCCATATATCGGACACAATTCCAGACTCCGGGCTAATACTAAGTATTTTTCGACAGAAAAACTCAATATCACTTTTCCGACCCCAAGACCTCTGCGTGGTAATCCTTACACAGTACCACCGAACCACAGAGGCAGTCAAAACTACTTAATATTTGTTTACTATTTATCACAATTATTGCCAATATAATAAATTATTTAAACTATACAAACATTAATTGACATAGTTAGACACGGCTAACCAGTTAGTCCAGAGTTTGGTGAAAGAACATCCAAGGCTTTACGGTCCATAGCCACTAAATGTTTACTAACAAATTTAAAATTTATTTGTAAATTTTGTTACAAACTGCAGTAAAGTTAGATTATTTACAACCAAACATTGCTGAGGAATATGAAATTAAAATAAATCATTGTAGTGTAAAGGCCGATGACCGATCTGTTAAAAAAGTTTAGAAATAACGCTTCAGTTTAATATTAGGAAAATACTAATGTCTAAGACTTCGATAATTTAAATATATATTCTGTTTACAACAAGAGTATAGATAATTAATCTTGCTGAAATCTTAAAGGCTTAATATTTTTTAACTCAAGTCTTATGCAATTTTGTACTGGTAATACCAATTCATTTAAAAAACATAAATGCTGTTGCAACACTGGTAAGGAACAATCTCATCACAAATATAATGTCACAACAATTATACACAACGCCATCTAGACTGAAAGTAAGCATGTATTTATAGCTTGTGTTATGGGTTCTAGAATGCGGATATAAATACTTAAACTTTGTTTTGTAAATACCCAGACCAATGAAAGTATTCATGTTCATGCACACAAATATTTGAACTGAGCAGGAATTGAACCCTCAACAGTCCCACCGAACCACAGAGCCACTCAATAAACTAAGATATACATTTTTTTTATTTATCTAAGGTAATACTTATAATTTACTTTGGATCTTGATAGCGTTGTGTTTAGTTATTGTGATATAATATTATTATTATTCTCTTTATTTACATTTTTATATACATATTTAAAAAAAGTAAAAAATAAACATTTAAAAACATAAAAAGTAACGTATATATATTATTATTATTAATATAATATTATTATTATTAATAATAAACAAGTATACGGTCCGTCTGATAGTAAGCAGCAACACCAGAAGTAATAGGTTGCGCGGTAGTACTGAGGCCTTAGACAAGTGGCATAAATTTCTATTCTATTCATATATTAAATTAAAAAATGTATGGGATTGACATAAGCTAACGCTAACATTTCGTTAGCTTATGTCAATCCCATACATTTTTTAATCTAATAAATGAATAGAATAGAAATTTATGCCACTTGTCTAGGGCCTCTGTTTACATATAGAATAGTTCTCCGTACCTTGGCCCTATTCTCTATTCAAACTAAAACTTCACACTTCAACAAAATCCAATTGTTGCCAATTTTATAGTTCTTCGGTGTCATCACGCCATACATGGTACGGCCGGCTGGTTTACTTGCACAACCAACGAAGGTTTTGCGTTTAATGAGGTAGACATGTGCTGGAGTAATTAATTTTAAATTGACACTGGGTTTATTTATAGAGCATAATTTGCTTTTGTGTTATTATTTTTTTTAATACTGCAAAATTCATGTAATATTTAGCAAAAATGTATATGCTCCCGTTTTCTTTATAGCTGTCTAAATTAAGCTCGGAATATAACTCAAACTTAAAACATTGTGATTATACTATTTATGTATGTATTTACGAATATATGTATAATATATAATATTTGTATGTATAATGTACGAAAGTAAATTTGGTTGATCCTGACCTTAACCATTATTGACAAAGTGCAAAAAAATACTTGTGTCTGAGAAGCGAATTGTAATTGAATGACATCCACTAAATAAAAAACGCTATTATGTAGTGAATAAAAAATGTTTCAATAAAATTCTTACTAATACATGTAGTGCTTATCCGTATCCTCTTACTAAAAACCACAGCTAAACAAAATTAAGCAGAAAACAAATATACATGGTATGGTAAATCTTTGATTAATGTCAAATATTTCCTTGGAATCTTGTGGTTAAACCAAAGATTGGATTAAGTTATTGACTAACGCAAGCGGCCTCAAGTAGAAGAACATTAGCTCCAGTAATAATATCGTTAGTAACATCAAGCCTTTATTGCTTACATTTATTGCCAAACTTAAGTTATTAAATATATATTAGTCTAAGCCTATGAAGCAATGCTATTTGACATTTAAACGAAATAATAATTTTTATTTAAGAGTTAAATCGCGTACCTACGATTAATTTAATGCATACAATCCTGATGCGTAATGTTATTGCGTAAAAAAAATTTGAAGATAATTTTTATTTTATAATATGGTTTTAAGTTTTAAAGCTCTAAGGGGCTACGAGCCCATCCGACCCTAAGGATTTGACACTGCACTAAAAATTGTAGACTCGACCCTTTTTTGAGAGCACATTCGTACTTATTTTAGGTACGAATTTCGAAAATTAATCTTTATTGTAGAACCCATACGTACCTCATTGTGTTCTCTACAATTTTAGAAGGAAAACAGTCAGAAGAAAAATCTCTTAGTATATTCTAAATTTTAAAAATTACGCTAATTTTATTTACTTTTGTTGTTGCTTTTTGTAGAGAATGTATCCAATGATAGGTGCATATCTCGTACATTGCGGAGTAGTTTCCAGTGCTGCCATTGCAGGCTTTAAATAGGGTCAAGCTATACTATTGTTGTTTTTTAAATTCTTACAAATATCGAACGTATACGTATAACGTATAACAATAATAATACCACCCTGTTTACTGTCCCACTGCAGGACAAATGCTTCTTCTCTTACAGAGAAGGCATGAGCATTAATCATCACGCTTGCTCAAGGCGGATTCGCAATTTCAGATTTTAAGTCCAGGTTTCCTCACGATGTTTTCCTTTTTTAAATTGAACGTTACATGTACGGTAGTAGATCCACGCTGATTTCAGCATGAATGGGCCGGATCGTCTGGGGAAGTACTACCCTCACATAGAAGAGCGACGTAAAAGTAGTAGTATCCGTACTACTGCGTTTCGTTCGGTGAGTGAGAGCGCCGGAGGCCTAATTTACCCCCTTTCCTCTTTCCCACTCCCTCATTCCCTTCCCCAACCCCATTCCCAGTCGCCATAGTGGAGGCCACCATACCAGAAGTTTAAGACGATGGCTTTTGGTATGGTGGACACCACTTCTGGATTCCACTGACTGCTTACCATCAGGCGGGGTGGAGTCACTTTGGTAGGCTAATATAAAAAAAGACCTAAAAATGCGTTATAAAATAACCAAACCTCGTATTAAGGTTACTGATATTATCTATATTCACCTTTATACAAATGGTACCGAACTACAATGATATATTTCAGGACATTAGTTAGTCATAAATCAAAATATTTCGGCTATCAAGCCTTGACATTTTACGTATCAGATTCATTCGTCCTTGCCCCGGTATTTGACCGGATGAGTTAAGATCCGGGTCGAATGTCGAAACCTGTTAAAATTTAAATAGTGGTGTCATCTGTACGAGTTTTGTTTGACTGTAACCGCAATGATAATTCCATACAATAACAGCTCCGTAACTGAATACAAATAGCCTTAACCGCTGTTTATCTTTAATACTAGTTAAAAGAAGTAAGTAAGTAAAGTAGGATATGACTGTTTCATTTAAAACATTACTAGCTTTCCGAGGCGCGGTTACACTCGCGTTTTTGCTTACTGCTCTGCTCCCGTCGCCAGTAGCGTGATGTTACATAGCCAATAACCTTTCTCAAAAACTGGGCTACGATACGCAAAGGAATTACTTAAATCCAACTGGTAGTTCCGAAGATTAGCGCGTACAAACAACAAACAAACGAACAAACAAAATATTTGTGTAAAAGATAAACAAGCATTTATACTAGCTGCCTGTAGCTCCGCCCGCGTAAATGATAGTTATATTTCTGTTTATACTTTCATCCTCTTTAAGCCAATATGTTTCCCGATGTCTAATCTACCTCTATACCAAATTTCATCAAAATCGGTTCAGTGGTTTAGGCGTGAAAGCGTAACAGACAGACAGACCAACAGAGTTACTTTCGCATTTATAATATTAGTATGGATTATCCGTTTTATTAATATATCTATCTATCTTTAATTAATTGAAAAAGTTATAGATAATAAATATTTATAATGGCAAAATATTTAGTTTTTTAACCTAAGTGAGAGAATATTTGTGAATATCAATATTAATGACAAGTTTCTTGACCTTATTGACCTCGTGCTAAAGTTGAAAAGCCCCATCTAGGATTAGCTTTGTAAACCGAGTTAACCTTTCAATAGTCATTGACACAAGTTTTAAAATTATTTTTTAGAAAATTGAATAAATAATAAAATGTCATGATACTTTATCATGCTCTCTTGTATAATTTTGTGGCATTGCCTTAAAAATTATGTATTCTATTATACCAATCTTCAATCAAAATTTAACTATACAAAAAATCTCATGAGCGTTTACGCGTCAGGAGTAGCAACGTCGCAATTTAGTCAAGCTCAAGTCTTATACATTCATCTTTCAACATTCAGTCCATTCTTCTTTGGAATGCGCTCCCTCTCGAGATCAGGATGTCCACTACCCGTGACATCTTTAAGGCAAGAGTTCGTCAGCTTTACAGTAAGTTATTAGCGGAATCATCTTAGCGTTCATTATGTATATATTATATATTTATTGGTATATGTATGTATATATTTGTATACAATGTTTAATTTTGTATTTTTGTATTCATAAGTAAGTACTTATTCTAACTACTCACTACATAAAGCACCTACCTGGTTTCATCTCTGCATCACCCAAAGGTTGGCTGGTAGAGAATGTCTTTGGCATTAAGCTCGCCTTTGTACAGTGTTTTGTGCATAAAGAAATAAAATAAATAAAATAAATTTAGTCTCATAATTCGTGGTTTTCAATTTTTATCATTTATTGGGAGCTATATTTTAAAAATACGTTCTGTACAATAATAGAATTAGGTCAAAGCTATATGTACTTATATAGAGTAAGAAATCATTGCGTTTACAGTTCTATTTATATGCAAATTGAAATTTAAGTTGCATTCTTTTCATAGAAAAATAGCTGTAAGCATTATGGTTACATAATTTTTAAACAGCTTTCGTATTCTAGCATTTGTACAGAACATATTTTTAAAATATAAGTCTGATTAAATGATAATAATTGAATACAACGAAGTATGTCACAAACTTGCGACGTTGTCACTCATGACGCGTAAATCCCTCTTAATATCAATTTATTATTAAATATTATTGAACTATAAATTATAGTTTGATAGAACCAGGTCTGTCAACGTAAATACCAAGCTGTGTCTGACGTTTGCACTCATGCCTTTTTGGGAAACTAGACTCTAAACTCGCCTACAGTGATAATCGATTTCTCAACGATGACCTTTTGGAAGCATCATGTCACCTTAGTTACATTTATTCATTTTGAGTTTATGTTTATCTGTTTAAGCTTAGTGCAGTTGTTTCAACCTGCGTCTTTGGTTACTGCTCTGCTCCCGTGGCGAGTAGCGTGATATTACATAGCCTGTAACCTTCCTCAAGAAATAGGCGCATACGCAATAAGAATTATTCAAATCCAACTGGTAGTTCCAGAGTTTAGTGCGTTTAAACAAACAAACAAACTCTTACAATTTATAGAACATTATAGATTAACTTAAATAAATGGTTGACTTTTGTTTTAAGTTTTCACAATGTCACTACCCCATTGCCTTTCAATTTTCAGGCTGTTCTGTAATGTCACGGTCATTGAAACTTTGACTTAATTTCTGACAGCAAGTACTTAGTATTGTCTCCGGTCTAAAATATAGAACACACTGTCTCTATAGTAAAGAGTATGCTCAAAAACAAGTAAATACGTCCAAATATTACTTTTTTGGAATCGTCGATTTGCTTGCAACTTTAAGAACGGACTATTAGTTGTTATTAGATTTTTGTTATAATATCTTTCCATACTATTAAAATAACCGGATCTTTGGAAAGCTTACACGGGAACACAAGTCCAACGTGCACTGGCTCTTTGAGAATTTTAATGCAAAATGGGATGACACAGGTATTAATTTATTAGAAAATTAATATACTTACTAGTAGTTGTAAAATTTATGATAATGTAGTCGGTTGTACCATTCTAGCTCTTTTTGTTAGAAAATTAAATCGTTAGTTGTTTAGTTTATTGTTTATTTTTCTTTACTATTATCTGTTACTACAATAGAACATATAATTTCTAACCTAACTCGTAATATTTACTTTTAAACATTCGCCTTTTTTGTGACCACGGCCGATGTAACCTGGTCGAAACATCAAGCAAAATAAGGTAAATACCTAATGCATGATCGCGTGAATTCCCGTATATTTAGATTTATTATACAACTCGTAGTTTTCTTATAAGATCTTTAGTAAATTAAATAATTTTGCAAGCATTGACCATGGATACATTGTTGTCCCGGCATTTCTGACCGTTGAGTAATGGTACTTGATGTCGGGCTTACTTTATGGATTGGTGGTATCATCTGGAGGTCAACTGTCAATCGACACTCGGTGTTGGTTAGTGCAACAATGATTCTAATTGACTTCTAGTTACAAGAAATATATGAATTATTTTTATTGTCTTTTGTCAGATAGAGAATAGAATAAAGCGTGATTAGAGAAGAATGTGGATTGAATGTAAATATGGTGACTAAAATTTAAAGGAGTATGTTCAGGTGGTTTGAACATGTGGAAAGGATGGATGCAGTAGGATATCGAAAGAGGTTTATGGAGCGGAAATTACCGTAAAATATAGTAGGGGTCGAAAATACTCCATATAGTACCGTATATCTTAAATATACTATATTTTATAAAGCGGACTAGTTTGTTTGTTTTAACGCACTAATCTCTGGAACTACCAGTCGAATTTGAAAAATTCTTTCTGTGTATGATAGCCCTGTTTTCGAGGAAGGTTACAGGCTATGTAACATCACGCTACTGACGACGGGAGCAGTGCAGTAAGCAAAGACGCGGGTAAAATCGCGCCGCGGAACGCTAGTATACTATATTCTGTAGATTTAGAGACTTAATGACGTCAATGCTTTGTCTGTAAATTCAATGGAACTCTTGACCAGTCGCCAACTATGTCATAAGGATCCTGGTCACTGTCCTATAATAAAAGCCACTTAAATGTTGCCTACATAATTTGATTTAAATGCTTAATTTGTCTTCGCTAGAATAATTATACTGAATTTTAAATTTCAAGATGGAACAGGATCTAACACATTTAATTAAAAACTTTTTATTCAGGCTTTATATTATTTTATTTTTCTATGTCAAGCCAGTTTTGTGACATCCAACTAGTTTATTCGATTTCAAACAATTTTAGTTAAGATTATCCAAATATAAATATTTAAGAAAATGTGTAAATAATTCAAATTATTCTAAAATATATTTTCTATTCACAACTGAAGAACAAAGTGCACTTAACAAAAATTTTCTCCTGTCCTCTATTGCTCAGTTTCATTCATGTATTTTTTTTTATACAACTTTGGTGGCACACAAGCATACGGTCCACCTGATGGTAAGTGGTAACCGTAACCTATAGAGATGGCTGTGTTTTCCAAGCATCGCAGAAGTAATAATGCTTAGAAAACACAACCAAGCCGTTACCGACCACGGAGCAGGGGATGAGAAAGGAATAAGGAAACGGAAGAGAACCGAGGGGGTATTTGGGCTGCCGCCCGGAGCTCTCACTCACCAAGCGAAACACATTAGCATGAAAACTAATATTCTTACGTCGATGTTCTCTATGAGGGTAGTTCTTCACCGGTCGATCCGTCTCATTCATGCTAAAATCAGCGTGGATCTATTACCGTTTAGTAGTATTGACTTTTAAAAATATTTTGGTACACATCACACTAGTCCTTCATCACGTCATAAAGTCACTGCTTACAATGTTTTTTTTTCCATAAATATTTCTGTACCATTATTTATAAGAGATACAATCTTGAGAGGACACAATTGAGCTTATTTTTATCAAGTTTATTTGCATTTGGCATTGAGTACCCATAGACACCGAAACGTAAACAATGACATTCTTTGTATGACTGTGTTCAATAAAAAATGTATTGTCTATTCAAGTTTTGTACACGGTACGGATAAATTAATTATTGATAATTTGACATTAATGAGTGTTGCTTTCTTTGTGTGTCAAGTTCAGTATTGATTGTTTATAAATGAAATCCCACGGCAAGACATATGTTTAAAGTAGGTCAACTTCTCGTAGACAAGCTGGAAGACAAAGCAGTGAATATATTATGAATATTTATATTTCATTGTTTACTTGGGTAGTATTTTAACACTTTATTGTTGTTATTGCATTATTTAGCTCATTTAGAATTATTTTAATAGATTAAAGTATATTTTGCTTTATTATGTTTAATGACAATAATGAAATTACCAGTATTTTTGTTCATTGTTCATTTAGCTAAATTAATTTTAAACTGCCTATTCAATGGGCAGTGATCTGAGACTATTAAGATATAATCATTTCTTTGCAACTACTTAATATTTGCTTTGCAACTTCTGAATACCGAAATTCGTGTTTGTCACGAAAACACGTCGCGGTACAATGTTTATACTTATACACTATACTAGGTAATAGATAATCTAATTTGACAAATTTCTTATATCGGCAAAAATCAATAAATATAGATTTTAGTGATGTATTTTGCTACCCGACTTCCAACTGACTTGTTCTGTTATAAATGTATCTGGCGAATAAATTCAGATTACCTACTGCTAAAGTAAAAGGTTCTCAACACAAAATAAGTCGTTTTGCAAGCCCTGTTGCTAGTTGTTTACATATGTCTCAACTTTGACCACATGTTTAATTTAATACTCTGTAAATCATGTCTCTTTTTCTCCAAATACATTTAACACATCATTACAGCAACAACATGAATAATTTAATTATGTGTTTAATTAACTTAGGAAGTCAATATGTCATTTAATTGTGATGCACCTACACTGTGTTGCAATCATCTCATTCTTGTCCATATATGTACATACGCACCTACGCATTTATAGGCATTGTCATCCAATGCCATACAACAATGTCAATCGGTGTAACCACTATTACTGTTTTATGCCTATTGAATTAATTTCAAAGTTAATAGAGTTTATTTTTGTTTTACTTTTAGATACTCTGCTTGATGATGAACATTCAGTGCAAAGCATTCAACGATTACTTATTCTTGTCTTATTAAAAATTACATTACACAAATTATTTAAATATGCTTACTTTGGGTCTAGATGGCGTTGTGAGTAGTTGTTGTGATATTATTTATTTATTTATTCCTAAATTATTTCGTCTAAAACCGCACACATAGTTTTTTTGAATGGTTAAAACCAATTCCAAAACTTTGGTAAGCTAATATACAAAAACATTTAACGTTTTTTACTAGCAGTATTTCAAGCAATATTATGAATAAAAATTCCAAAATATTCGTCACCGTTATCGAAATATTATCAATACATGCCAAGGCCCCAGTTAACCATAATGAGTCCCGAGGTGGTCACGCTATAATAAAGCATTTATTGGTAAATCAAAACAGGTTTATTTCTATCTGTCGCGTTGTGTAAGTGATGAAAGCTGAGATCGATGTGATAACACTGAGGACTCAATTCGATACTAAGAAATTTAATAAATAATTTATACCAGAAGTTCACTGAAGTAATAAGTAATAGTAAAAAAGGCAACACTACCACAGTATTATTATATTAGCCGAAAATCATGTACTTTTTTTTCATATATTAACCTACCTAAGTGACTCCACCCCGCCTGATGGTAAGCAGTCAGTGGAATCCAGAAGTTGTGGCCACTATACGAAAACCATCGTCTTAAACTGCTAGTATGGTGGCCTCCACTATGGCCGCTGGGAATGGGGTTAGGGGAAGGGAATGAGGGAGGTGAGGAAAGAGGAAAGGGGAGAAATTGGGCCTCCGGCACTCTTACTCACCAAACGAAACGCAGTAGTACGGATACTACTACTCTTACGTCGATCTTCTATGAGAGCGTAGTACTTCCCTGGACGATCCGGCCCATTCATGCTGAAACCAGCATGGATCTACTACCGTTAGACATACTGCTGGACATATGATATAGTCTACCGCAGAGCACCCATCCGAAGAGCACCTGTGCGTTGTTCTTACGCGCCTTTCTTAACCATTACTTGATTATTTTTCTAAATGACATTAATTAGGCATCTAAGTTTCATAATATTAGTATAACAGACTCGTGTCACATATTCTTATAAAAAATAAGTAATGTCAAGGCCAGTTCTAATATTGGTGTTATGATGACACTAGACCAAGATTATAAAAACAGGTCTCAATAAGTGTTATTTGTGACATCTCTAAAGTATAAAACAAACTTGTTCTTTTATTCTGTATGTTTTCTCTTAATTTCTTCTAAACCATGCAACAGATATTAATACAGTTTTACTATGGTTTAAGCGTTTTTCCTAAAAGTTTATTATATACATAATCATTGTAAAAAAAACATTATTTAAAATATTTGTAACTATACTTAAAGCCGGGCTGCTATTGAATAAAGATGTGTTATTTTCACATAAAACATGTTAATATACCTCACTAGCGTGAAATATTTAATTTCAGATTATTACGTACATATTTAAATATACGTAACGTTTGAGTTTTTTCGTTTAAGATTTTTAACTGTTAAATACCTTTTTAACTCCTTTCTTGAAGATTTCCAAGTTGTAATCACTCGGGAAAACTTCGACGAGGAGCTCATTCCACAACGTTATAGTACCTACCTTAGTCATCTCGTAATACTAAAGAGATCAATTACATAACAAATTGTGCAAAGCCATGTTTACGTATATACATACGTTCAACATCGGTGATTCGCGAACTTGACCATTGTGACTCCATAACGACCGTAAAATTTTATTTTAATAAGATTCTGCATATTCTATGTATACTGCATAATTTTTATGTTGTATGTGTATATTGTAGCTTCTTGATGTTTTTGTCAATCATTTGAATGCAATACTGCGATTGGTTAGAGATTTAGAATTGCATCATACATAATTCCCTCAAGTTTCTGAAAGGCTGATCAACGAAATATTTTGTAATCATCTGTTAAATCTTATGTGAAGTACCTAAAAGCAAACTAAAAGCATCGATAATTACTTTAGTTTGATGTAATTAGTTACTAATTAGATCAAATTAAGCTAACTATTCCTGCTGTTACAAACCAAATTTTTACTTCACATGAGATTTAACAGGTGATTTGTTAATTTTTGTTGATCAGCCTTTCAGAAACTGGGGGACAGTGTCGAAGAAGAATCTTTGAAATTCCGTAGATTTTATACGTATCGAGAGTTTATAATTTCGACTTGATTAGACTAGCTGACCTCCCTTGTAGTTAAATCGACCATAAAATTGCTTTACTACCCTTAGAGTAAATGTTGTTTGCATATTACAAAACAATAATGCCTATTTTTGCTTGCAAGTGACCTTTCAGCGACAGTTGCCCTGTCATAATGAGTTTTATTGAATTTTAATTTTGATGGAATTTTTGTGTGTGAAATATTTTTCCCCAGTCTGCTCTAAAAGCCACCACTAGTTTGAATGAGTGAAATGTAATTTCTTCATAACTCTACTCAACAGTTTATGATTAAAAGATTAAAAATGTATGGGATTGACATAAGCTAACGCCAACATTATTGTTAGCTTATGTCAATCCCATACATTTTTTAATCTATTTTATGAATAGAATAGAAATTTATGCCACTTGTCTAGGGCATCAAGCAAGATTAAATACATTTGCGTTTATACTACCAGCACCTATTACAGTACATTCTTTGAAGACATTGATTTATTGGATTATTTAATCCGATCTCGTATTAATTCTGTTTAGCATTAAGCGTATCACATTCATATTAATCAAGTTAATTAATATTCTAGTATGCAAAAATTAAATGTCCCGTGGTGATAACATTAATTATGTTACGTTAATATCCATATGTAAACTTAAAAACACATTATTTTTATAAAATATTCAACTTATATTATTTATTTCTATTCTATTATGAATTGAATATGGATAAGATTAGCTTCTTCTGGCTACTTCTTTTATTAGTTATTCACAGCTGGCATATTTCGGTTGAAATTTTCTTAGACTCGATTTGCTATTATTTGATGACGCCTACTAATATTATAAATGCGAAAGTTTGTGTGTGTGTGTGTGTTTGTTACCACTAACCGTCTAAACGGCTGAGCCGATTCCGATGAAAATTGGTATGTACGTAGATATAGGATACTTTAGGATAGGATAGAATAGGATACTGGTTTCCATGTTACTTTAATTAAACAAATACCATTTTCCGCACAGGCGAAGCCACAGGGCGCAGCTAGTTACAAATATTTGTTTTATTACCTATTAGAATTTTTGTATTTTTATGGGGTAGCAAGTTTAATTTATTTATTAGCAAATGGCACACATTTTCGCTGTAAGTACCCTAAATATTTACATAACATTATGGCATGTTACACAATTTTGTCCAGTTAGTCCAGCCTCATGGAGAAAATGAGAAGCCTTATCGCCACCTCAACATAAAATGTTTCATATACCTACCTAAGTATCATCATTATCTGCGTTTTCTTTCAAAAACGTTGAATCTTCTTCAATTCTTACCAGTTGTAACTAAATACTATGTAAAACAATAGGCATAAGAGTTCCTATAACAACTTCAAAACATGACCAGCTAAAGCGACATAATATTTTATTATACATTTTTAAAACAGCGTGCTTTTTGTCTATAAATGGCAAGGCTGTTACTAAAAGCCCTTCTAACCACAAGAATAATATAACACCTAGAAATTTTTAGTGTATTGTAATAACTCGTAACTATGTTATTATTAAAGTTTTAGTGTATTATAATTATTTTATTGTAGTGTGAACCCTACATAACACCTTTATTGCTATAAGAAAGAAATATCGCGACTATAAATATATATTAATGTAGGTCACAAAAATTTGTTAACGTCAGAATATAATGTATGATTCAGACGAGGAAACATTGATTGGCTTTATTGCAGTTTTATTGTATGAAATGCAAACCAAATTATTACCGCTATTAAATTATTATGATGCAAATTGACAGTTCACGTTCGTTTGTACGGTAGTAGATCTACGCTGATTTCAGCATGAATGGGCCGGATCGTCCGGGGAAGTACTACCCTCTCATAGAAGATCGACTTAAGAGTAGTAGTATCCGTACTACTGCGTTTGGTTCGGTGAGTGAGAGCTCCGGAGGCCCGATTTCCCCCTTTCCTCTTTCCTCACCTCCCTCATTCCTTTCTCCTAACCCCATTCCCAGCCGCCATAGTGGAGGCCACCATACCAGCAGTTGAGGACGATGGCTTTTGGTATAGTGGCTGCCACTTCTGGATTCCACTGACTGCTTACTATCAGGCGGGGTGGAGTTACTTTGGTAGGCTATAATATAAAAAAAAAAAAATAAAAAAAAGTTCAATCCATCTACTCTGTGATCCGGTCATAAAACTGAACATAATTATTATAATCTTGGTGGTATTTTAGATATTAATTGTTACAGCTATTATTCTAACACTAATTAGCAGTCGCATCCCATATAAGTTCAAGGCGACGACTATAATGTTAACACTATTATTTTCTCGGGTTCTTTTTTAGAAAGAATGACGTTAGTACATTGACTTGTTGTGCAAAAAAAAACTAACGTGAGTAATAATAGAGTTGATTTTAACATGTGTTTGTATTTGTACTTCCGCGAAGACAACATTTGAATCATCTTTGACATGTTTATTTAATTATTGACATTGAATTTCAAGTTTATTTGCGTTTGAAATAACTGTTTTTTGTTCTATTATCGCCTTTAAATGTTACGTAATAAGAGTGGTTGTAATTTTGTATTAATTATATTACAATGTTGACAAGGATGTCCTGGTTATTGATTGTCCGCAAATATTTTCATAGCAACTCTTTTTACAGTAATTTGTGTTTAAATGTTAAGATAGGCAAATAGTAGCAATTAAATTTATGATGTCATGGGTTGGTAATTACATTAATATAAATTAAATTTAAGCGTTAAACCTATTTCTCGCTAGCATCGACATTTAGTGTTAGTAGGAGTTTCGTCATTGCTGAATTTGACTTACATGCGTGTGTTTAAATATTCTTAGAGAAGTACAGGTAGTCTTTTTCGTCCTGGACATTTTTTTACATTATTTATTCACTTATAAATTCTTATTTCCGTAATAAGATCATAAATAACAACCAAAAAGGCAAAAACTTATGTGACCTTACCACAAACTATTATAGCAATTTTATTTTAACCTTACTTTGTCTGTATCCTTGTTTTTAATGGTACAAAAGAAAAAGACAAAACACAAAGTAACATTAAAATAATACTGCTATAAGAGGTGGTAATAGACCCCGTGGAGTTTTATTCTTTTTATTGCAATATTGGCAACTTTTATCGATATATTTATATTTCTTTTGTGATATTAACTTAAGCCTAGCTTAGCCTTTGTCTGAGGATTAGACCTGAGACTTTGCCATCTACTCTAACTTTTAAGCTTAACTTAACGGGACTAGCAAGGTAGTAAAGATAATATTAGCATTGAGTAAATGTTTGTAAAGTTCAAACAACAAAAGCGGTGTAATTAGTAATCTGTAACCACTTGTTACAAAGAAGGTCAATGCAGCTTAGCTGTGAAGTTTCATACTTAAAGGAACGTATAGTTTATGAAAATAATAGCTAGTTTATTTTGTACAGTGTGTGATAGTTGAAAAGGCAATTTTTATAGTATATAATAAATGAATGCACAAACAAAGATGCACAAACTGCAACGAAGAGAAAATGACGAATATTTTTGAATATCGTGAAAAAAATTCCTTTGTGATGATGTTTTATTCAACAACTTTAGATTAAAAACAACTTTGGATTTTACGTTATTAAATCCACGCTGGTTTCAGTATGAATGGGTCGGATCGACCGGAGAAGTACTACCCTCTCATAGAAGATCGACGTAAGAGTAGCAGTATCTGTACTACTGCGTTTCGTTCGTTGAGTGAGAGTGCCGGAGGCCCAATTTCTACCTTTCCTGTTCCTCCCTAATTCCCTTCTCCTGCCCCATTAATTCCAAGCCGCCATAGTGGAGGCCATCATAGCAGCAGTGGACGATGGTTTATGAAATGGTGGCCACCACTTCTGGATTCCATTGACTGCTTACCATCAGGTGAGGTGGAGTCACTTTAGCAGGGTAATATAAAAAAAAATTGTTTTAAAATATTAAGTGGGTAAATACAAGATAGGTACATAATTATAAATATAATCATCATCATCAGTTTAATAACGCCTATTGTTAAGGTAAATATTAACAGACCCAGAGCAGCTTTTATCCATTGGACATCCATCCATTATACAGATATTTGCACTGAGCGGGAATCAAATACGCGACCTCTCTGTCCTTACACAGTACCTAAGCTGAACCACAGAGACACAGATTGCCTACGGTCTTTAGGTTCGTGGTCACTTCAGCATTAAAGTTCCTACTCATAATTTAAAACAAAAAAAAATGTTTTTTGTTATTTTTATTCAACTGTTAAAGACTTAGTAAGTTTAATAGTCGGTAACTTGACAATGAGCGATGTGAAAAGTCTCGTATGAATATGTTTTGTATTTCTTATTGCTTATTATAATAGATATTACTTTGTTTACTTCATTTCACACCGAAATATTATGTCTTGGAAATATTTGTGTACGCTTCAAATCTTTTTAACCAACTTCATAAAAAGGAAGTGGTTTCTCAATTCGACCGTATATATATTTTTTATGTGTGTTCCCGGATAACTTCGTCGTTTATAAACCGATTTTGATGATTCTTTTTTTGTTGGTAAGAAGATAACCCGAGGGTGTTACCATGATAAGCAAATCAGGATCTGATATTGGCATCCCAGAGAAATCGAGGGAAACTTTCGTGCATTTGTAATAATTTTCATTAAGTATTTTAAGATACTACTATTTAGTGAAGGTTTGGTATCGATCTGATGATGAAGCCGAAAGTCGAGGGAACTCGACAACGATTTACTGCAATTACTTGGTGTTCGGACTTAATTCATTTCAAATAATGTGAACTTTGCACCCATACGAGTTATAAGTGCCATTACAGGTGACCATAGACTGTCGAGAGAATTCTTGAACAGCAGTCACGACGGGCTTATTTCATACGGTTCAATATAATACCTAAGTAAGATTTAGGTCTACCCATCACTAAAAATCGTAAGATAAAATATTTTTAACAAAAAGAAAACCGACTACAAACAGAAAGCAAACGAAAAAGTAAAAAATAAATTTACTCAGTACAAAGTAATTCGTCTTTTGATTTAGTTAATCAGAAATGATTAAATAAGAATTTTATAATTTTGAAGTTGGTGCCAAGTAATTAGGGTCGAAAGGGCTCGTAGCCGTAAATACTAAAATAATCTTACTACAATAGCAATTTAAGATTGATAATTAGGTACCTATAACTAGTTATTGTTTTACTGGGCACCAACTTCACAATTAAAAAATACTTATTTAATCATTTACGAATTACTTTCTGCTAAGTAAACTTATTTTTAACTTTTAATTTCCTTCCCGTTCGAAGTCGGTTTTTTTTTGTTTAAAATTATTTTATACCACTAATTTTCAACATAGAAAAAAATTTCTATGGCAGCTCTTGTTAAAAGACGAAATATTGTGTAACATATTTCTACTTACTCCTTCAAAGAAAAACGTCGTGACGTTTGTATCAAAAGATAAAAATATATGAAAACCAAATTATTTACGACAAGATGACATACTTAAATACAATGTTAAAAATGTAACAAAATATCATCTTAATGAGTTTTAAAACAGGGAACACACAATTATGTAAATAATTATATTTATGCGTCTGACTTTTAGAAAAAGAATATAATTTAATAAAATTGTTAAGTGTAGACAAATGATTAATAAATATATAAGTCGTTTATGGACTAGATGAGCGATTGAGATATGTGATAAACAAAGAAAGCATAAGTGGGTTTGAGAGGATCAGCACTAACCTACTTAATGATCATCACTGGTTTTTGCGCAGTGAATTACTCGCCAGCAACCCCTTCTTTTTGTGTTATTGTACGATATTTCGTTTCTCAGATATTTTGAAAAAAGTTGACGACATGTTTAAAAATGTTAATTCTGTTAACTTTCTATTGACAATACATAAGTATTGAAAATTTTAAAATGAACTAAAATATGCAAGTAAATATGCAGGTAAACGTTGTTCGTTAACAACGTTTACCACTTACGTGCATAACTGCTAATCAGAATTTCATAACATGTCAGCGAAGTAGCGGTTGCAGCATAATGTACAGTCGCTTACAGATTATTTTGAAAAATAATAATTTAACGAGAATATGTAAATCGATGAATGAGAGCAGCTCAGAAGCTTAGGAGAAACTTAAAGTAGCAGTGAGCCCTTTCGTCTAAAATGACAATGATAATTTAATATTTTAAGTAATTTTAATTTGTAGACTGCCTCTGTTGTTCGGTGGTAGTTGGTACTACTACTAGTATGTACTGGTATATGGTCTCGGGTTCGATCCCCAGGTCGGATAAAGTGAGCTCTTTCGTCTGAGATAACAATGATAATTTAATATTTTAAGTAATTTTAATTTGTAGACTGCCTCTGTAGTTGGTGGTAGTTGGTACTACTACTAGTATGTACTGGTATATGGTCTCGGGTTCGATCCCCAGGTCGGATAAAGTGATATTGGGTTTTTCGGTCGAAAAATTCTCAGTATTAACCCGGATTTTGGAGTTGTGCCCGATAAATGGCGAGAGGCTCGCCACCTGTTACATGGGACCTAAAATAAAAAATAAGAAATGGCAAAAAGTGGGTTATCAACACTTGCCGGGATAGTAAACGTATATATCCGTGATGACAATAAAACATCTATTTTGACTACAGTAGTGTCCATGAAAGACACCTCTGCCTACCCCTTTGGGGATAAAAATCGTGAAGCTGTGTTTGTGTGTAAGTAATTTAAAGTCTGAAATAGGAAAGAAAAGAAAAAATCTGCTACCACTAACTGAAAAAATCAGCATGGACAAGTCACAAGTAGATTGCTTGAATTGTTAAATGGCAAGCAAGCAGAGTTTATTCTATTATTTCTCGTCAATAAAAAAAAAATAATAATAATAAATAAAATGATTTACACACAAAATTAGAAAACTTGTTATTATTATTATTAATAATGTTTACACAATTCCGTATTATGAGGAAGCATAATTATAGTTATAATTCGATTTAGTCATTAATAAAATCGACAGGAGGCGGTATGAACAATAAAGTAAGCAATCTACGCTAATAGCTGTCAATCTACACCAATTTTACAACCTATTAATAGGAAACCTATCTCTTGTCGTATGATTCATAACATTTCTGTAGGTTACAATAACATTAAATTTATCAGATGCTTGTGTTTACTATACTTGAACACTACTACTACTGCTATCCATCCAACGTTTATTATTTATTAGCATGATGATCATTCAAAATAAATCGGCACGCGATAAATATTTTAATTATAGTTTTGAAATATGTCTAGCTTATTATTTCTTTTTGTTTATTTAATATTATACATAAAGTTCATCTCAAATTAATATTTAAATTGTGTAATTATTAACCGTAACTAAATACTAAAAGATAATTTCATTTAGTGAATGCGTTTTATGTTCAGAGGTTAAATAGAATTTAAATGTCAAATTAATATAAATCTGTAAAACTATTTATTGATATTTATTAAGATTTTCACAAGATATATAAGCTTGCTGAACTGATGGCTGCTGAGGCAGAAAGGTTCTAGAGCGGCGATCACAAAACGAAAGACATGGGGAGACCCCCGATAAATGAGGAGGAGCTCACGACCGGCCAAGATAGCGAAAATTGGTGGAGGCCTATGTCCAACAGTAGACGTCTTAATGATGATGAAAATGAAATCAATATAATTATTTTATTTTAAGACTATACTTAGCTGTCAACACAAAATTATTTTTAACACGTAAACGTTGAAATTACACTAATAACTTCCCATAGATTACAGCTTTGAGAGTTGCTATTTCACGCCCGTTCTGCTTTAAACATCATCTAAAAGTATAATTCCTTTCTCACTTGTACGAACCAAAATGTATGTTTTGTTTTTTTTTAAATTTTTAAAAAAGTTCTAAACCTATTTTCATCATATTTATATTGGACTACGTCTGAAACATGACCTACATTTCAAAAAAAGAATCACCATTATTTATTCATAATTGGCGGAGAAATCGCCTAGCAAACATACGACCAAACCAAACCGACCGATACAAAAAATACGACCCGAATGGAGAACCTCCTCTCAAACTCAAACTCAAAGCGTTTATTTTATTTTAATCATAAAGTATGATGCATAAAACGTTAAAAAATTACTTCGGTCAGTCTGCCAGTTCGCTGGCGAGGTAGAGACGTGAGAAGAACAGGCAAGAAACTCAGAACACTCTTTTCAATCGCCAGATAATTACAGTTTTTTGTATGAGTTAAAATCAGAAGGATCTCCTTTTCAAAGTCGGTTAAAAAGTTGAAAGTAAACACAGGCGCTATTTAAATTAACTTTAGCTAATTTCTGGTTTTACGACAGCGACAAACTGTATTTTCATTGCAATAATTAGATATTGTTTTATAATTTTTGTTTTATTTTTAACACGTTGTGTACTTGATTGTATTTTGCTTACATGGCAACCATCTTTTAATTCTATCGACAGCGACACTACATTCTCTAAATAAAATATAATATTTCTTAACATACATAAATCTTGGAAATGCACTGTATAAGTTATAAGAATCAAAGCATGTGAACAAGAAAAATTCCTTTTCAAGAAGATTTCCTCGATGAGTGTACGTCACCGCGTCAGGTGGCTCAACAAAGTGAACAAAGCGATCGACACAAAACTATCTGTGTTCGCATCTGCGCTGACGAGAAGTGCGTACGTTATTTAGACTATGGCCTAAGACATAGACGATAAAACTTTTTTTAATAAAGGCTATGGTGTTACTAATTTAGAATACGAAATATTAATCGGTTGAATTCCATTTGATGCGTTTCATCGAATCGAGATTTAAAAAAAATGGATTAAAGATCGAATATAGAAAGCGGTTGTGTCTAACTTCTTTCTTTGGTTGAAACTTGAAATTCTGATAATTTATCTGATAAAAAATGTATATTATTTAACTTATCACAGAAACATGAACTTTCAGTCCATTAATCTTATTCTATGACCTCTGAAGATTTAAATAACATTTATTTATGAATAACTCTAAATAACCTTCAGTTCATACTAATTATTTATTCATATTTATTCAAAAAATTCCGTGTAATGATAAATGAATTAACAAACACATGTACACATTGTTGACATTCGTCAATTCATTTATTTACATGTGGTTAACATATTTTAGGCTCGAAAACATCAGTTAAGACCGTAATGAGTGAAATAATGTAAATAATTAAACATAGGTATTATTAAACATGTATACTTTGCACATAACATCAATGTCATTCATTCGTAAATAGAATAAATTGCAAAATATATTTTATACCTACGCAGATAGCGTATAGGATCACGATAAGGTCGCAAAAGTTTGATAGCCGAGATATTGAGAGTTTTGACTTAGGCGTATGATAGCCTAATTCTTGAGGAAGGTTATAGGCTGGCGACGGGAGCAGAGCAGTAAGACGTGGGTGAAATCGCGTCACGGAAAGCTGGTTACAGAATATGCTTCATTATTAGCCTAAAATAAACTTTAAGACATAATTGACTGCTTCTGTGGTTCGGTGCTACTGTGTACAGACTGCAACGGTCGCGGGTTTGATTCCCGCTCAGTGCATTTGTGTGCATGAATATGTCTATTTGGTCTCGAAGTTTCTATATATATTTACGTATTTACAAAAAAAAAGTATTTAAGTATGTATATCCGCATTCTAGAACCCATAACACAAGCTATACATGCTTATTTTGGGTATAGCCCCTCATCTGTGTAGGCTATAAATGTCAATTGCGCGCAACTGTGTATCTAATTACCGCGAATCGCGAAAATTCAATTTTCGCAACTCAGCAATTTTAATTTCGCGATATCTCTTAATTTTCATACAGGAGCTAAAAAGGGAGTAAAGTCCCGTAACGCTTTCTACTATGAGTTGAAAAGAAGGGACTATAGTCACTTTTGGTCTACAAGGGAATATATTGTTATTTTTAATTTAAAAAAATATAAAAAAAAGTAGGTATTTTATGACGTCTCAAATTACATAAATATCTATTATTTAAAAAAAATACCCGTAATCGAAAAAGTTAATGTTTTAAATACATAATATATACATATTACATACATATTGCACACATTAATCTACTATATTCAATAAACAATAACATTCCTTGTCATAAACTATTTCACAATGTGACCTTGACAAAGCCGTAACCCGACACCCGAGCGAAATCCGATCGCTAACGTAAACAATAGGGTCCGTTGTTTATAAATTCTAAGAATACTTACAACATCTGGCATATCCATTTTGTAGTTTGGTTCACACACTTAACACAAACATAGTTAGCAGCTGTTACAAGTGCTTACTTTATTATTTCGATAAAATAACACAAAACTTGAACCACTTGAACCACTTGAAAAAAAAAAAAGGTCCTTGACAAAAAAAAGGTTCCATGACTTTATCACGATAGCGTTGTTTTCAAATAAAACATAACACTTCACAAATAGATAAGATTTCCAACGTGTTGAGGTAAAAACAATACTGGCTACTATATAAAAAACTTAAGAAATCAACAAAAGAGGAGAACGAAAGAGTTCTCTCGCGCGCGTAAATAACACTGACAAGAGACTTTTATGACAATTTATATTTGACATCTAAATGTCTATAATTATTTAATGTTGGTATCGTTATTAGTTGCGTTTAGTTGACAATAACCGTTAAAATCAGGGAGTTTTAACGAATAACACAGTTGGAGTACTACCGATTTTAGACATGTTCGATTTTTTTTTCATTTTTGGTCGGCGGCCATCTTGAATCGCGCTTTAAAAGCGAAGTACACAGACAAGGGTTTTTTGACACTTCGCTTTAAAAGCGAAGTCAACAGACAAGGGGATAGATGGCGTTGCGTGTAGTTGTTGTGATATTATTAAAACATCATAAAGATGTATGTTAGAATCACAGCATTTTACCCACTATTTGGTGACAAAAGTAAAGTTATATAGTCTAAAGTCTCTGCTTACCCCTTAAGGGAGACAGGCGTGAAGATAAGTATGTAGTATAGTTATATTTATACGCTGCGCCGTCGCTGTTGTAGTTGCCTATTGCGATACATTTATTCAAATTCTAGACTGCAGAAACCACATAGCCAGTGATACTAATTTAGCCTGTTATTAAAAACATGAAATCCTACCTTCCATAAAGGACAGACTTATCAACGTTCCATAACACACACTTTGTATCTAAACAATCCTTCATGCCTTACACCATACAACGAACAAAACAAATAACAGCAACACATACCTACTCCTATTGTTTATAAAGACAGATATTGAAAAAATGACGGTTTGTTCTATCAACAATGATGTTTGTGGAGTGGCTTACAAGCTTTTGTTGTCTAAGAATATAGACTCTACACTAATTTCTTCACTTATGGAAGTGTGTTACTCATGGTGTGCCTTGTCTATTGTTTTTGGTTTGGCGTGAAGATATTTCCTAAACGAAAATTTAAGCACGCAGGGAAATAATTTAGTTCTTAAATTTTTTGAATACATTTATAACTTCACACCTGTCTCCCATTAATGGGGTAAGCAGAGACTATATATAGAACGCCATTTGCTGCGATACAAACATACCTCATTTGCCCCTCAACATTCATTAATCTTTTCATACACACACGTCGGTTACGGGTGTTTGTAATTGTGTATTTTGTTCGTGTATGTCCGTCTAGGGCAATCCCTACCAACTTTTCTAGGAATTTCCGCTCCACTATTTTAACGAAAAGTTACAAGCCTGATAATACGCTACTGATCTAAGCCACAAATATCGATGTCATTATTCATATGAAATACCAATATTATGTCGTAAACCGGACTAATGCAGTAGGAAAGTGTCATAATCATACGCTGAAGAAACGTCCTTTAATTTAGCTCAAACTAAAAAATATTGATATTATTCTAATTTTAAAATATGGCGCCATTTCTTAAATACATAACTCAAATCTATGCATATTTAAATTATATCTTAAGCAAGTGAAGACCTTTGAAGCTGATACAAATCTTCGTTTTTAATCTTTATAATACAGTTAGTTGTCCATATTTGTTCACTTTGATTAAACGCCTGTCGTATTACCTAATGTTTTGAAAGCTGGAGGTCAAAAGGTTTTAAATGTCTAGTCTATAAGACATTAATGCAGCATTTATTCCTATTTTACCCTCTGCGACTGATGAGGCATTTATGACGTAAAAAAAATACAAAATCAACTTTTTAAATTTAACAGTTGAAATTTTAATAATCATAAAAATAAGAGATACATTCATTGATTGACTCTGAAATTATATAGTTTGTGGTTGGTGTGTAATGTGGTAGTCTCGTGGACACCTTCTTCGAAGTCACGTAGACTTGCTATGGACAGCCCTCCACCCCGCACTGACGTGCGAGCTTATTACAGTAAGGTACTAAGAGCGGTAGCGCTCTTTGAAAATGTACGATAACAAAACGAACCTTATGTTTTGCGGTGTCTGTTGAACTACCAAGTCAGTCACAGAGAGTATACATAACACCGACTTTACTATGTAGGTATGTAGCATTCACTTTTGTTCGTTTTATACTGCTGAAGGAAGAAGGACGTAAATACATGAAACAGATCCATAACATTTTTATTACATCCACAGCAATGGACCTATTCTCCCGTTGAACCACCAAAGCAGTTACGCATAGTATTTTTTAATCCTATATATTATCGTAATGAAACCATAAGTCATGATGGCCTAGTGGTGGAGGCAATTGCTTCGTAAACACGGGATCGGGGATTCGACTCCGGGCAAGTACAATTTTTCGAATCATTATGTAGTTTCTAAGTTTTTTTAGACATTACTGACTGACGGTGAAAACATAGCGAGGAAACCTGGACGTACAAAAAAATGTCTGAAATGGGCAATCCGCATTGAGCGCTCGTGGCGATCAATACTCATTTCTCTGTATGAGAAGAGGCCTTTCTCTGCAGTGGGATAATAATGCGTCGAAATGATGTAACATAATATTGTACTTATAATCACTTTTTATGTTAACCAAAGCGTGTACAACTGACATTTATGTAGCATTTTATTGTTAAGCAATCTTGTATTTTCTAAACTGGCTACGTGTGAAGGCATTTACAGAAATTAAGTGATACATAGTTATGTATTACGGAAAAATTGCAGCGTTTCTGCTTAAAGTAAAGTCCTCCAATGTTGTGAATTTCATTACAATTTTATTTTATTTAGTTTTTGGGTAATACAATTCTTTATATCAATGGCAGACATTACGTAAGATACAACCTTGTAATGTGGTACGTCGTTAATATTTACAAATATTAAAAGAGTACCTCGAATTAATTTAAAAATTCCTTTAGCTAAACAATGAGATGGCTTGATCTTAAATGTAAATCAGTTTATTTGCATATTAATAGAAAACATAAAACAGTCAAAATCAATTAGTTTTTATTATTCATTTAAATCTTCAAAAAGTACCAATTGCCGTGATTATTAAAATCCAATATTAAATACATGAATATTTTAATGTAAGTATCTAGAATTGTTCATATATATTGAAACTTTACCTATGTTTTTTTGTTATTACTTTTACTCTAAAGATAAATAAAAATATCAATTGCAATGATCAGGAGCTGATTGCATACATCCAGACATTTTTCGGGGACTTTTTTATACTGTGTAATTAATATAACTGTATTTATTGTCAATTGTAAAATAAATATTAAATTAATTATTTTACTTTTAGCTGTATAAAAACATTATAAAGCATAATATAAGTGTTAAACATAATATTGGAATGATTCAGAAATAATAACATTGCGCAATTAAAATATGTTAATGCATAATTATATTTACACATCAACGACATTGTAATTTCAATAATTCTACAAGTTTTCTTGTGTTTAATTTGTACTAATTAAAATCTAAATGCTTTGAAGTAAATGCCGGAGGATGGACATGGTTGAAGAAGGCCGTTAGAGAAAGTCACGAGACAGAAAAACATTGCTTGGAGTAAACCTTTGCCTTATACTATAGGTTGAGAAGGAAAAAATCTAAAAGCTCCATAAAATGACAATGCAAAATAATATTAAATGAACTAATTTTGAAATTGTAAATGAAGGTAAAATACGTCGCTGTAAAGTCACAGCGTATATTGGATAACTGCCCGGTGAATCTGTCGTTTGGCAGATGTGACCTTTGAGCGTCGGCCTTCGTTGCGTAATATCGTCCTTGCGGGCGCATCGATGTAGCTTCACCATTTTAAGCGTTATACTTTAAATAAAGTCATACTGTTATTAATATGATGCGAAATTGATTTGCACTTATGTTTCTTTATTGACTTTATATTTTTATGGGATCTGACAAAAAGGTAGTTTATTTATTGCATTGTTCAAAGATATAATCGTTCCCTTAGTACAATATATGATACCTACATAAAGAAATGTGGATAGGGAAGGTTCGTTTTCTAGACTAGACGCCACACCACGACCTTAAAGTACAAATCTGGAGAAGCTTATGTCCAGTTGTGAACGTAATCAAGCCCATAAAACACCTGTTAAAACAGTCAACCGGTGCCCTTTCGTTTTGCAATAAGTGACGAATGGAGAATGTGTTCATAAATTATATAAAACCTGTATTTTAAAATTAAACCAAAATATAAATAGTATTAATACTGTTGACATAAATTAAAAAAAAAGTAAAATTAAACAACTTTCACGTTCGTAGGGTGAACTTCCTTTTTAAATATAATTTCGTGTGGTCTCAGGAAAAGGCTCTTTCCTTTTGTGTGGCCTACCAGACGAATAAGAGAATACTATGTAACCACGTAATTTGCGTACTAAAGAAGTCACGTCACAGCAACGGTCTGGTGTGCTTTACACATCCACTTATAACGTGATGAATTAGTACAAGCTCGTTCAAAATTTTTGAAAGTGGGTTTCTTTGTGCGGATCAACAGAATCCACTGAATACGTCTCTTATACAGAGATGATCGTTCAACTATTCTTCTGTAATATTCAAAACTATCCACGACTTCAGTGTCCGTCTAGTAACAAGTTTAAGTCAAGTACTCTTACTTATTGCTTGCATAGAAATTGGCGCCATCATTAACACAGCGGCTCCAATGTGTTTCATGTGTGACATTTACGCACATCGTTTAGAAACCAAACATATATGAAGGAGCATGCTCTAGTATCAAGTTTTGACCGATATAATTATGAATGCAGTATCTTCTAGTTTAAAAGATGTCAAGAGTTATAATGGAACCATTGTAACTCAAAGGACCTTAAGGGTGTTCAATATCTATAATAGTTACAAAATAAATTAAGTTTAATTGTATGTACACACATAAGAATGAAAATGTCTATTTGCTCTTAGATCACTTGGTCCTCAAAGATTGGCTAAATTGATGTGTACAATACAATAAATTAGTGATTGCGATTCATTATTTAAAGATGAAGTCGAAGAATGTGATGAAATTCCTTTACAAACATGAGTTAAGAGAATTCTTTTGTAATCGTCCCAATCTAGTGTTGATTTCAAAACGGTTGCAAAAATATTATGCAAAAATGTAATAAATTATAATAATGACCTTCGTGATATTTTCCCGTTGAATAAATTGTTATGTGATAAGTAAAATAAATAAAAATAAGAAAATGTTTATAAATTAATGAAAATATTATTTGGCAAATGTTATTTAAATTAAATTAATTATGTAATAATTCAATTGCGATAATTAAATACAAAATTAAAATTTGTTTTGAGTTTATTACTATTAATAAAATTATTAACAATAATATATTGCTTATTTAAAAATACGTCATCTTTTTTAGCTTTATTTATTATTATAATATTTACAATTTGTATATTTAATTTATTTTTTATATTACTAATATTATTTTATTTAAATTTACTTTATTCACTTTTAAAACTTAAAATCACTTAAAATATCCCACTCACCATTATTCCTTCGATTGACTAGCACATACACTGCATAATTTGATCAATAGATCACACTACACCAAAAGCGTGTCACACCGCGCATGCGCGAATACGTCTGAGCCTCGCCCGCGCCGGCCACATGTCATATATACCACCTACCAACTATAAAACCTTAAAGTTGAACTGGCATTAATAAACAATTGTATTATTATATTATTGAAAATATTAATATACATTATTAATTACCCAAGTACTAGCAGCGCCCCACGGTTTTGTCCCCGCCTAAGATGTGTTTTGTCTCCCTCAGGAACAAGACCGATTTTAGGGATAAAAATAACCTATGTCCGTCACCGGCATCGATCATCTTTCTCATCATCGTCATATCAGCCAAAAGATGTCTACTGCTAGACATACATACACTTTTGAATCTATCATATTATATTAGCATTTATGCCACTTGTCTAGGCGTTGTACATATACTCCGTCTGCGGTCTAGGCCCTCAGATTTTACGGCAATGTTTTTTTAAAGAGTAATAGGTATTCCTCCAACACTTTCAGCCCATTTATGCGGAAACCAATAAGGATTTACTACCGTGAACACTTACTTGTTATTGTCAGATATTTTTTAAATGAAAAGGAGATAGAAGTTAATTCGAAAACTTTAGAAATTAAAGGAACCGAAAGAAAAAAAGAAAACAACAAAATAAAGTAAAAATTTAAGTCCAGGTTTCCTCACGATGTTTTCCTTCACCGTCGGTCAGAAATGTCCAAGATAAACTTAGAAAGTACATATGATTTGAAATATCACATTGGTACTTGCCCGGATTCGAACCCACTACCTCGTGTTTACGAAGCGAGTGCCTTATCCACTGGACCATTTTTACAACTGGACAAATTTTCCTAAAATTAAAAGCATCATGCACATTTTTATTTGTGTTATTAACTCTTGCTATAGGTACTAAAAGTTCAGATTACAATTGGATGCAGTCTGCCGATCTCCGATCTCCTTTTCCAAGTCGTCTGTCCTTCTTGCTAGTGGACATTTTACTCGTCCTCTCAAGAAATTATAGAATCAATCTTTTCGTCGTGCTGTACTTGTGGTTTTCTGCCCACTGCCATTTTAAATTACTGGTATATTATAGTAAGAAAGGTAATTTTAAATTTGATTATGATATTCTACACGGTAGATCAGACCGGAATTTGAAATATTAAAAAAATAAACCAAACCTCCAGGGGATCAGATGCAGGGGATCCGACCGGAAAAACTGATGATTTTGGCTATTGTCAATTAAGTAAAGAGCTATCACTCTCACTAACTTTGTGTCTTAGGTTGATGAATGATCCTCGATAGCAAATGTGATTAGATTTAAATAACAATGAATAAATTAATATAAATGTTTGGTATTAACTCAAGCCGTCGCTTCTACTATTACATGACAATTTAGTGCTTTAATGACTACTGTGACCTTAGAATTTTGTAATTTTATTATTTTTACGTAAGCCGTTTATGGCGTTTAACGCCTTATTGGACGCGCGAAATAGATCTATTCCTTATAGTAGAAATTAAAAATGTTTTTATTATATTTTATGTCCGTAATTAAAATCGATATCAATGGCAGCAATTGTGTGCTTCATATTTTCAAATTTGCGAGCTCAGTATTTATTTGTGATCTGATTGAGTCTGTGTGTAAAATTTCTGTTTTTCTTCTCACCATTGTGTCCTCTCCTCCCCCAATTACCTCTACTTAGATGACCTAGATGCTTGGAGTACCAACTAGGTTTATCAGTATTGAACAGCATATTATGACTGCATCGGTAAAATAATAGAAAATGACAATAAAATAATAATAGTTGCATCTCATATTTATTATAAATACTAATTTAAAAATAGTCAAATATTTTAACAGAAATTAAAATTAAATATTACAGAAAAATATAATATTATTATTGTGAATGGAATTATTCATTCGAAGAATTAAAATCGCATAAAACATTCAAGTTATGTGCAACTAAAATGTCAATAATTTCACATCAATGCCATTGTGTATTTAATTGTTTTTTGTTTCCAAGTCGTAATTTATTAAGAACCATATCTGTAAATTAGGGATGGAGGGAGGGGATGAGGGCGGCGAATATTGGGGGAGACCTATGTGCAGCTGTCTTTCGGATAATATTCTACTTACTATTCAAAGTGTCCTTCATTTGAACAAATAGTAGTAGCTGGAGCTTATTGCCGTTTTATTACTGCAAGTTGAAGATTATTTCATATACAGGCAAGACATGAAGACAAAGGCATTAATTCTTTATTACACCCAAAAGAGACACAAAATTATCTTTTTGCATTATAATAAGTATTGAATTTATTGATGCGAGTAATTTGTTAGAACATTCATAATCAGCATTGGCACATAGGTCTTAGCATGAATGCACATGTTTGTGTAAGATTTCAAAATTTATTGTGGTCTTAAATAAAAAGTTGAGTTGTGTTTTTACGTCATATATGAAATTATTTAGTTCGTGCCAAAAATAAAGTCCATCGTCTATTTGTGGATATGCTCTAAAAATTTTTCCATTATTGTTTGTTTTGCAAGACACCATTTCAAGAGTCTGTAGCTTCTCTTAACCTACAAATTAGTATTGGTGTCTTGCAATTGAAATCTCATTATATCTAACAATTGTTTCGTAAAATTCTTTTCAGTTTTCATCTACTATTTTTTCTACTTTAATGATATTGGAATAAGGTTTATTTTTAAATTTTACACCATTAGGAACTTTACAATCATTGAATTAATGGACTGAAACTACAGCTTCATACTTTAAATAAATACTTAAGGAACACATATAAATATATATTTTTTGGGTGGTAATCAAAAACATGACACTCGCTCACCTTAGCTGTTTGATCAAAAGTATACAACTTTAACTTAGTGTAAGTTAATGTATCGATCACGCCCGGAAGAGCTATTGGTTCATGAAAAACATGAAATTGCTCACCTACGGTGGTTAAAATTGGTCTTTGATAAAACGTTAGAAGTCCGCCCTCACGGTTTATCAGCGAAACATGGGGCGCTTATCTTAGGAGTCCGGATATCAGACTGCATAAGGAACAGCGTACTTCACACCAAAACTCAAATCGCCGACGTAAGCCATAAAGCCACAAGCTTAAAATAGGACGGGGCTGATCACATAAGCCGAATGTCTGACGAGCTGTAGGCAAAGCGCATAACGATGTCGAGGAAGACCCCGAAGGAGATGGTGGAGGTAGACACTCACTGCAAGCATTGGCCACATTAAGCCTTGAACAGAGAGGAGTGGCAGGAGAGTTACCCTGCAGAAGGATGAACATAGCTTCACGTCTTTTATCCCCGAAGGGTTAGGCAGAGGTGTTTAACCACCCACTTTTCGCCACCATTTATTTTGAGGTCTCATGTAACAGGGAGCGAGCCTTTTGCTATTTATCGGACACAATTCTGGATTCCGAGCTAATATTTACTGAGAATTTTTTGACAGAAAAACCCAATAACACTTTACTCGACCCAGGGCTCGAACCCGAGACCTCTGCGTGGTAATCCGTACACAGTACCAATGAACCACAGAGGCAGTCAAAGTAAATAATGTATATTCGTATTTATTGTCGGTAGTATGATGATAGTATATGGATGTTTGACAAGGCTTGTTATATTTCATACTAGCAACACAATACCTTATACACAACAATGATACTTGATTTATGACTACGTACTACGTACATGTAAGATATCTGAATTCTCGGCGTATGGCGCCAGTTTCAAATTAAGTTCAGAGCACTTTGTCCAGGACAAAGGTTAATAGGTTTATGAGATACATAACAATGTGCTTGTTTGTGTTTAAATTGTTTCAAGAAAAACAGTTAAATATTAATATCAAGGTAGGCAGTGTTTTAGATACATTGTTTTAGATAGGTAGATGAACTTTGGTAGAATTTAAATAATGGGCGTTTTTATTTCACTCTGTATTTATATTGGATCTGTTGGCTTCGTTCGTCAATTTTTCTAATTCCTTTTTACAGTTTGCCTTAGCTTAACTACCAAAATGACATTCAAATAGTTGCTTTTGCATTTATAACATAAACATAGATACTCGTAAAATACAAGACATCTCTTTGATTGTTTACGACAGTGTCGTAAGTTTTGAAATCATTACATAGTATTAACCTTTCAGTCAGTAGTAAATTGAGGTGCGCATTGCTTGACGCCGAGCTATTAATAGGGATTGTTAATGTAGGTTTTGTTGATCTAACGAAAATAGATATATTTAGTTATAATATAAGTCTCCTAGTTTAAATTAGGAATTACTTTGTTTAGTAATAAATAATTTACACTATTTATATATTACTTATCTTATTGTTATAACAATTGGCGTCTGAGAATGGGGTTAGGGGAAGGGAATGAGGGAGGTGAGTAACGAGGAAAGGGGCGAAATCGGGCCTCCGGCGCTCTCACTCACCGATCGAAACGCAGTAGTACGAATACTACTACTCTTACGTCGATCTTCTATGAGAGGGTAGTACTTGCCATTCATGCTGAAACCAGCGTGGATCTATTAATTATTTATAAAAATATAAATCTCTAGGATATAAATCGCAAGGAAATTAAATACCTATATTGAATTTAATTGTTTTTGCTTTATTTCCTTGTTTGCATTTTCTTTTTTTCTTATGTACGTGAATAAGACGCATTGTATACTAAATACATTATATTTATATTTATATAAATCAATTGTGTGCAAGTTACTGTTTACATTTTTTGTTTTCATCTAGTCCTTCGTAATATATCAATGCCTAGATTAATTTAAAGTAAATTCAAGTTATTTCAAGTGAGTCATGATTATTCAAATAGCGAGTTCCTTGAATTCCTTTATAATCATATATTGAAGAAACAACATCAACTAAAATAAATAAATATGCACGCAACCTTCAATTGAACCCATCACATACTATTGAGCTGTTTTTAATTAAAAATATATTTTATGGAGCCTTATTTATATTTAAAAGACAAGAAGTCATTAAAAATGAATAAATTAATAAGCAGTTTGATTTATTTATGAATTATAATGAATATTCATGTTCAATGATTATGCTTAAATCAATGAGATAGTTTGTTAAGTGTATGGGTTTCAAGTAAAACTAATTGCTGAATTTAGTTTATTGCAAATATGAAATTGATTTAAAGAGTGATGTCGAGTAGACTACTTGGCTTTGCAGGACTCGCTTCAAAGTCGCTGTTGTATAAAAAACACTGTATTCCATATTTTAATTTAACTACATGTACTCGTAAATATATGCTATAAAGCATATACTTACGAATATATAGTAGAGGGTTATCTAAACAATATAGAAGTAAACAAACAAATATAAACGACAATTTTGGTGAATAGTTACCTACATCTAATAGGGTCTTATATACATCGTAGGTTCTTCCTCAACATTGTAAATTAATCTGAACATTGATGAAATCTATTAATATACAGTAAAGTTCACATCCTTTCACCGTGCGATTATGGCCGTTGCATACGTGACGGGTTTTTATACAGAAGAGACGGAACGTTTCATACAAAATGTATATGGAAGAGCATATATCATGGAGATATGGAGAAGACAGGAATGACTCATTGGGCCGAGGGAACAAGTTCATTTCAGATCGGATCCGTTACAAGGTAAAATGTCTATTGACTAAGACTACCTACAATTTAATAAGACTTGAGAGCAAACCGTCCACATTTGAAAATTGTTTTAATGAAGTCTTGCAAAAATGTGTAACCAGCATATTGGCTACGAAGCAAATGACGTGTGACAATGGACGAAACGGGAATGACTCATTTGGCCGAGGGAACAAGTTAACATGTGACAATGACGTTTTCGTAACGTTCACAGCATGTCCGAGGTATTTTCTCGTTACGTGTGCAGCGATCTTTATTCGCGTCAACGCGAGAGGTATCATGTAGGCATCCGAATAACTTAACAAAATGTCGACAGTATTGTTGAATGTTTAACAACAATCTTCAAATATTTTGAATTCTAATAATGATCTTGACCTGTACGATCATCATGATTTTTTGGAAGTTCGCCGTTTTCGTTTTCTAGTTATTACTTCTGGAATAGTTTTTACAAAGTAATCTGAATCAAATGAAAACTGATACTAAGTCAATGTCATATTAAAACTGAGTCACGCTTACAAGTCTTTTGCACAAATTATTCCAAAGGTACAGGGTTTTTTGTCTACTAGGACATTAGAGGACATTTAAAACGTCATTTCGCTGTCAGTCTGTCTGTTTGTTATACCCATTCTTTGCAACATAAATATAAAGTGGATTATAAATATTTATGTTTTTTTTTTGCCGACAGTGGCAGACAAGCAAACAGCCCATCTGATGGCAAGTGGTAACTGTCACTCATGGACGACTTAGAATCTCTGTCATTGCTTTTTGCAATGCCGAGGTCTCTGCAAAGCCGCTGCCTACCGTAAAGGGAGTGAGGTAGGTTAAGGGATTGAGAGAAGTGGGGAAAAAGAAGAGGGTCATTTTAAAAGACATGTTTTTTCTACATTAAAATCTGAATAGATTTTTGTAAATGCAGGCCACAGTTACCTGGTGTGTCAGTTTGAACGATACAAAAAAATAATTCAAATAGTTATAAATATATAGAACCTCAAACAAACCTCGAAAGTACCTTAATAGGGATGTACTTACTAATGCTGTTCGTGACCTGCACAATTTCTTTAATACATGGATCTCACGTTCACCCCGTCTTTAATGATAACCATTATCTATGTCAATGGAATTTTACCTCAATGTGAGGTAAAGAGGATTTAATTTGCAACACGAATATTTCCTTGACGAAATTTTCACTTGAGATTACCCCATCGATGCAATCATAAATACTTAATTATTCATTAAAGATTAGCAACAGTAGCTCTATCAGGAGATAATAATAATATGCAATATCACCTCACACCAGTGATAGCGTAAAATATTATTTTAGAAAATTGGCGAGCGCCTCTAGTGACTGCTGTGAGAACTAAAGTACTTCAGAAGAATAAAATTGTAAATGTCACCTATAAATGCAAGTTACGTTGCAATCTCTGACGTCTGAAGCTAAATTCTTTTAAATATATTTTTATCATTATTCACCTTTTTCCTATAAATATTTAAGCAAGAGTTCATAGGTCACCGCTTTTTATTGAGCAGGATTAGATTAATTTAATCAAGGTCTTGGAGACAACTAGGTTAAGGCTTATTCCAATACGATGTGCTTCCTCGTGGCCATCGAAATTTTAATACGAATAGCTTAATTTATGTAATTATAATTATCACAATCTCGGTTTAATCATAATATTTTAGTATAATAATGAGGTACATTTATTATACTTTATGAATGAACATTGTTATTTGTTATTTTTATTGCATTGAGGTGGGTCTAAGTTACGAACCATCTAATGATACGTGGTAACCTTAGCCTATGGACTATGTTCTCTAGTATTGCAAATACAACCAAGCCATTGTCGTAAGCTTAGAGCATTAAACCAACCGGAGAGGCCACTGACAGGCGTACCCCTCTGCCACAGGTACCAGCCCACCGGTCATACCCGTTATATAAAACTAGTTGACGCGCGTTCCGCATCATAAGTCACATATCAGTGCATGCGTAATAGCGTCTCAATAGAAATGCCGTATTGCAGTGTATTTTGGTGTAAAAAGCGTTCAGCGACATCAAGTCTACAAAAGGATAATATTACATTCCACCTGTAAGTATTATTTTGTTCTAATATTACTAAATAAGGCATTAAATTAGCAATTTAACCAAATAAAATGCTAATCAACAAGTGTTGCCAGGCTTATCATCAATACTCCAATCTGGGGTAATATTTTAAGTTGAATTAACATAAAAACTAACCTTTCCTTTTTTATATCTCGCCTTGTTGACATTATCTAATAAGTTTCATTTTGGATGTACATTATTGTGTCACCGTTCCCATATTTATTTATTTTTAATTAAAACCAATGTTTTTTTTACCAAGTAATGCACAAAATAATATTAAATGAACAAGTAAAATGAGATTATAAATCCAAATATACAAGATTAGTGCACTTTATTCCGAAAGATAATTGCTCATTTCTTACAAAAATAAGCGTATTTATTTTTAAGAAACTGGTCACACTTTAACATAATTAGAGATGAGACAGTTTAATCACGATATCGATATTGGTTTTCCAGTATTAAATTAATTTTTTTTTGTTTGTTTTAGATTTTCAAAAGAAGCAGCGCCTCGAGTCGCTTGGGTCCAATATTCTAGGAACCATATAAGTGGGTTCCTAAGCGTACAAGTATCTGACTAACAGCTTAAATAAAAGACAAAGCCTTCTGTGCTGCCAGCACTGCTACCTCCTCCCTACCCCCCAAGCGGCGGAGAGCTCAGTTTTTAGCAAGTAAACTCGCTGTGCGCTACCTCCTCTTATTGCATTACCTAGGATTAGTTAAACTAGATTTATAAGGTTAATTTAAATTGCACAGTTTTTCAGTATTTTATTATACCTACTTAAATAAAGACTTTCTGAAATATATTCTGTTGTTTTTTTGTTATCTGAACAGATAAAATATCTCTCTAATAAAAATCTACTCATACATTCTCATGTCAGTGTCTTGTTACTATGTAATCAGAACAAAATCCTCCAATTACAAGCTCTGCTTAGTTGGAACGAAATTTAATAGCAACAGACAATTAATTCAAAGTATTATTTGGTTTGAATATACATACATACTTAGGAATAATACACGTAAAATTGACACGTAATAATTAATTACTATCTTTAATCCACACTAGAACAAATTTCAACAGGTGGTGGTTATTGAACATACATCCTTGTGCGCAGTAGTAAAATAAAAAAAAAGAGTGGGTACCCATGTACGCACGTAAGAAGTTATACTTCTTTGGCATAACAATCCAAAAATACCAAATAATAATACAACGCATACATACATAAATATTTGAATTGATATAAACGCCAATATATTTTTTATTTATTCACACAGATTATTTGTACTGATACGACACACAAAGATCCGCAACTAACTTCAGTGTGTAAAAGGTTCGCAACTAACTTCAGGGTGTTGCTTTTTTCTGTCGGTGTGCACGCGCATCGTAAAAATTCACTCTCATCATTTTTCCCAATCGCGCCAAAAAAAGTATAACTTCAAAAAAAAAACGGCTAAATGCCAGTAGGACTCGCGCGCCGAGGGTTCCGTACTATCAGGGATCGGAAGTATTGAATAAACATTAGTAAACATAGTAGGAGAGCCCGACCGCATAACCAAATTTGTTTGTCGAACAATGTTTAACAAATAAATTTAGCCCGACCGTATGACGGGCTTTTTTGATAATAATTACAAAAAAGTGTGCTAGTTAGAAACACTGTTTTATTCTTCCTGTAATATTGACATAAACATGAATTAACAGAATTACTTCTAGTTAATTCATGTTTATGAACTATTTACTTTACTTTCATCTATTTCAAAGTGCTTAAATAAAAAAAAACCATAAAATTATAATAGATTATTATTACCTAAAACTGTTCTATATAATATAAGATAATGCTCATTTTAATAAGCAAACATAATAATCATGAAAACAATTAAATCTTTCGCGTACTTGCATGAAATCCTAAACATCGATACTAAATATCGACAGAGTCAAGCTCTAACTGTTTTACGCTAAGGAAGCGTAAACTGATAGATGTCCCTGTGTGTGAATGTGATTGTGTGTGTTTAGTTTAAGCTAGTGTGTAATAATTTTATTGTGTGCGTGTATAACGACGCGATTTAAAAATGCATTAGTAGTTAACATTGTAATTAGTGTGCGTTGCTCGCGTTACCCCGTCCCCCGCCGAAAGTGGCAGACTTTTGCGCAAGGGAAATAGAGCGCGTGTCCACTCCTGTTGGTTTAATGCTCTAAGGTCGTAAGTGACCAAAAGCTAAAAAATAAATCCTGCCTAAAACAAAGTGAAAAGTTAAAAAAAAACATTTTTATTTCTCGTTCTGACGCTACATTGAAATGTTATGTAGCCTATGTCACTCTCACTATTAATATTTACGTATCTAACGACATCTCATAATTATGTTAAAATTCATTACGCTATTTAGACTGTAGAATGTGCCAAAGAAATAGACATACATTTATTCGTACATACATACGTACATGCATACATTCATACATTCATACATTCATACATTCATACATTCATACATTCATACATTCATACATTCTTACATACATACATACACTCGAAAAACATTACCCTCCTTCGGCAGTCGGGCAAAATAGAGGATCGAAATGTAATTGAGCCTCCGACGTTTTAAACGAAACAAGTGAGTGTAAGTTGGTAAATAAAATAATTAATCAATAGTATGGGTACTACTTCGTCGATATTTCTCTGGTCGATTCAGCCTATTCATGCAGAAACCAACATGGGTTTACTACTGTTATTTTGTTTTATTATTTTCTAGTTTTTATGCTTTATAATGATTAACCAGTTGCTGGCATGTACTATTAGTATTGTGTTTTGCGTTTTCTCTGATAATCATCTCTGTTCAAATAACTGTAAATTAAAATACTTTTATCGCATGAAAATGGTTTTAGTGTATTTAGGTGTTTGCGTCTATATTTTTCTTAAAAACTTGCCGCTACGCCGATATGCTTACCTAACTCATTATTAAAAAAATATTTTCGTATAAATCATTCTTTTTTTAATTTGTTTTTTATTAATAGATAGAAATAGAGGAACTTCTGAATGAAGAAATTAAAAAGTACAATGTTGTTGGTTTTAAAGATTTTTGTAGATTTAATCAGCGATTTCTTACTTTGACATCTTTACTCAACTTCCAATAAAAATATATTTATAGCTTTAATTGTTAATTTTGATAATGCAATTCTAGGTATGGAATCTTCAGGATTATTTTATGTCTATAGATACAGATTGCAGTTTATTTCAGGTGCCTATCTAAACCGCTGCATTTTAGCTCAACTCAGACACACTTTAAGATATTCTTATACCTCTATAATTTAACAAGCCGATTATATTTAGTACTGTAGACGGTGTCGCATTGCATCAGGACATGCGTCGTGTGTTCACTGCCTGACCTCACGTAACGACTGATATATGAATGTTTACTTTAACCTAAAATGAACTAGTAACTAAATCTAATAAAAATGTTAAAGCAAATTAAATATATATGTTGAGGATATCACGGTTCCTCAGTAGTTGTTATGTTGTGGAGGGTGATAGAGAATAATTAAAAGCACACGGTTATAATATGTCTCCGTGTATTTCACTATAATAGGTTCTGTTTAGTTCTCTGAGTCGCACTTTACGTAATAATATTACGATTATGGTTGCTGACACTACACATTAGCGCGTCACGGTAGTTTTGTTAAGACTAAATTAAAGTAATTATTTTGGCGCATAAGCATCCATGTAAAAAGTGCTGTATGAGCTTTATTGGCTCGTACAATATACTTAAATCATATATGTTAAGGATTTAATTCGCTTGGTGATGAAACGTCACTTTCCACTTTGTAGTTTTAATATTATTCTCCCTTTTTCTTCTCCTTCGTCTTTTTAGTGTACCATCTAATTGCGAACGTTAGCAAATATTGTTTTAAGATATTATCGTTTTTATGATCATAATTATGTAAACTTGATAATATTATAACAATTGCTCAAATAAAGACATTATAACATAATAAAGTAGATTTAGCGCCGGCGCCTTATCGGCGTCAAAAGGTTGCCAGTTCACGTTCCATTCAGATTTTGCATTGAGTGTTTTAAATAGAAACATTTACTTAGTTATATGAGTATTAAATTATTTATAACAATAAATTTACATTAATAAAAATTTTATGTTACGACATACTGCGTAGATTTTAATTTAAATATAGTCTTTATACTATGACTTGTATTAATTATTTTTATAAAATAGAAAGGGTATCTTCTCAAATTTTATTATATAGCAATTAAATCTTACATATAATTACTATGGGTTATGTCCTACAGTGTACGTTTTCAAGTAGTAGGTAGTAGTAAGTGGTTACTGTTCATACATACATAACTTCAAACCTCTCTTCCTTTAATAGGGTAAGTAGAGACTATAGAACTCCAATTAGTACTATCAAAACCTTTTTAACATTTATTAATCTTTTTATTCACACACGTCGGTTACGGGTGCTTGTAAGTATGCCTTTTGTCAACAGCTAGGTACTCACTATCAGATGTTCATGACTGTGTGCTCTAAGAATAACATCACGCAGTTTATGTCGTGAAGGGAAAGAAAATAGGAGAAAAAGAAAAAAAGTTGAGAACAGAGCAGGTAATGGGCCCCTAATTCTCTCAATCAACGACCTAAAGAAAGAAATACATTACATCAGTATTCTGTAAAGAAGTAGTAGATACTGTTCTGATCATAAAGAGAGTTAAAGTCGTCACTTTCTGACTTTTACTTACCCACTTTTTCTATATTCCCTGTAATGTTATATAAAGGAATCTTCGTCAAATCTTTTCAATTACTTTCTTGACACATTACGAGAGACTGTTGCAAAATATTTGTAAAAAAGTGGTAATTTCTATGGCAACAACAACTTTGTCTATTTGTCTACAGACGAGGTAACAGCCAACCTGATAGTAAACTGTAACTATTGCACATGGACTTCTTTAATGCCAGAGACTTCGCGAAACCGCTGACTACCGTGAATTAAATTCTCTATTTACACCTCGTTTAAAGACGTACACGTCATTAAACTGCTCTATTAAATAACAACTGAAACCAAAGGCAATCCAAGGTTAATGCAATCCAAGGGCCATAAAATAGGATTCTTACTAGCTGCATACAATAAAACTACGACAAAAACCCAGCAGTAATTGTTATATTATTATACTAGCTTTCTGCGGTGGTGCAGTTTCACACGCGTATTCGCTCATTGCTCTGCTCCCGTCGCCAGTAATGTGATGATAAATAGCCTATAACCTTCCTTGAGAACTAAGCTATAGCTATTATACGCAAAAATATTTTTTTCAAATCCGACTGCTAATTCTAGAGATTAGTGCTATCAAACAAACAAACTCTTACGCTTTATATAATAGGATAGACAACATCTGCTATGAATTCTAGCGATGGCTTTGTTACATCCGTTTTATTTACGATCAACGATTCACAATTAATTTAAAATGATTAGACACGTATAAAACTAAGTATTTAAGTGTATATGCTTGCAATTAATTTGTTCGTTCTGGTGGTAAATTAATTACTTTTCTGTGTAAAACCTGTGGGTATTCCCACGTTGTATCATCGTCTAAGTATATTAAAATTTTGCATTTGGTTTTAAATCAAAGGGATTTTGAATCTGGGCCAGCCATCTAAATCTATACCTCACAGAAGACCCATGCTAAGTATTCCAAATATTTTACAATCTTATTCCTATATCACTTGTAGTCACAGTAATCTTTTTTTTGTCTAAGAATTCACTTTAAAATAAATCTTCTGTAATACAGAATAAATACCAGAAATATAGGATATGGACAGGATAACATAACTAGGCAATTTAAAAGAATTAGTCGATACAAATTTGACCTAAACACGAAAAAAATTTTGACAGATCACTTAAAAGTTTTTTCTCTCGCATAGCAATCCGTAGATAAAAAATTACGTTCAACCTCATCATCTAGCACTAATGTCACTAAGATGCAATTAATCAAATGTCAAGTTCAAAGTTGATTACAAACTGATTTGTTAAGAAGTCAGTGTTATCTACGTTAGTTAATGTTTACGTCATCTTGACAAATGTCAATTGTTCACAACTAAATAAAACTAAATACCTACAATTTATGTCTTACAAAACCCTGTAACTGCTAAAGGGTTTTGAAAGACATACATTTTATATTTTCTTTACTGCCTTGCCTTGAGTGTGTGTGTGCTGGGCAGATACCGTGGGCTTAATTTCACATAAGAATCGGGGAATACCAGTCCCACTGTATTATGATGTAGACTATGAACAATGTCAGGGATGAAAATTCGTTGAAACTGTCTGCTTGTGAAGTGTTAAAGCTTAAAAGTGTACAAATTGATGTATATTTCACTAGCGTTAATAATCCACTGAATGAAGGTATTTAAACTATCAATCACCGATTGTCAATTATTTACCTACAGACAACAACCTAGCAAATGCATTGCTAAGGAAAAACTTTTTTTTTTTAAATTATAGCCTACTAAAGTGACTCCACCCCGCCTGATGGTGTCAGTATCAGTGGAATCCAGAAGTGGCGGTCACTATACCAAAAGCCATCGTCTTAAACTGCTGGTATGGTGGCCTCTACTATGGCGGCTGGGAATGGGGTTGGGGAAGGGAATGAGAGAGGTAAGAAATGAGGAAAGGAGGGAATAAATTCTATTTTCCAAGCGCCATATCCTTCTTAAAACGAGGTTTAAAGTTAGCATTAATATCACGGTAGGCAGCTGCTTTAGAGAGCCCCTGGCTTTGTTGTCCATGAGTGACAATTACCGTGTTGGCTCGTCTGCTACTGATATGCAATAAATAAAAAATATTTACTCAAAAAATTGATCAAATAATTGTCTTATAAAAGCTATATAACGAAAGACAATAATTCTAATCATATGTCATGGTAGTGTTTGTTTATAATATACGAGACTGTATTTGTATATTATGTACCATTATGTCATTATATTAGTTTAATTTACTAGGCGTCAAAGGTTAATTGACTTTGTGTTATAGTAATTATTAATTGGTTTTATTCATTAACGTTTTTCGATCTTTTAATTAATTATTTCTTACATTTATATTGTTTTGAAATGGGCATTTTGCCTTGAGTAAGCGTGGTGATCGATACTCATGCCTTCTCCATTTGAGAAGGGACCTTCGCCCTGTGGTGGGTATATAATGTGCTGAATTCATTCTATTGTTTAGCAAGCTCATCTGATCGTAAGCGGTTACTACATCCCTTTATCAGATGAATTTCCTAACAGTTACTGAGATCGTATTGTTCTTAGATTTCACTTCACAGAAATTCTGCTATTGAGTTCCAATAGTACGTACATTTCGTAACATATGACCACGATATCAAGATTTCGTTTTAAACGTAGACAAAGGAAATTACTGGGTTCGATTTTCACACAATTATTTTTTGAGATTCATAAATATCTGACTTTCTCCTGTGTCTAATGAAAAGGAATGGTAAAATATTTAATAATTATAATTAATTGTTAATAAAATCTATGTGTCTAAAGAATCAAAGGCGGCTGGAGCAGACTAGTTTTAAAAAAGATAAGTGCAGATCGTAAATCTGTTAAAAGTATTATGAACACTGAAGTATGAGGAGGCTAATTAATTTATAACTCAGGTAAGTTAAAGCGTCCTAAATGACAATGTTCATGTCAAATGCAAGGTCCCTACTATTTATGGAATCTTCTCATACAAATTTAAGCTGTCGTTAATGAGACAAACAAACATTATTAACTCATGATAAATCAACGCTGTGACATCTATTCAATATTGCACTGCAATTGCTTGATTGATCAATCTCCATATTTTACGTCAAAATCATAGTTCTACTTAAAAATTTCTCCATCCACGCTTAACTTAATTTCGTCACCATTTCTGCTTATGTCAAAACATGCCCTTACGCTTTTTACCAAATTAGTAGTATTTAAATATTTTATCAATTTGAGATGTCAAGTTTACTAGCTTGTCACTTTAACTGGTTTCCGAATTTTCCAAACTGGTTTGGGAAGTTGAGCAAGTGACGTTGCAAGAATCCCTTTAAGGTTCTGTTGCTAAGTCAACATTTAAATAAGCGTATTAGTGACATATGTTTGTATAGTGATTAGTTTCAACGTGTAATCAATCTTCTTAAAAATTTGTTTGATTATATTATAATTCCAAAGGGCTTATGACTGAAGTTAAATTATGATGGTTTCTTTATTTAAGTTACCCGCCATAATAAGTTACTGCTCTGCTTTCGTCGCCAGTAGCGTGATGTTACATAGTCTATAACCTTCCTCAAGAACTGGGCTATCAAACACAAAAATAATTATTCAAATCAGACTAGTGGTTCCAGAGATTAGGACGTTCAAACAAACAAATTATTTCGCTTTATATAATAGTAATAATTTTATTTCTTTTTAAACCTAATAATCAGTAATGTACTTTATAGGCACAACTTATTCAATCAATAGAAAAGCTGAAATGCATAGTCCCGTTTAAGACTTTTGCTATCTTTTCCAGGTCGACAACCCACCTTGATGAAGGCCAGGACAGCCTTCGACGGATCTTACCGTTTGCATAATTTGCTCTAGCTCATCGGTTCTACGACTGATATGGCTATTTGCAACTTTACTTACTTTGTGAACTATGTCGATAACCTTGGTTCTTGGTCGAGTAACCTCATTTCGTAGTTTACAATCTAAAGAAACACCAAGCATAGTTTTCTCCATAGGCGATTGCATGACCTTAAGTTTATTGACCAGTACTGCCTTAAGTAGTAGTACTAAAACTACTAAGTATCACTAAATTAATGCTTTTGGGATGCCCAAAAATTAAATACAAAATATAGCATTACGCCTTTTTCTGTGTTGACTTATTCCTTTTTAACACCAGCGCAAGAGAACAAGCCCTGTGTCGCGGAAGCTTATACTTATAACAGACAAAAAGTACGCCCAGATTCGGCACAAATATGTATGGATCGAACAATTTTTTTCCCGTATGGGAATCGAACCCACAACCTTGCGCACAGCAGTCGCTTGGGTTGCACCACGGAGGCAGTCTATATTTGATTCCATATAAGAATGAGTTTGCGATTTACGGTACAGTTTCAGGTTCCGAGTTTATAAATTACGACTTTTGAAATGGTATCTATTATTTACTTCTGGACTTATTTGCTTCTGTCTGTTGAAACAGAGTTTTCATGAGCTAATATAAATGTCACATACTTAGGGATCAAACTCCTTTGGATTGGAATCTTCACAGATACCACTAATACACTTGAAATGGACGTCTCAGTATTCTCATTTATGAAGTCAAGGATCATCAATTAAATGAAACGCCCAGTAGTCAATATTAGTAAACATTTAGCTAAGATTAACAGGTACCAATATAACTGGTAAATACCTATGTGAATCTCTTAATTAACAGTAATATTCTTATCAAATAAATTTATTTCATCTATCGACTTGCAGTTTACATTATCGCTAATTAATACAAAATTGTTTACACTAGAAAACTGCAAGCAAACATTACGTTGACGACGTATTTGTATAAGACATGTTGCGGGAAAATAGGTCTTATCGTAGATGATTAAAAGTTGTTTATTAAGTAACCTATTTTTTACGCCTAAGTTGTTCTTTTTTAAAAGGACAGTACGGCTTGCAAAAGGAGATTACAGTCAGCCATAATAATGGTTGCCTACTTTTATATATTTGTTGATATATTGAGTAATAGTGATAACGCTGATAGAAACATCTAATGATAATGATATTGTGTTTGGTTGTATATCAGAAATATTGTACTTTATAGAAAATGTTTTTAACATACTTAAAATATTTTTTACAAAAAAATAAATAAATAAAGAATACCGACTTCAAAGCAATACCTAGATGTACAATCCTTAACTAAAAAGTAGAAAATAATATTTTAATTACTTCAAAGTAAAGAACGTTAAAAGGGAATCAAGGAAATCGTTGATACCTATATAATATTTTACTATTTACAATTTATAATCAGTTATTTTGGAGTCGGTGCCAGCCAAGAAGGATCTTAATGACTTTAATAAATGTAACCTATTAGCAAAAATAACTTAATTGATTAATCTATTAGTATATGAATGTAAAATAAAGATTTAATAACATACGAGCCGAATTGATAACCTCCTTCTTTTTGAAGTCGGTTAAAAATTGATCTTGATCAATGGCAAAAAATAAAAACATATCTCACATCTACGTACATCACAAGTTGCATAATTTAACGAGTTTGATTTGCATGGATCACAAACTAAGTGACATTTCTTTTGTTTATATCGATATAATCAATCAATTTATTGATAAATTATACAAAATTAGCAAAATCGTTAATTGAGCCATTAGACTAAATACATAGTTTAGCAAATTTAATATTAATTACTTGCATTTTGTTTTTGAATTGATTTGATTTATATATACCTGTTTTATCAATCGACTGCATTTTGTAGCTTATATTTTTATCACGTTATTAAAAGTAGTTATTTGTTTATTAATTTTAAACATATTTTTTTTGACTGGTCTGTTGGCCTAGTGGTTAGTTCTGACTGCTACGCCGGAGGTCGTGGGTTCGATTCCCACCCAGGACAAACCTTTGTGTGATGATCATGATTGTTTGTTCTGTGTCTGGGTGTAATTTATCTATAATAATGTATTTACAAAAAACAAATGTATATAAGTAGTATATCAGTTGTTTAGTACCCATAACACAAGCAAATATAATTGCTTAATTTGGTACTAGATGGCGCTGTGTATTAATTAGAATATTATTATAATTATTATATAGTAGATCGGTAGTAGATCCACGCTGATTTCAGCATGAATGGGCCGGATCGTCCAGAGAAGTACTACCCTCTCATAGAAGATCGACTTAAGAGTAGTAGTACCCGTACTACTGCGTTTCGTTCGGTGAGTGAGAGCGCCGGAGGCCCAATTTCCCCCCTTTCCTCTTTCCTTACGTCCCTCATTTCCTTCCCCTAACCCCATTCCCAGCCGCCATAGTGGAGGCCACCATACCAGCAGTTTAAAACGATAGCTTTTGGTATAGTGGCCACCACTTCTGGATTCCACTGACTGCTTACCATCAGGCGGGGTGGAGTCACTTTGGTAGGCTATACTATAAAAAAAAAAAAAAAAAGTAGATTATGTTGATCGATCCGTTTACCGAGTACTTTGGCTCATATAAACTACTAGCTTTACGCGACGAGGTTTTACCCTCGTCTTTGCTTACTGCTCTGCTGCCAGCGCTAGTAGCGTGATGTTAAATAGCCTATAACCTTCATAGACAGAGTGTAGAGCCTAGCTGGCTATCATACGCAAAACTAATTTTTCAAATCCGACTGGTAGTTCTAGAGATTGACGCGTTTAAACCAACTAACAATTGGGATATATTGTTTAACAATTCAATCACTTACAATCTCCCTGACATTAAGTCGATAGAGCGTCCTTCTTTTCTATTCAACAATAACAATACGATTGTTTTTGATACGCAAATATCGCTTGTTTAATAATATATCCTAATATGGACTTTATAAATATAAAATTTGCATAAACGTTTGGAATTTAACATTTATGAATTTAGAATTGTTTTTGTTTTATAATTAATTTTTTTATAAATATTATTTAATTGTAGTTCCTTTATTTTATTCGTATAAAAAACCGCGTGGAGACCACCATACCAGTAGTTTGGCTCGTGGAATGGTGTCCACCACTTCTGGATTCCACTGAATGCTTACCATCAAGCAGAGTGGAATCACTTTGATAGCCTAATATAGTTATAAAAAAAAACTATATGATTTTGAAGCTATGGTTGTAGTATTTTAGTGTAAAAATTTGTAGAACGACAATGTATATTGTATATAGGCAATGTTAAGAACAAACATATTTTTGGGCTAAATGTGGATATGACCTTATTTAACCAATTATTATAAATTTAATTTAAAAATAAATGAGAATAATTAATTTATTTATTTTAAATAATAAATATATACTATCGCAGTAAATTTACTCCCACGATGTGTAAATTCAGGTATAAATAAATTGCTTCATTTCAACATTAAAATTAAACAAAATTACGTATAATCTCAAATAGTTTACAGCCCACGCAAAATAAACGAAGATGAAATAAAACTTGTTTGATCATTGATATACATAAATATTTCCAAGATTTACTTACAAATATATAAAGTAAAATTAAGGTTATCAAAGGAAAATAACAATTACACAAAGTAAATAAAATACCTACATCAAAGTACCTAATGCCGACTTCTGTTATCTTTTGTCTCTGTGCGTAGGTAAGGTATTTATTTAATTTTGTATAAAAAAATTTAGTTCTCAGATTAAATACCAGTGGCGCTGTTCAATTTTCTTACATATTTCAATATTTTACGCTATCACTGGTGAAACAAAACGCATCTTTGCTCAAAGTACAACTATTGGTAATAACTAAACAAATAATATTGACATTCTAGTTATAATGACAACTCATTACAACTAACATGGACACATGTAGTTTATTTTATTTCATGGCCGTCAACCGTCATAAAATTCGAATTTAAATTAGTATAAAGGTGTTTCCTGACGTAAGCATTTACCTGTAACGTTCCAGGTCCATTATTAGTGAGGTGAACCGAGCATTACAGTGCGCAACTTGTATTGATACAATTCGAGCATTACATTGGTGAGGAAGGCGGTCCAAACATTATTAGTGTACAAATTAATGATACAATGTGTAATATATTAAAACTAGAATGTCACATTAGAATCGAATGCTCAGAGAGGCAGTTTATAACGTAACGTTTAAAAATGGAATCTGTAAACGTTACATTAGAGGTGAATATTTGAAGTGCGGGAGCACCTTTATGTATGAGCGTATCAATTTTATATCATTTAAACATATTTGTTGACTGGTAGGAAACAGATTATGGAACTAAAGAGCAAAGCCTTGACCTATAATGTTCTAATAAAAAGAAGAATTTAAACACTCTAACAATAAATGTTATAAATACCGTCTAGCTTGATTAGATAATGACAATAGTTGTAAAATGATTTGTTTTTAATTTGAGTTAATCAATAGATGTTTTTGTTATAATTTATTAGTTTGTATAATATTTTTGAAAAACAAATAATTTTCAATCTGAATGACTATTGAAGCAACGAGGCCGCGGATGGCTCGCGACGTTTGGTATTGTGACTTGTCTAAGTTACCTAAAAGTCTCGCCTACCTACATGTGCTGCACGTTTTCTATCAATAAAAGTGATATACATACATAACTTCACGCCTGTCTCCTATTAAAGGGGTAAGCAGAGACTATAGAACTCCATTTGCTGCGATTCAAACATACCTCTTTCGCCTCATCAACATTCAATAATCTTTTCATTCACGTCGGTTACGATTTTTAGGTTTCTAGATTTGGTACAATCTGGGTGTACTTTGTGTCTACTCATTGTATGTTTATAAAGTATTCAGTAATCGTGTTTTCGACTACAGAAGATGTCTGATTCTGTGGTAAAATTACTTTCGGTTAATTTATTTATCAAGTTCAACATAGCGCCTTCTCATTTATCAAATTAAAATTGACCTTTAACCCTTTGCTGCGTTCGTTAGCTATACTATTATATAAAGCGATAGAGTTTGTTTGTTTGAACGCGCTAATCTCTGGAACTACCAGTCGGATTCGAAACATTATTTTTGCGTATGATAGCCTAGTTCTCGGGAAAGGTTATATGCTATATAATATAACGCTATTGGTGACAGGAGTGGAGCATTGATTTGATTACCAAAGACGCGGGTGAAACCGCGCCGCAGTAAGCTAGTTATTCATTATTTTTATAATTTATCGCTACTTAATATTAATGTTATTATGTCCTTGTTTACTAAATCGTTGTTAGTAATCAATCATATATCAATAATTTAATTTTTATGTGTACCTATTTAATAGAGTACTTTGACTTTATGTTTTTTTTTATTCGGATTCTGTTTATTGAGGCTTGTTAGATCAGCCTTATTTGGTTTGATGTAATCTTTATTAACCTACATGGTTTTTGTTTGATGTGTTAAGAGAGTTGAAAACCAGCGCTAGACCTTGATTACCTAGTACATGTTGAATTTTTCCAGGTTTTCTCAAATTTTAAGTGATTGATTAGCATTTATTTAAAAAATAAACTGTTTTGTTAATTTTTTTCTTGTATTCTTTTTAGTTTTAAATTTAGTTGTATGTTCGCATTACATTGTTTTGTTTAAACGATATAAGTTATGTATGATGTGGTATCCTGTTATTGAAGGAGTATACAGAACAAAAATGTTTAAATGTTTGTGTATGAAGTTGTGATTATGATGTGTACTGCCTATGTTGGAGATCCTTGAGTAAATAAATAAATAAACTTGACACCCGTTTGGTGCAAGAACGAGGCACCAGTGGTTTAAGGCTTTATATATCTGTGTATAATGTGTGATGAACATTGATACAGTAAGTTTCTTCTTTGTATACATTGGCATATTTTATTCTTCAAAATGTTTTATCTTGCACCAAATAAATGTTTCTTTCTTCTTTCAATATGAATAAATGAGGTTGGAGTGTTATGCGAGGTAGAAAGTGTTTCCCCAATTTGCTGCTCTAGATGCACCAAATTTGAATTAGATTTTTCATTTGATTAATCATCGTTATCAACCTAAGGCACGATCTTACTTGTCTTATTTACAAGATTATATCAAAAATAATAACACTTACTCAAAACTAAAAGAGATTAAGTAAATGAGACTGATTATTTTAAAATTTATTGATGACGCCATGACAGAGTTTAAGCCATTAAATCTTTGATCCTACAAACATTTAATTAATGTCTCCTAGTAGATCTTCTTCAGTTAATATCACAATCTCTATTTCTTCATCTTCGTTCTAATTTTAATGATCATAGACTTTATTACAATTCTTGTAAAGCTTAATAAAATTAACAATTTGTAAATATTGCTGGAACGTCTTTTTAATAAGAACAATATTATAACTTAGTATTTCCATGCAGTTATTGATGCATTTAGTGAATCTATTGAATTACAACTAGGTACTCTGAACAGATAATAAAGATAATAAAAACTGTAAAGTAGCAAATAGTCTCTGCTTACCTCCTTAATAGGTGACAGGCGTGAAGTTATGTAGATATTGTTGAGTCTATTTGTATGTTTTAAACATTTGGATCTAACGAAGGCCTTTGATACAGTCGTCTATGGTTAATTGTACATAAACCAAATAATGCATTGACATGACCACCACACTAACCTCTCAATTTAATTAGATAGTATTCGTGAAATATTTATTTATATATATTTGTTAAATGTTACGAAATGTCCGTCTCAACGTCTTCTATTTTAGTGATTGCCGTAATTGCGACAGTACAATTCTACAGTTGGTACTGTCAAAAATGTTAAATTACGTTTTTTTTATTGCCGACAGTCGTGACAGACGAGCAAACAGCCCACGCGATAGTAAGTGGTAACTGTCGCTCATGAACGATTCAGAGTCTCCGGCACTGCTACCGCAATGCTAGGGACTCTGAGAAGCTGCTGCCTACCATGAAGGGAGTGGGATAGGTGAAGGGATTGAGGGAAGTAATGAAAAAGGAAAGGGAGGAAATTGTGACTCCGGCGCTCTCACTCACCGAACGAAACGCAATAGTTCAAATAGTACTACTCTTACGTCGATCTTCTATTCATGCTGAATCCAGCGTAGATCTACTACCATATAAAACGTATGAGCACCCAGGTTATTATATTTACAGGAAGGACAATAAAGAGTCGCCTATGAACACCCAGGTGATATCAATCAGGTGATCAAAGTGAAATAGACCTTTTACAGAGCTTATTACAGTGCATCTATTATATTTTTCTCTTTATGATAAATACTTAAAGACGTAATAATTTTCCGTTCATATTTTATTAACAGATGACCTGTAATCGGCACAAATTTGTTTTCAGATCATTTATCTTTCGCACAGTTTATTCATTTAAACTTAGTTCTTACTCGGCTTTTACTGGATTCCACACACTGCTGCATCAGGCATAGCGGAGTCACTTTGGTTGGCTAAATATTATATAAAAAAGACTTTACAACTTTTCTCAATTCTGTTTCATAGCGATTCAACACCTGCTTTTCGCTCATAGCTCGTTGCGTGAACGCAATGATAAGCAGGTTAAGCAACATAGAGTGCGGCTGGCCCATGGATGGGTTGACCGCATATTAGTATTTGATCTGAGCGTATCTTGCTTCGAAGGGCACGTTGAAAGTTGGTCCCGGTTGTTACCAAGTTGATAACAGGCGTTAGGTCAAGTCAGTGGCGTCTGTGGTGACCTGAACATATCCGGCGACAGGTTGACCACTAACCACTCGATATTTGATTTTGAACACCTACTTAAATCTCACGCTGTATTCTCATTAATACATAATATTTATAAAATAATATCATATTTGATTACTCAAATAGATCACGTTCTTGTTCAGGGATCGTCTCCGCCTTGACAAAAATCAATAAAAATAAATCGTCATTATAATTACTGTAGGGCCATATTAATAATGTTTTTATTATCACATGACCCTCTTGTCATTATAAGTAATTAAAATAACATATATTTTATGTCTATTAGTAAATGAAACAAAATAATGATGTAGGATGATCTTGAGCACATATTTGGTAATGGAGCTATTGTCAGCTTGGTTAATTTAGTTTGAAATCTATTTTTGATGTCAGCATTGTCATTCCTTGCTGCACATGTTACGAATAGCTTAACTAATTAAGCTAAATTAGTTTAATCGTTCTAGAGATTAACGCGTTCTAGCGCACCCTAATTCAATCCAATCTTGTAAATCCTTTTTTAATATATACCGAAAACAATCCATCACAACATTACTGCAACATTTATGTAAGTAGGTTATTTATTTCAATTAACTTTTTCACTGCTAGCACATTTTCTTACGTAACAGGTACGACGAGGATCGCATCACTTGGTAGTCACGTGACTGTGTACTAGCGATACACACTTCCATTGAAAGGTTTTTGTCTGTAAATCCCTTACATTTAAATTCTTACATACTTATTCTCGCATTTACTCCAGTGTTCAAGTTGCCCATACACATGCAATGAACCAAAGAATTTTTCGGTCTGAAATCATTACAGTCACATCGACTATAGAAGAAAAAGCATTCTTACAATAGCTGCATAAATTGTCGATAAAAATAAACAATTTGTGTTTCACACTTAAGACCTTATCATCATCATGTTAGACAAAAGACGTCCACTGCTGGACGTAGGTTTCCCCCAATTTTCGCCACCGTGGCCGGTCATTCGCCAGCCTTATCCATCGGTTGCCCGCCACCCATATAAGTTGGTCGGTCTACTTTGTGAGGGGTCTGCCGACGCTGCGTCTTCTAGTTCGTGGTCGTCACTCTAGAACCTTTCTGCTCCAGCGGCCGTCAGGCCTTTTAATTAACTGTAACAAAGAAAAACAGAAAAATTACCATAAAATGCAATTTCAAGGTCACGTACATAAATTACATGTGCCTCACATACCAACATTCCTCTACACATAGTATTTATTGAAGCGCGTGACATTTTATTGCGCAAACGCATCCTGTGTTACACGCTACAATTTATAATGTTATTATAATTACGTTATTCTACTTATGTTGTTCTTGAGATTTTTTATTTTAATTATGTTTTTATATCTTAATTAGTTAATGATTTGTTTCGTGTTATGAACTTGTATAAATGACGTTTAATTGATATATTTGTAGCGGTTCATTCAAATCGTTAATGCAAAATATCTTTTCATAAAAATGTATTGCTATTTTCTGTCCAGCAGTAGCTTTTAGGTGTTAATGTTGAATTATAATTAATAATTGTCTGTAAACTACATGATATCTTATATAACTTCACGCTATTGGCGACGGGAGCAGTAAGCAGAGACGCCGCGGATAGCTAGTCTCTATATGTAGTAACTAGTTATATTTATTAAAAAGAAGTGTTAAACTGTAATTGCATAGTTAGCTATTGAGATGTAAAATTTAAATAAACAACACTATAATCAATATACGTCGCGATGGTGAACGAATAATAATTATCATTCAATAATTTTCCGCTTTTTCAAAAATGGGCACTCAAGGCATTGACGCTAATTTTGGTAATTATTTGATTTTAATTTAGCTTTGGTCTGTTTTTTATAATCATGTTTTGTGTGCTAAATGATTAACTTTATTCCTTAAATTTTAGTATTTGCTCGACTGTCAAAATCCAGGAGGGTAATGTTTTTCGAGCGTATGTATGTTAGGTATTAATTAATAAACGCCAGTTTTTATCTTATCAACAAGTAAATGCGATAACCATATTTTGACCATTACTACTTATAACCCTTAGTTTAAATATTCTCTCGTAAATTTGAGTAATCAATCTAATTCTATTGTCAAACAGAACTTTGTTTTATAACATTGACAATGCATTTACACGCGGGTATAAATTGTACTTCAAATTACGTAACGAATGTACGAGGTGATAATTTGATTAATATAAATAAACTTTATGAGCTCAAGTTCAATATTGAAGGCTTCAATTGAATAGTAGTGCATTTCTAGTAGTATTCTTGCATTTATAAATGTATTTTGTTTTTATTATTTTGCTTACCGTAGCAATTTATAATTTGTATAGCAAAGCATTATATAAAACGAAAAAAATTGTTTGTTTGTTTGTCTCTGGAACAACCAGTTTGATTTGAATAATTCTTTTGGCGTATAATAGCCTAGTTCTTGGGAAAGGTTATCATATATAACATCACGCTAGTGGCGACGGGAGCAGAGCAGTTAGCAAAGACGCGGATGATACCACGCCGCGGGAACCTTGTTTTTATTAATAAACAAGAAAATACAATAGTTGCGCTATCAATAATAATATATGCTATAATAAATTCTAGTATTTAAATCATACTTAGCCTTGAATAGAATGTTATTATTATAAAAAGTCGTTTATTAAAATTGTTACAAGTTAAAGATGTTTCGAAATGCCTCGATCACATGGCGAACCGTACCGGGAGGTTATCGTAGACATCGTGCGATATAATAATAATAATAATAATAATATTCTACCACATGCACACAGCGCCATTTAGCCCCAAATTAAGCAATTATATTTGCTTGTGTTATGGGTACTAAACAACTGATATACTACTTATATACTTTTTTTTTTTTTTTGTAAATACATACATATTATAGATAAATTACACCCAGACACAGAACAAACAATCATGCTCATCACACAAAGGTTTGTCCTGGGTGGGAATCGAACCCACGACCTCCGGCTTAGCAGTCAGGGTCACTAACCACTAGACCAACAGGCCAGTCAATATATTCTTAATGATAAAGTATGCTTTTATGTGATTAAAATGAAAAGAGTTAAAGATGTTTTGTTAATTCGATCAGTTACCATTAAATATATTACATCAAGTATTATAATTGTATGCTAATTTGATTGAACGTAATTGTTTTAAAGGTAACTTTAATAGCTTGGTTAGTTAGGTAATTATTATTATTCAAAGGTAAATCGAGGAACTTATGGTCTATCAGTATTTTTACTTTCAAAAGTGTCAACCGCTTTTGTATTTTAGATCTACTTACAATCAGGCAGTGTTTTCAGTCACAACACCGTACACTACTTAACAAAAACCTATCTTAAGGCCTTCCGCAAGCTAGCTATTAGCGCTCTTGCCAATTGTCGAATTTATCATTAATTAAATCCAATCAAACAACTAGACACAACGCCATCTAGACCCAAAGTAAGCATATATTATAGCTTGTGTTATGGGTTCTGGAACGCGGATATACATACTTAAATACTTTTTTTTTGTAAATACGTACATAATATTATAAAGATAAGAAACACCCAGATAAATACAAAAACATTTTCATGCACACAAATATTTGCACTGAGCGAGAATGGAACCCTCGACCTTCGCATGGTAGTCTATCAGAGGCAGTCATACATATCTTCTCTACTGTACTGTAATAGCTAAATTCAATAAAATAACGAGTATTAACAGAATTGCGCCACATCTTAATAGATGTCATCACTTGGAAGCGAGTAGTAAGAATATATTGGAAGTAAAGGCCGCCGTCGTGACCTTTCCGGAAGCAAGGCCTTATTAGGCAAACTGTCGGACTTATTTGAGACCACATGTAATGGTAACAATAAATATTTATTGATTGCCTACTAAGTACATGTATGGAACAACACTTCAAGTGGGCTACTGACGATTTCTGTTTTTGTTGAGTGTTTATCATAATAAGTGACGCTACCTCGTTTTTAGAGAGCTTGAATAGTGTTCAATAGTAAACGTTAAACAGTATTAATGTAAAAAAAAATATACGCCGGTTAACTTTATGTTAGACAAACCCCAGTTTCTGAAAGGCTGATCAACGAAAAATTTACTAATCACCTGTTAAATCTTATGTAAAGCACCTAAAAGCATGCTAAGAGCTAATTAGTTTAATTTTATCTAATTACTAACTTATTATTCATGCTTTTAGCAACCTAATTGTTACTTCACATATGATTTAACAGGTGTTTTGCAAATTTTTTGTTGAGTAGCCTTTCAGAAACTGGGTGTAAGGTTTGAACCATATTACCCTGGGAGTGCGACCGCACGCAACACGCAAAGCCTGTTTGCCACCACTTCGTAAGCCGGATAATAACTTGGCCCAAAGTGCAAAAGAGAAAGCCGATCTCTTGGGCGCTCTATTTGCCTCTAACTTGACTATGGACGACGGAGAGGCCACACCGCCTACCATCCCCTGGTGTGGCGTTACAATGCCGGAAATCTATTTTACACAGAAAGAGGTCCGGCGGGCATTGCTTTCTCTAGACGTCCATAAATCGAGTGGGCCAGACGGCATATCCGCAGTGGTGCTTAAGCAGTGTGCCCCTGAGCTGTGTCCGGTATTGACGCGTCTTTTCGAACTTTCATATTTCACTAGGAGAGTTCCGTCTTCGTGGAAGGCTGCCAATGTGCATCCGGTGCCCAAAAAGGGCGATAGTTCAGACCCATCGAATTACAGGCCTATTGCTATAACCTCCCTACTCTCAAAAGTGATGGAGCGCATTATCAATAAGCGGCTTTTGGGATACCTAGAAGATCACGATCTGCTTAGCAACCGTCAGTACGGCTTTCACCGTAATCGCTCAACTGGTGATCTTCTAGTGTATCTCACGCACCGCTGGGCGTTAGCCATCGAGAGTCAAGGAAAGGCACTGGCTACTAGCCTGGATATAGCGAAGGCGTTCGATAGGGTCTGGCACCGGAGCCTTCTGTCGAAGTTACCATCTTACGGACTCCCCGAGGGGTTGTGCCAATGGATTGCCAGCTTTTTGACCGGCAGAAGCATAAGAGCTGTCGTCGACGGTTGTTGCTCGGATAGCCTGGTCATAAATGCTGGCGTCCCGCAAGGCTCCGTGCTATCCCTGACGCTGTTTTTGCTGCATATCAATGATATGTTGTCCATCGACAATGTTCATTGCTATGCAGACGACAGCACTGGGGATACGTATTACACGGGCCGGGCGAACACCCCTCGTTCCATTGTGGAGGAAAGTCGAAAAAGACTTGTGTCTGAAATCGAGAGCACTCTTAACAGAGTCTCTGATTGGGGACGACTAAATCTAGTCCAATTTAACCCCACCAAGACACAAGTCTGCGCGTTCACCGCTAAAAAAGCTCCATTTGTAGATACTCCGCAATTCCAAGACACAGCCCTTACAACATCTGAAAGCCTTGAGATCCTTGGAATCGACATCTCCAGCAGCGTCCAGTTCCGCAGTCATCTGGAGGCTAAAGCCAAGTTGGCCTCCAAAAAGCTCGGTGTGCTCAACAGGGCGAAGCGGTACTTCAGTGCGGGGCAAAGACTATTGCTTTACAAAGCTCAAGTTCAAGGTCCCCACATGGAGTACTGCTGCCATCTTTGGGCGGGAGCACCCGGATACCAGCTTGGGCTACTTGACGCGGTCCAAAGGCGTGCTGTAAGAGTTGTCGACAATCCCAGGCTAACAGGCGGTATTGAATCACTAGGCTTAAGGAGAGACGTTGCCTCCTTATGTGTATTCTATCGCCTGTATAATGGGCTGTGTTCTGAGGAATTGTTTAGGATGATGCCAACGGCCACTTTTTATCATCGCACCTCCCGCCATCGGCTGGGAGTTCATCCCCACACCTTAGAACCTCTTTAGTCCCGTACAGTGAGGTTTCAGAGAAACTTTCTCCCTCGTACGATAAGGTTGTGGAATGAGCTCCCCGTCGAGGTTTTCCCGAGAGACTACAACATGGAGTTCGTCAAGAAAGGAGTTAAAAGGTTTTTAACAGGGTCGGCAACGTGCTAGTGATGCTCCTGGTGTTGCAAGCGTCCATAGGCTACGGTAACTGCTTACCATCAGGCGGGCCGTATGCTTGTTTGTCACCTTAGTCGTATAAAAAAAAAAAAAAGAGTGCGGCTGTACACCCTATCTCTTTCTCGCTTTTAGTGCTCGTAAATGACGAATCTGAATGACACAAAAGATAAAAGCATAAAAGTACGATTTCGTGCTGCCAGATGTAGTTCAACGCTTAAAAAGGTCTTTTAGAGCTAAAATAGAAATTAAAGTGACAGAAGGTAGATGAAATTTAAGATCCCTTAAAATGTTAGTGACGTTCTTCAAGTCTTAACAAGGTCATTTGCCCCTAGGATTGAATTTAAAGTAAAACAAGTAAATGAAACTTAAGAACCACCAACAGTTTTGTAGCGTTTTAAAATTTTCTCGTCTCTTCTGTACGAAAAGAATTTTATTTAAGTTTATTTAATTTAATTGCCGTCATGTGACTCCGATCGATAGTAAATTATCAGGTGGGATCATGCTATAATGCCAGTAATGTGATATCCACTTCAAGTACATATATAAAATTTTGTTTCAATACTTGCTTTAAAATTTAAAATGAGTGGAAATTTAATGAATACCATCCTAAAATAGATGATACCTAATTAAATTATTTTGTATTATTCTTTAATTTATATACAAGGTGTAAGATATATGCCAAAAGTTCACCAGAACTATTAAAATAGTAGCTTCTTCATTCAATGGTACAAAAATTTTGTTACTTATTTATAATACTCTTATGTTTGCCTTATTTAGTCCAGTCGTAAAACATTCACTGCTGAAGATCTCCTCGAAATATCGCCACTTTTACCGCTCGTGAGCCGCCCTCAACCAATCGGTTGTTCTGTAGAAAAAAGCAAAATACTGCACTTGCAGCTCAAATATAAAAATATAATTATTTATCAGAATATGTTATATATAGTGTTACAAATCGTTAGATTTCATATTCAACCATTGACACCAGCAAATATTTTACATTTAGAAGCAAAAAAGAAAAATAAAAGTAGGTAACAATCGTAAAACTACTTATGTTCATCATTTATGGTAATCTGTAACTGCATAATAACATTTGTTTACTAAAAAATAATAATAAATGTAATGTTTTTATATATTTAATTCGGTAATTCTAATAATATTATGAATGCGAAAGTTTGTGTGTGTGTGTTTATTACCACTCATCGCCTAAACGGCTGAACCGATTTCGATAAAAAATAAAATGTAGATAGATTCGGTGCCGGAGACGAACATAGGCTTCTTTATATCACGAAAATTGGTCTGGTTCCCGAGGAATACAAAAAAAAACATATTTTACGCGTGGTCGAAGCCATGGGGCGCAGGTAGTTTATTATAAATTCGTATTGCCATACTAAATGGATTTCTGCTATGTAAGGAGTTGGCTAGGAACAGTAAGTTATTAGCGAATCTACCATTTCAATTTACAAGCTATTCAAAATCATAGTCAGCCATTATTTGGATTGCAAAGAACCCTAAAACTTTTTTGGTCACAAACAACCAACCAAAGAAGGATAATACACATAATTCCTTCTAACAGTAGTTAAGCTCCGTTAATTTGCTCCAAATGAAGCAGAATCAGCTCTCTTAGAAATAATATATTTTAAATAACTAGAGCTATTATGTAACAGAACATCGTTGTATATCTAAACAAATAACAGTTTTATTAATATTTATGTGATTGTTATATGGATGGAGAGCAAGGTTAAGGAGCTTTATCAAAACATAAAGGTATTCGGTTATTTATTTAAATGTATTTATCACATGATTCACGCGATGGCACCAGCATTGCAAGGTTTTTTTTATTGCTGACATTGGCAGACGAGGAAACAGCCCACCTGAATAACCCCGACTACAGTTGGTAAGTGGTTACTGTCGCTAATAGAAGACACAAAGTCTATGACATTGCTCTTGCAATGCCAGGGAATTTCTGAGGCCGAGGCCTACCATTCAGAGAGAGGGGTAGGTGAAGGCATTAAGGGAGGTGAGGAAAAAGGAAAGGAAGGAAATTAGGCCTACGGCGCTCTCACTCACCGAGCGAAATGCAATAGTACCGATACTACTACTTCTTCTTCTATGAGAGGATAGTATTTCCCCTATCGATCAGGCCTATTTATACCCAAAGGTGTAACACTGTTACTCGTTAGGAAAAAAAACCCATCATGTCACACGGTTACCCGCACTGTAACCTGCAAATTTTTGGTACTAACGAGTAACACTGCCAAATATTAGTGTTAGTGGATAGGAAAAAATGTTACACTATTTGCCGTCATCATAATTTTAACCAAAATTCGAGTACGTTACTGGATAACAAGCCTTTTTCAATTATATTAACTTTGACTGGAACGACCCAAGTTAGGATGCTGGAAGGAGACTAAAATTGCCTGCCGTCTGCGACCAACTCGCCTGATAGTAAGTAATAACTTAATTGCCTCCGTTCAGTGCGAGCGCAAGTGACTGCTGTGCACGAGGTTGTGGGTTCGATCCCCATACAAGACAAACTTTGTCTGGGTATATTTTGTGTCCGTTAAATGTATGTTTGTGACTACAAGACTTCCAGCGACACAGGGCATGTTCCCAAGTGCAGGAGTTGGTTTTTTTAAAAGCATCAAAAAAACAGTCGCTCATGGACTTCGGCAATGCCCATACGAAGCCGTTCAGTCAGTCGTTTGAAGAAGGACATGTCATAGCGCTCGGGATACACCGAGCATGAAGATATTCGGTTTTCCACCAATGTCTATTTATTGTACCGTACAGTATGATTATTTATAGAATACATTTATACTGTCATTTTATCCCACAAAACGAGGTTTGTCACATAAATTTGTCTAAGCGACTATTTAATTTCAGCAATAGAAATATATTACTAGCAAGTTTCCTTGTCTTAAAACAGGACGACTTAAATAGAACGATAGTGTGCTGGCAGTTCGTTCCATTATCCTACAGCCTAATCGACTGAAATTCATCTAAACCAGTCGTTGATCCATCTTTAAGTATGATGTCACCACAACAGATTCGTGGTCAAGTTTAAGGAATTCCAAAGATTTTACGACTTCTATTTGATACATGATACGATAAAAATCTAAATTAACATAGTTATGTATGCACTTGTTGCGTCCTGCGGCTTCGCTCGCGTGAACAATGGTTTATGCTTTATTAATTTAACTCGGGAACGAGACCGATTTTTGGGATAAAGAGTACCCTATGTCCGCCTCCGGCATAAATCTATGTACATATCAATTTTCATTGGAATCGGTTCAGCCGTTTAGACGATAAATGGTAACAAACACATAAACACACATGCACACAAACTTTTGCAATTATAATATTAGCGGGATTGATATCATAAATCTCATTTCGAAGACAGTCATAACTACAGCAACAAAGTAAATCGTCAACATTGCGTGTTTATTTGGATCAACTTTAACATTTATACTTGTTCACCTTTATATTATTTACACATTCCTATATACCCGTCATCTAGTAATAATAAATAACATATTTTTACATTATAACTTCACTAAAACTGAGTTATAGTAATATTAACCCTATATTCTAATGCTACAGTTAATATTCCTTTGTCTGAAGAGAAGAAAATATTGAAGACAATATACTGAATGAAGGCGAAAGTTCATCTGTGTAATCATTGTAATTGACTGTAATTTTGTCGTTCTGATCATAAAAAAAAAACTAAGACATTGTAAATTCAATACTCTGCTTTACAACATTAGAACATTAGAGTTCATATTTCTTTGCCCTAAGAGAAGAAAATGTTGCAGTCGACCATAGAGGCGTTAGGTCAGATCCACACGTTGGCTCTAATGTTGACCGCAACCGCAGGAAGCAGCACTCGTCCATAGAAAATAGCACTACCAACGCTCCCCGAACGTAGGAGCCAATGCTATTAACCAGATACTCACGTTGGACAAGTAACACTGGGGACAATGTGTGGATCCTAGGCAAGAAGTAAAATAACTTATAGGTAAATATGCAAATAACTATAAACTAAAAAGCCTTCAAGAGAACAATGATGGTATATAAAAATATTTTCACACTTTTTTATTTTCTTTATAATATTATACAATCATTTGTGTCAAAATAGTTAATCATACAAATTGGTGGGTCATTGTTAACAAACAACAAAGGAAGAAGTACCTTTTTAATATACTATATTTACCTACATTCTCGGGATATATTTTAAAGTTTTGCATGCTCTGAATTTTTCATAAATTATTAAGGTCAGTATTAATCAATCATCTTATTCTAAAGGCTTATCATCTAAGAGGAATCTGCCGAGTGATCTACGCTTATCTTTTTGCAAGCAGTACCTACCTATATAGTACATTTTAAACTTTCCAATTTTTTGTAGTAAATACAAAAGAGCTTAAAAAAACTTTCCATAAAAATTTTCACAAAAATACGAAATATTTATTACATTTCGTTACTACTATAAATAGCGACATCTATTTATGCATAGATAGTATTAGTAAGAAACCTTACAAGCGATAAAGCCTTCGAGGTAATCTGAAGATTTGAAAAAACCTTTCGCATTCCTTTCACTATTAGCTCTTAGTTCTCAACATACGCGCTAGATGGCGTTATTAACAGTATAAGTACATCGAGAAATTTGCCAAGAAAAGACATCAACGAGTTGGTGTGCTAGACTTAGACTTTTAATATTTAACTCTAATATATAAATAATTATGTACTATCAAAAGTTATCGGTTTAAGTTACCTTTTTAGCAAAAAATATTGATTGATTTAGCTGAAGAATTTGTATGATCAACTAGGTACCAGACTATTTATTAAAATAAATTCTAAGAATACTAAGAGACCAAATTAGGTCAAAATAACGTAAATACCTAATAGATAAACTATTAACAGACTCTCTTTCTCTCTCTTTCTTTCATCCCAGCTATTCATCCCACATGATAGTGAAACTGACAAGCAGACAGCCATGACTTTTTAAATTCATGTGTCCCTACTTTCTGAGTCTTCTGTGAAGGTCTTAGACATTACTGGCATTTTGTTTAAAGAAAAAAAAGTCTGAAATCGCCAATCCGCCTTAAGGAAGCGTGGCGATCGATGCTCATGCCTTCTCTATGTGAAAAGAGGCTTTTCCCTGCAGTAAAATTATAAGAACTCATACAAGAGTAGTTTCATCAAACTGTGTAAGATTCTTTATCGAAATCAGCACGTAATCCCACTTCCTACTATTATAAATGCAAAAAATTGCGTGTTTGTTACCACTCAGCGCGGGTGAATCGATTTTTATGAAAACTAGTAGATTTATAGGCTTTTTATCCCAAAAATCAGTCTAGTTCCCGAGAAAGACAAAACACATTTTAGGCGCAGGCGAACACGTGGGGCGCTGCTACTATTGATATAAATATTTATGGCACACGCCTTTTTTTCAATGTTTTCCGCATCTCCATACACCCTATAAGTTTTGTTTATGTACTAAAGTGTTTGATTTCGTAACATTTCATATAGACGTCAAAACTTATGATTAAGTAATCGGAATTACAAGAAAGTTGTAATTTACAAAAGTATCAAAACGGGGTAAGCAGAGACTACAGAATGCCAGTTGCTACGATACACACTTTATACACGATAAAGGTAGGTGTTTTGTTTCTTCAGTTCAAATAATTTTGTATTTACATTAATTGTTTTTATTGAGTTACTTTATAATTATTATTTTATTAATTAACATTTTTCCTGGTTAGCTTAGTGAATTTACCAAACTTACATACATAACTTCACATCTGTCCCCCATTAATGGGGTAAGCATGGACTATAAGACGCCATTTGCTGCGATCCAAGAAGGGTAACTGAGGGATGAAATATTGCATGGAAAGATCTTTGTTTTTGAATTTACCGTTGTGCAAGTCACTATTTGGGATACATAAAAATGATGTTGTTTATATTTTTAATATGGGGGTGGGTTTACAAATAAGTTATATTTCGTAAAATGCTGTTCTAAATATTATTCCCTCCGGAACCATCTGTCTACTTTCCCGATCTGTCCACTGTCCTAATTGACTGGGGTGGCTATAGGGATGACATGGGGATGAAAAATTGTATGAAAACCTTTTTTTATAAAATATTATATTATTCAAACGGTAGTAGATCCACGCTGGTTTCAGCATAAATGGGCCGGATCGTTTGGGGAAGTACTACCCTCTTATAGACGATCGACTTAAGAGTAGTAGTATCCGTACTACAGCGTTTCGTTGGGTGAGTGAGAGCGTCGGAGGCCCAATTTCCCCTTGTCCTCTTTCCTCACCTCCCTCATTACCTTCCCCTAACCCCGTTCCCAGCCGCCATAGTGGAGGCCACCATACCAGCAGTCTAAGACTATGGCTTTTGGTATGGTGGTCACCACTTCTAGATTCTACAGACTGCTTACCATCAGGCGGGGTGGAGTCACTTTGGTAGGCTAATATAAAAAAAAAAAATTGTACTGAAAATTTGCAGTTAGGTACTGTATATTTTTTGTTAGGTGAAATGGGGTATTCTATGAATGGGGGATGAGTAATAGAAGAGAAAATAATATATAAATTATATAAAATATCCGTAAGAAAACGGTATACACGCGAGCGAAGCCGTGGGCAATGATAAAAATAAATAAGCTTACAGCTCTCCCTATCTATCTTTCTATCTATAGGCCAAACTTACAGATTTACCTAAATACATTCTTAGATATAAGCAGAAATAGATAGGGAAAATATATTAACAAGAAAAATACTCTTCAAATATAATTTAATAATTATACACTTTATTTTTATAACTTAAATCTATGTAATGTACAATACATCTTAAGGCAGTGATTATGATTATGATGTATTTATGTTATGTGATTATGATGGAAATAAAGATGCAAATTTTACTTATTTTACATAATCATAATAATTGTGAAATTATATTATATATAATGATACTAGATAACTTTACATTGGTTAAATACCTGTGTAGCAGGTTATTCCCAAAAATGAAACGGTAAACAAAAAATCCCATTGTTACGACTGTAGTTCCCCAAATCACCATCAGAATATATTTAGGGATACAGTTATGTATGTTGATATATTTGCGTAACGCATACGTAATGACCTATCTACGTACCTCTTTAAAATTCGCGTACGATTTATAAATATTTATACATGTCACATATTATTATTTATATTATATATATAAAAATAATTATAGTAAGATTATTAACAAATTATAGTTTTTGGGGATTCATTTACATAATTAGTTAATTTCATTAATTTATTTTCCAATTTTATAATATAATCTGTAAGTATTAAGCTAGTGTAATTATCTATTTATATTATACATTTATCGGCAAGTATATATTGCCCACAGATAAGTAGTAGCTAATAATTCGATGTTTTTGGTTGTAGAATATAATAATATCACACAAAGTTATAAATAAATATGTAAACAATAATACCCATATAAAAGATAATGTAAACTTTACAGATTTACAAAGAGATTGCATATTAAACTCAGTTATATATTTTAAACAAATGCTTGTCGCCTTAGTCCTTTAGGGTGGTGAAATTAATATTAGTACTGGCATTATTTTCTTATTGAGTTTTAAATTTACCACCAATATCCATGTCCATAACCGCCATAACCGCCGTAACCTCCGTAACCGCCATAGCCATAACCGCCATAAGGCCAGCCGTATCCATAACCGTAGCCGTAGCTAGGCAATCCACCCCAGTAGCTGTAGTAAGGGTAGTGTCCGCCGTAATGTCCGTGGTATCCACCATATCCACCCCAACCTCCCCAATGGGAGGCTGCTGTCTTTAGGTCCTCCTTGTCCCCTGCCGCGAGGTCTTCCTTCTCTGGTTGGATGTTGAGTCTCTCAATAGGATTATCTTCGACCGGAGCTGCTTGAGACAAGGCTACAACGAGAAAGAAAGCGGTGGCGAAAAGCGCGATCTGTGGAAGAAAGACTACACTAAATATAACAATATCATACTTCAAGTGACATGACAATTGCAGTGTAAGAAATCTTAAGCTTAAATTGTTTCATAAGCATTATTATATATTATTATAGTTTAAATAATTCTTATTTATATATTTTTATTTTATTTTATTTCTTTTCAGTAGAGTTTAATGGTAAGTGGAAGGCTGGTTTTAGTCGAGGCACTTCGATTTTTTTAATTTTTAATGCTACTGTTTTATTATAGCCCAGATTTTTCACAATATTTTTTTATGAACAATACTTGGAAAACTGCAAATGACTTTTAAAACTGAATACCAGTTAAGTATTATTTTAAATCCTAATAATAGTACGATCAGACATGTCCTTTTAAAACCTTACATAGTCAATGAAAACTTCTATACCTTATAACCTGAATTTAACAAACAATGATTGTAACAAAGCATTGTTGTCTAATTACGTTGTACGGTCACTAAATAGTAAGTCCCTTTAATAGAATACTAAGCTCATGTCACACGATCTATTCAATACAAGTTCCCACGAATAAAGCATGATAATAAACCTATTATGACATATTGTTTTATTATGAAAGAAAACTCCTAAGGTAAAACTAGTAGCCTTCATTTTGTATTAATGCTGCAATTATAGAGGGTTCGATTACCGCTCAGTGCAAATATTTGTGTGCACGAACATGTCTATTTGCATTAGTCTGGTTGTTTTTAAGTATGTTTTTATAAAAATAAGTATTTAAGTACGTATTCTAGAACAAATAACACAAGCTATTCTATTCAGCGAAGTGGGTATGATACACCGTTGCGATTGTCTAAGATAATTCAGTTTGTGGTAAAAGGCGTGATGGTGTACTTTGTTTTGTTACATTTATAGTAGTTGACAAACTCATCTGAGGCCCTAGACAAGTGGCAAAGATTTCTATTCTATTCATAGATTATATTAAAAAATGTATTGGATTGACATAAGCTAACGCCAGCGCTTCTGTCAAGCTCATACATTTTTTTATCTATTCTATGAATAGAATAGAAATCTTTGACACTTGTCTAGGGCCTCTGGTCACTTTTTTCTTTTATTTAAGGATTTTTATATAGCATATATTAAAGCTTGGGGTCTACTTTGGGGTCTAGATGGCGTTGTATGCAGTTGTTGTGATATTATTTTTATTAATTAATTCAAAATATAAATTAATATCCTGAAAAACTAATTCCTGGTTATGACTGGAACTTTTGTTTGAGTCCATTAACTCCTATAGTGTTGTATAATAATCTATGTAAAACGTTCGTCAAAACATTGTTTACACAAGTATGAACATTATTATAAAATCAAAAGCAAAACATGTTGACTTAAATTAACTTTAGAACAAGAATTTAAGATATTCGTTAATTGATTATGAAATTAAAATAGTTGCACAACTGAAATGACAATAAAAACATGTAACAGCTAATTAATTTTTGTGTTGATCAATCTTTTCATAAACCGTGAATAGCTGAAGTTGTTCGAGAAAATTCGCTTATTAAAGCTGAGGTGTAAGAAAACTCGCAGATATACAATTTTAAAAATGAATGACAACTTTGTCATAACATACAATGCAGTATTTTTTTTTTATATTAAAGCCTACCAAAGTGACTCCACCTCGTCTGATGGTAAGCAGTCAGTGGAATCCAGAAGTGGCGGCCACTATACCAAAAGCCATCGTCTTAAACTGCTGGTATGGTGGCCTCCACTATGGCGGCTGGGAATGGGGTTAGGGAAAGGGAATGAGGGAGGTGAGGAAATTGGGACTCCGGCGGTTTTTTAATCTATTTTATGAATAGAATAAATATCTATGACACTTATCTAGGACCTCTGAAAATTTTAATGGATTTGACGTCGGATAGTAGCAATTTGAGGAGTAATAATTTATGATTACCTATGAGCTATAATTATTAGTTTTTATAATTAGTACAATATAAAATAATATATATGTCAGCTGTTAACATTAACAATGTTTTATTAATATCTATTGAATAAATGATTTACTTGATATTTTGTTGATAGACCAATACTTATGTAATAGCTGTATAACTGTTAGCTATATGCTTGTTTGTCACCATTGTAGTGTAAACAAATATGTTTTATTTCACGGATTATTTTACAGTTTGTTGACACAACTGAGGCCCTAGACAAGTGTCAAAGATTTCTATTCTATTCATAGAATAGATAAAAAAAATTATGAGATTGACATAAGCGTTGGCGTTAGCTTATGTCAATCCAATACATTTTATAATCTATTCTATGAATAGAATAGAAATCTTTGACACTTGTCTAGGGCCTCTGGTGTCAATCATATTTTTCATATAATTTTAATTTATGGTTGTGTACCTGTTTAATGTCAATATTTGGTTTGCCAATATTTTTATCATATTCTTTAACTGACTTAAAAAGGTCATATTTTTATTTTTAATGTTAATAGATATTAAATCATTTTGGTTCCCAGTTAAATTAAAACTTTATTTATGTTATGAAAATTGATAAAACATTTATTCACAACTATTAAGCAATTGTGGATGCCTTTCTATTGTCCTATGTCAACAGGCTAAATTGATCCACCAGATCGTAGAAGCCTACTGAATTTTCTCACTAAGTTTTCCTTTTTTGAAAACAAATGGTAAGATATTTCACTGTTAAGTCAAACTTCCACAAAATTAAAATCACGTTTATACTATCCATCGGTTCTGGGTTTAACCCTCACTTATTAATTAGCTATTTATTTTTATTGCAAATTATTACTTGCCTATTACGTTTATCACTGGGTTATATAAATTTATTTCTAAATAATTTCTTATTTATGTCACTTTGCCACTATTATTCAAATATATTTAAAAAAAACAACAAATTTTAAATTAAACTAAAAAAACTAAGCAATATTTGATTTTAAATTAATTTAAACATTGAAATTTACTAATTATTTAATTAGTTAGTAATTCCCACTTACTTTGCAAGCCATGATGTCTGGAGCTGTGTGAGTACTGACTGTGCTCGCCCTACGCTCGGCTATATATCTATGGCGTTTCCTAGACGGCACGGATGGCTGCCCGGCTTCCTTCAGCCAATGACCTTTACATCGGGGATTTAATTCTGTAACTGTTTTGTGGGGATTATCGTAGCCTATATTTTTGGGAGATGGCTGATCGCACTCGTGATATTAAGACTTTATTGTAGTAGTTTTAGGTGATTTGAATTTAGGTTTGAAAATTTTACCTTGATTAGGCGATTTTCGCTGGTACTTTAGATCGAGTATATTTCTTTTTTTTGTTGTGAGGCTTGTTGTTACTTAGGAAAAGAATTTCGGGGTTTAACATCTTTATTATAATATAGATTTTTATTTATTTGTCAGTAATACTCAAAATAAACCTATTAGAGCACATGTCCCTTTAAATATCACTGTAATATTTCTGGGTCTCGAACTTTTCATAAAAGGCACATACTGTAAGATCATGAGAGTACGTTAACTATACGACATCACGATGTTTTATAATAACTAAAAATAATTTGGTCTTATTTGGTAAAATAAATAAATTTGAAAAATTTAATCTTTAAAAAGAACGTGTTTGTGTAAAATAATCCTGTTTTCTAACGGTTGTAATATTCATTTTTCTTTTTCGTAGCTCTAGACTTGATAAATATTTTTTGGAATTAAGTTCAGTATATAAAGCCTTTCCTAAGACATGGACGAAAATGGTTTACGTTAACTCGAATCATCACTTTCATAAAATAATTTTTTTGTCAAAAAAAATTAATGATTGCTATGGCAGTCATTGTTGCAGTTCATTTGAGTGGAAAATTAAATGATAATTGTTTTGTTTATTTAATTTTATAATTATCTGATAATCTGCCTGATAATTATAACTTTTTTGTATAAATGTACGCCTAAAATTTTATCTTAATACTTATAAATTATTTATCACATAATTAATTATAATGATACTTTATATAATTGTTTTATGAGCTTATGTATAAGGTACCTTTAAAGTACGAAGTTGTGAGTTTGAAGTTGTTGAAGTACCATTTGAATTTCAAAAGTCTGTTTAAATATGTTTGATAGATTGACACACGGTAAAGTAAATAGTCAGGAAGAAATCTAGACTTACAAGTTACAAGCACCCGTACCGAACCGTGTGTATGAAATGATAGTTGAGTGTTGAAAAGGCAAAGTAGGTATGTTTGGGTCGCAGAAATGGCTTTCTGTAGTCTCTGCTTACCCCATTAACGGAAGAAAGGCGTGAAGTTATATAGCAATTTTAAATGTCAGTAAGTATGGCCAAAGGCCGTCACTATGCAGTAGGACAATAATTAACTATAAAGTAATTATTCATGCAAAAGCATATCAATCATTTTATTGCGGTTACCAATTCACCTATCAATATTGGCTATGTATGGGAAGCTGTTTTTGCGGTGGACATCTTCAGGCAGTGTAATTTATAATTCACGAGTCCACGGATTGTAGCATCATTGGTAAATTTTTGCATGTATGAAAATATTAATAAATATTGAAGAAGCAAAAGAGGTATGTTTAGCTCGCAGCAAATGGCGTTCTGTAGTCTCTGCTTATCCCATTAATGGGAGACAGGCGTGAAGTTACATATGTATGTATGCGGAGAATTTCTCGGTTTCTCGTAGAAGCCAATAGAAAACTGAGGTATGTTTATGACGATTTTTCGTCCTAAAAGTTGATCACTTAGACTAGCTCTTAAAAAATATATTATGTACATCCAGCAAATAAATAGATTATAGACACACCACAATTAAAGCCATGAAATTATATAATTAAGTGAACGTTCATTTAAATAGACGCGTAATTACTACTAGTGTGTACAACGACAAAAATAAAAGGAAATTAAATTAAACGGGTATTATCGTCTCATCACTTGGTACTGACACTTGTTAAGGGCTATCACTACCACTGTTTTCAAAGGATACTTTGATCGAGTAGAGAGTTTTACCCTGGGAATTTATTCTCACACCTTAGAACCTCGAGAGTTCCGTTCAATGAGGTTTCAAAGAAGCTTCTTCACACGTAATAAAGTTGTTGAATTAATTGCCTGTTGTAGTCTTTCTGTAAAAGAATATTTATTCTTTATTTATTATTTTGAGAAAGATAAGGGAAAGGGCAGGGGAAATGAGTACTCCTGATGTTTTTTTTTTCATTTTTGTTTTGTTTGCGTACCATAATGCCTACTTTGCCTGATGGGAAGCAGTCAGTCAGTCCAGAAGTGATGAATACTATCTCAAAAGCCATTGTTCAAAGTGCTGGCACAGTGACACCACTATGGCGGCTGTGCCACCATGATATATACGTACATAGAAACATTTATCACAGTTCACATGTTGCCTTTACCTTTTGAAGCAATATGCAATTTGAGGCAGCCTGTAAAGCACACATTTTACTGTTTATTTTTTTATTACAACATAGAAAGTAAGTAATTAATTACCTATAGAGTTAAGTGTATTGCCTGTCACTTTGCATGCTACTTGAAATTGTAACTTACAAAAATTGTAATAACCTGGCGATTAAAAAAAAAATGGCCTGAGTTTCTTGCCAGTTCTTCTCATGGCTCTACTTCGTCAGCGAACTGGCTGTAGGTTAATTTGCTGACATTTGAAAACTTTGACGTTCGTGTTAATTTAATTAACCTATAATCAATTTTCATTTTCATTTTATATTACGCCCCCTTAAAAGACTCGATATCAGAATTGAAAGAAAACATATACAAACCAGGTATGCACGCCTATTGCCAACGTGATTTAAGGAAATCTCTTATTTTATAGAAGACTGCCTGAATTATAGCTTCACTGCCTCTTAAGTCACAGGCTTTGCCTAGTTTAAGGGAAATTTAAAGCAGGAGTTCATAATTACATATTGAATATCAATTCATTCAACGGTTCCTTTATAAATAGGAAATCCTTTAATAAACTATAAATAAAGTCTAGATATAAATATGAAAAATAATTTAAAAGATAAATTATGGCAGCTTCAATTTTATAATTAAAATAGGTACTATCTCTCTGATCTGTCTATAAAGCTCTTCTTATTTTATTTACTATCTGCCTATTATTCTAGCTATATTAGGTATAGGTTTTCAGTTGTTATTATTGTTGTTATTAAAACTTAGTCTCTATAGTTCTTGAAATAATAACGATTTTAATCATAATAATATTTATATTCAAATTTTTGTTAAGTTCAGGGACAAAGTAATACATACTATAATTATAATAATACATAGATAGGTATAATCACTTTATAATCTTTAATCAAACCTTGAGAAAAATATTAACAAATGAAAATGAAAACATGTCGTCTCTTATCTAAATATGCCGGATATTTCTAAAAAACGATTTTATAATTATTATAATTATATAAATAATACATAAAGTATTATTTAAACTAAAACGTCTATTAATATCTCAACGTGTGGCTTAAAATTTGTTATTACATAGAATACTCTTTATTTTGCACCATTTTGTCGTACCTATTATATATGTCGTATATCCTAATTCTTGAACAAATTCTTTAGCGAACTGGTTTTATGTTAATTAGCTGACTTCATGTAATTTTGACTTTTCATACGCATCATACTTTATGATCAAAATGAAATAAATGCTTTTGCCGAGAAATAGCGTTATATAACTTTTAAGGATTTATAATATATCTAAAGAAAGAGTTATTAACTGTCTTATCCATTTTACATCAAAATGTTTCCATACTGCATAATGAATCTACGTTCTCGTAAATTATTAACATTGCAGAGTTCATGTTATCTATTATTTTTGAATTGAAATAACATAGCCGAGAGACTTATGAATATAAGAGCATGATAATGTGATAATTGTAAACAAAATAAATAAAATTTGTACCTATTTATATAAACAATAAAAAACAATAACTACTAACTACTTGTTTGCTCATTGTAAACTGTAATGCATGCCGTGGCAACTTGTAATTGAAACAGCACTATTGCTTGAGCCACAAAACAAAATTTGTAATACTTAATCATTTCCTAAGTGTATGTTTTGTAAGTTGTCCTATTAATAAATAAATAAATAAAAAATTATAACTAAATGCGCCCCACGGCTTCCCCGCGCCTAAAATGAGTTTGGTCTTTCCGGGAACCAGACTGATTTTCTGAAAAAAGTAGCCTATATCCGTTTCCGACAGAGAATCTATCTACATACCAATTTTCATCGAAACGGGTTCAGTCATTTAGGCGCTGAGTGGTAACAAATACACACACATTCATACACACACACACAAACTTTCGTATTTATAATATTAGTAGGATTTGCCCTTCCTCCATTTGCGACACATAGTACACGCAGATTGTAAATAAATAGTTATAAATCACATACATTTTTTGTCCCATAATCGAATCTACAACAATGCGAATTGTATATACGCATCTATTCCACTGAGCCAACGAGGCAGTAAACTTTTGTATAAAAACAAGTTAAATAATAGAAAACAATACATCGCGGCAAATTAGATTAAATAAGTAAAGGTACATTATTATACTCATAATTATACGGAAAATATCAAATACTTCTACTGAAGGAATTTCTGTAATAAGGAACTTTAGTTTCGTAGTTGGTCTCATACTAATTTAAGTATATCAATACTAGATATATGTGGAACAAACTATTTCTCGAGAAATGCACACAAAACCTAATAAAAGGAAGCTATTTTAGTTAAAACAGCAAACAGCAAGGTTACATAACATCTACAAATTAATTAAACTAAGTTATTCTAAATACTTTTAATTGCATGTATACCATGATGAGAAACAACAAGAAGATAGTTATATTAGCAGAATAGTAGAATAATATCACATATCACAACAACTACACACAACGCCATCTAGGCCTACAGTAAGTCAAAGTCAAGGCATTTATTTCATTTTGATCATATCATAAAGTATGATGCTTATGAAAAGTCAACATTACATTTTGTCAGCCAATTGACCTACAGCCAGTTCGCTGGCGAGGTAGACCTGTGAGAAGAACTGGCATATTTATATAGCTTGTGTTATGGGTTCTAGAATGCAGATATACATACTTAAATATTCTTTTTGTAGATACATACATAATATACATAGATACACCCATATCAATGCAAATAGACATGTTTACACACAAATTTGCACTGAGCGGGAATCAAACCCGCGACCTCTGCGTGGTGGTTCTAGCGCGTCCGTACTCAGTACCACCGAACCACAGAGGCACTACCAGTAAATACCAGTTTTTACCGCTCCATCGTAGGCTTACCACCAAAGCCCAGAGGAGCGGCGCCTCCTTGGGGTTCCTCTTGGTTCGCCCGGGTTCTGCGTAACCACGGTTACTAAGCTCCCCCGCCGCGACAAGGCGAGAACCCCGGTTGGGGGGGAGCAGTAAATACCAGTAGGACAACCTAGCCTAGCCTAGCTTTATTTTTAACCGACTTCAAAAAAAAGGAGGAGGTTTCTCAATTCGACCGTATATATTTTTTATTTCTATTTTATTATACCTAAGTTTCTTTCACAGTACCTATTTTGTTTCCGTCCTTAGTTTAAAATATTTGAAATTGATTATTTATCTTTCTACCTTATTTTAACTTTGGTGTTTCGTTTAAGCAAAATAATTGATCGTCTTTTCTCCTTTGCTTTTTTTCTAAATTAATGTTAAGTATGCATTTTTTTAATTGTGGAGTAACGACTACGATCCAGAAGATACAATTTAAGCAGGCCTTGAAAACATTAAAACCTGAAGTGAAGTCCTGATAAGAATAGCGGACAATCAGTAAATAATAGCTGCTCATGATTGCCTCTGTGGTTCGGTGGTACTGTGTATGGACTGCCACGCAGAGATCGCGGGTTCGATTCCCGCTCAGTGCAAATATTTGTGTGCATGAACATGTCTATTTGCATTGGTCTGGGTGTTTCTATGTATAATATGTATGTATTTACAAAAAAAAGTATTTAAGTATGTATATCCGCATTCTAGAACCCATAACACAAGCATATAATATGCTTACTTTGGGTCTAGATGGCGTTGTGTGTAGTTGTTGAAATATTATATTATATTATATTATATTGGTCAATCTAGCAAAACTTGAAACCAATGTTAATAGTGAACGTCTTTTGATTGAAAGACGATGCATTTTTTGCAATATCCGATAATGCAACCATATAAATGAACAGTTAAACTCTTCGTAAATTTTTGACTTAATTCGAAAATGTGATGACTATGACTAATATTAAAAATAAAAAATAAAAATGAAAATATATTTATTCATAGGTTAATTAAATAAACACTTATGAACGTTACAAATTACAAAATGTCAGCCATTTAACCTACATCCAGTTTGCTGACCTAAGGTTAGGCATGAGAAGAACTGGCAAGAAACTCAGGCTTCTTTTTAATCGTCAGATTATTACAATTTTTGTAAGTTACAATTTCAAGTAGCATGCAAAGTGACACAAGCAATACACTTTATTTTATTTTACTCTGTGATACTAGATAAAAGAATAATTAGTAATGATAGTTTAATCCTCAAAATAACTAACCTGAAATAAGAATCACTACAAACGTCCTTCACGAAGGACATATCGCACAATTAAGTTCAAAAGTAGACCGTTCTCACATAGGACCTCGGTTATCAATAATAATTTCCGCTAATAAGTATTGTGTCTGTAATCAGAAGGCAGAGACAACAATTAGTTATAAGTAGGTGCCGCTAACGTAGGGATTTCGACATGTGAGGAACTTTATTTGATTAAGTTATAAGCGATTAGCGACAACGGTCACCTTGATCATCAGCTTCTGAATTAAATCTGTACCAGTACCGAATTAGGTTTGATAATTTGCTCTTATCTAAACTATACCTTTATTGCTAAGAGGCTTGGTTCCGTTATAAAGACAAAGAGAATTGGTTGAAAATTGTCGTTTTAACTTCTTTAAAAAGTCGTTATAGTCGTCGGTCAAAAATATTAGTTTAGCATTCATTTTAAACAACGTAATTATAATTACAATCTGTTCTGAGCCCGAATGTGCTGTAGCAGTAGTACCTATATTGGTAGACTAAATTATGATAAATAAAGAAGAAATCGTTTATTTACATTATTATCCTTACACCAGTAATAAAACAACATTAACATTAAACGACTGCTGATAATTATTACTGTCAATGAAACAATAACACATATTGTTAAAAAGCTAAATTTAAGCGGAAAACAAAAAATGAAAAGCGAAATTATTACAAGTTTACACTTTTATTTTTATTACGCTTTTTCAAGTAGCTAACGCTTGAACATTAGACCACACAACCAAACGGACATTGTCACCGCCAAGCCAGCCGTCGTTCCTTCCGTAAGCAGAGGTCGAGCCTCCATCATTACATCTAACTGTCATCGAAACCTTGGGGCATTGTATAAAATCTATTGTTGACAACTGGCTTGTTAATACTGCATAGAGTTAAAGAACTGGTGAACAATAATTTTAGAGTTAAGTTGCAATTGAATTATTATTAGGCCTTAAACCTTGGTGTACCGTACTCTTTTCTGAAACTAAGGTTCAATCCAAAATCTTGTGCGTTCAATGAAAAGCAGGACCCATATTCTTCTTTTCTTTTTTTTTTTTTAAATTATAGCCTACCAAAGTGACTCCACCCTGCCTGATGGTAAGCAGTCAGTGGAATCCAGAAGTGGCGGCCACTATACCAAAAGCCATCGTCTTAAACTGCTGGTATGGCGGCTGGGAATGGGGGAGGTGAGGAAAGAGGAAAGGAGGGAAATCAGGCCTCCGGCGCTCTCACTCACCGAACGAAACGCAGTAGTACGAATACTACTACTCTTAAGTCGATCTTCTATGAGAGAGTAGTACTTCGCCGGACGATCCGGCCCATTCATGCTGAAATCAGCGTGGATCTACTACCGTACTATTCTTTATTCTTATCGAGTGGTTAGTGGTCATCTGTCAGAATTTATTCAGGTCGCCCATAATTTATAGGAGTATCCGATTTAACCTAGCGACTAATATGAACATGGTAACAACTAGGACCGTATCCTCTCCACTGATCGTACCTACTACTCTCGGGTGGTACGAGAAGCTATTGAAATTAAGAAACATACAAATTTCAATAGGGAAGACGGCTTTAAGCTCTCGGCTACGTGGAATCCAGTGATTCAAATTACACAACCTCGCTTTGCGCAGTCGGTTAACGCTCGGAATACGGACGGCATACAGAATAAGGACACTGTCAGTGTGTTTTGTGATACTACGTGGAAAGACAAAAATGTGAGGGTAGATCTAGAATCTACTTCGCATACGGAGCCGTGACATCGCCACATCAGTCTGCTTGTGACCACGGCCGGTGTAACCTGGTCGAAACGTCAAGCAAAATAAGGTATGTAAATACCTAATGCATGATCGCGTGAATTCCCGTATATTTAGTTCTATTAAACTAGGACCGTCTTTTAATGGGGTAATAGTTGTAAGAGTTTTATTATTGTCACCAAATACTTTCTTTCTGTGGCGCGGTTTTACCCGCGTCTATGCTTACTGCTCTGCTCTCATCGCCTCATCGCCAGTAGCGTGATATTACACAGCCTATAAAGCCTCGAGAACTGGTCTATCATAGGCAAAAAATATTTTTCAGATTCGACTGGTAGTTTTAGAGATTAGCGCGTTCAAACAAATAAACAAATTTTAGCTTTTCATTAGTATAGAAAAGTACCTTTATATGTATTAGAATTACCTTTGAGTGAATTCAAATTTTTTTTTTCTTTCTTTTCTTTCTTAATGCCCTCCAAAGCATGAATATGCTCTGATATACCAGTATCTGGTCATCTATGCATTGACTAGCTGCTGATCGTTTACCGATCAGTGAGCGCAACGAGAACGAACCTTGTGTTTTTATTTCCTCATACTGGTAATGTTTTTGAGAGTATTGCGATGCTTTACATGGATTGATGTATGTTGTATTTATTTGTGATTGTTAGAAGAAAATAAAGAATTAATATTATTATTTTCATATTATTATTATTGATTAACAACGGCAAAGAAGCATAGTAAAAGATAGATGTCTGTAATATTAGAAGTCTACCCTTGCTTTATTGTATAGTAGGTTTTCTATCAATAACGGTTTCTATTACGTCACGTATAACTTGGCAGACAATATAGTTCAAACTCATGTTATCCGGATGCATTTGAATGCATCTCGATTATACCATCGCGTCGAATGCCTGTGCCTACACCGGTGATCGTTAGAATAGTGTAGTTAGATTCGACATAAATATCAATAAAATAATACATACATTTGACATGAAATGTAATTGTATACAGTACTCATTTAACCGACTTAAAAAAAGGAGGGGAACTTCGTAATTTATAAATCGATTTTGATGATTTTTTTTTTGTTGGAAAGGAAATATTCCAAAGGTGGTACTATGATGAGGAATGGTGTCCACCACTTCGGGATTCCACTGACTGCTTACTATCAGGAAACCAGGATCTTATAATAGCATCCCAGAGAAATCAAGGGGAACCTTCAAAAATCGTTGTACCTGTTTGAAGTAGTTTTCTTTTAGTCAAAAATAATGTTTCAAATCTGAATGATAGTTCCAGAGATTAGCGCGCTCAAACAAACAAACAAACTCTTCCGCATTATATAAAAGATCTAGAATCTGAGCACAAATATTTGTTTGTTTGTAAAGTTATAACTTTTCCTTAAGTTGGATCGTAAGCTTTTGCTAAGGATCAAAAACGCAGAATCTAGAACTCAAAAAGTTGTTTTGACCAATTGATATTTGGCTCACGTTTTCTAAGCATGGCAACTATTTGAAGCAATAAAACAAAATCTGATACCATTAAAGCTTTGTGATGTACTGAACTGAATTTAGAGTAGCTAAAAAGATAATAAATAAAATGTTATTTCTTCTAATTTGACTGCCTCCGTGGCGCAGTGGGAGCGCAAGCGGCTGACGTGCACGAGGTTGTGGGGTACATAGAACAAAACTTTATGTGATCCATAAATATTTGTTTCGAGTTTGCATGTACTTTGTGTCTGTTAAATGTATGTTTGTAAAGTCCACTGCGACACAGGGCTTGTTCCCTCGTGCAAGAGTTGTCTTTAAAAACAAAACAGAGCAAGTGCTACTGTTATTCGCCCGAGAGACTCGAAGATTTTTTCTAGTACAAAAATAATAACGTTTATAATTTTGGTGGCAAACTAGCATATTGCTCATCTGATTTTAAGTGGTAACCGTAACCTATAGGTCTATGTTCTTTGAGAGTTGTAAAAACATTGCTAATAAAACACAGTCAAACCAATGCCAACCCTGTAGGGAGAAATGGCTAAAGAAGGAATAGGTAGAAGACTGCCTTTGCGGTTTTGGTGGTACTGTGTATGGATTACCACGCAGAAGTCTCGGGTTCGATCCTCAGGTCGGGTATTTAATTGTGATATTGTGTTTTTCTGTCGAAAAATTCTCAGTATTAGGCCGGAGCCTGGAATTGTGCCCGGTAAATGGCAACAGGCTCGCCTCCTGTTACATGGAACCTAAAACAAATTAAAAAAAAAATGGCGAAAACTGGGTGCTTCAACACCTCAGTGCCTACCCTACGGGGATAAAAAGCTGAAACTTTGTATGTATGTATTTATGATGATATTTATTAGAGGACCAAGCAATGGGGTTATTAAGCCTCCGTTACTCTTATTCACCTGTCGACACGCATCACACACTTCAAACCTAACACTTAAGTTGATATTAAAAGGGTTTCCCGTTTGGGTCGGTCGATTCATTCCGAAATCAGCAAGCGTCTACTGTACAACTTCAACGTAAATAAAAATTTATCAATAGCAGAAACTAAATACTAAATGTCGCAATGTGTCATCTAAAGCTATGCAAACTATTGATATATTCATTTATAAAACATATATCCGTTCCTATTTGACGAGTACATTTTTTCTCACAATAAAAAGACATTCCGATAAGAACATTACATGTTTTGAATAATAATTATAAAAGTAATTGTGTATAACATGTATGAATGAATGTGTTGTTCTGTGACATCATGACGAGTAATCAATACGAATTTTATTTGCCGCTATTCTCTTGTTTCTGGTTTCATTGAACTGCTATTTATTGTAATTGATGATCAAACGGAGTAACTACATGGACCACTGTACTTATGCCTACCAGATTACTAAAATATACTACCTGTTACAGTGCATGGAGAAATTGACACAAAAAACGAAGCAAACCTGGAAAAATTCAAATTTTATTCAAGAATTTAATTTGACTGCGTCCGTGGTAAAAAAATAGCGCGATTATGTAAGAGCTTACAGGTTTAATTCCTGCAGGGGACAATACTTAACGTTAATCACGTATATTAATGTCAAATCTGGACTCTATATTTGTAAAGTTACATTACAGGTATTGGTTACTGTCTAGTCGAGTATTTCTCAAGATAAAAACATGTTCACGATGCCACCAATCGCAAACTTCAAAAGCACTGTTTTTCTGTATTACTTGTCTCTTCATTAAGTATTCTAATCCCATTTCAATTGGTATTTTGAGCTTTGTTGTGACGCATATGGTGAATCAATGACATTATACGATCGCCAGAATACGGATGGACTAAATTCTATAACATCGCAGTGTAAAGTCCTTTCCCGTTACGTAAACATTGACGAAACAATGGATCTCTTTAATTTATTGAAGCAAAATTGTGTTGAATGAAACATTAAATTTAGATACATTGTTTAAAAATTACCAGAAACATAAATGCTAGTGATGAAATGCGTGGTTTTCTCTGAATGCATAATTGTATAAAAATATAATTTGAAAAGTTATGATGACAAAAATTTTTGTTTAAGAGTCACGTGATACTGTGTCTCTACCTTCAAAACCATATTTATTGGCCCGAAAGTAGCAACTTACTACGATACAAATCAACTAAGGCAAACTGACTCCTTATTAATAGGCAAGCCATGCAGCTTTGAAAACCAGAAAACCTATTATGTTATTTTAGTTAGGTAATCATTGTCAATATACATAAAACCATTATTATGATTCTCCTTTCTCGTTTATATTAATAATTAATAATTATAATACAAAAATGTAAAATTGTTAGTATTTTTTTAGGTTTACGGTTATTGCCTACTAACACCCAGTTTCTGAAAGGCTGATCAACGCAAAAATTAACTAATAGCCTGTTAAATCTCATGTCAAGTGCCAATTGGGTTGCTAAAAGCATGGTTATTTAGTTTAATTTGATCATCCTGTCAGTTGACATAGCTGTTAAATTTGGTTCGAGAATCGTATGTTAACCTCTATATTGGGTTTCTGAAATGCTAGTTATGTATTAATCATAGATCATACGTCAGTCAAAAGCTTTGTCAACTAATCGGTGCTCGTCGGCAAATTAACTTGTGAATACCATTGATTTTTTATGTGAAACTCAGTTTTTTCTTCGATTTTATCTTATTAGGGTATGTCAAAACATATTTCTAATGCAGTATTATTTATAATATTTGATTTTCTTTAAAAAAAGTGTATATTTTGCAAATCTTGATAAATGAACATTGTTCCTGTTTGGATTACAATCATGTCCGTTTCGGATATTAGCATGAGTATCAAACATTTAGCGGTGATGGTGAACAAAGGACGCGAACTTTTACGACGAGAATGATATCCAGTTTCTGAAAGGCTGATCAACACAAAAATTAACTTAACAATCGTATGTCAAGTGCCAATTGATTTGACATTCGGTTTGTTTTCATACAAACCTAATGTCAAATTAAAATAATCGTAGATTAGTTAATTTTGCACTGATTAACGTTTCAGAAACTCGAATTGATTTAACAGCCATGTTAAATTAACAGTCGTGTTAGTTGAACAATGATTTGACAGGCCTTTCAGAAACTGGGTGTAAGTGCTCATAAAGTTGTTACATCTCCATCGACATCGACAACGAAGTAGAAATATTACGAATACGTGTCAAGACGTGAATTTTTAATATTCTGATTTCTTACTAGAACTTACTTACTAGTGTTAAATTCACGCAAGTTACAATCTTCTATTAATTACTTAACAGTGTACATCGTAACCTTTTCCAAATAATAGCTAAGTCACAATCGTAGGCCGTGGCTAATCTTGAATCGAACTCGTCGGTCATCGTCTATTGTCTTTGACGGCCGCGAAATTATCTTATGTTATTCGATCAGTCCTTATTAAGTATTAAGTTACTTTAGCGTTTTTTTCTAACATAACATCTGTAAGGACGAAAAAGGTTTTCCAGTTGAACGCTTTCAGTTTTTTCTTAAATTTTAATAGTACTGAACTTACTTTTGTTTCTTTTTATACTTTTATTTTCAGAATAATCCTTGCTGTTTTCAGCGGAGCTAGATTAATTTAAAGAAGGTACTGAGGAAAGTGAGGAAAGAGGAAAGGGGGGAAATTGGGCCTCCGGCGCTCTCACTCACCGAACGAAACGCAGTAGTACGAATACTACTACTCTTAAGTCGATCTTCTATGAGAGGGTAGTACTTCCCCGGACGATCCGGCCCATTCATGCTGAAATCAGCGTGGATCTACTACCGTAAAACGTATTCCGTGAAACGCACCAGTTTAGTGCATTAACAAAATAAAGTTACTACTATTGGTGCGTTTTGAGAAATACTTTTTTTGTGGTTCAAAGTTGATGCACTTCAAGAAATATCTCCGATTTTTTTCTCTGATAATTAGTATACCCTCATTCTCAAAGCCATATTGACGTCACTATTATGACGTAACGATTCACAACATACCAGTAGGTCGTTCGCTACGCGTCAAAGGACTGATATCATGACATTAAGCTTCAATGCGTATGTATTCACAATCAACATACTGTTATTAGCTGTTAGCTATTACGTTAAATTGGGTCAGCGATGTACAGATGACTTAGCATGTTGTAAGGTTTTTATAGTTTTAATTTGACGATTTCCTTAACTAGCCTTATATTTTTAATGAAATGTGAGAAAAGCCGACAACGAAGTATCTTTTTTGTGTTATGTATATTTATTTTATTATTATACTAGCTGTTGCGCGCAGCTCAGCCTGCGTGAATGTCGGTTATATCGCATTTTCCATACAAACTTTAATTCCCTATTTCAACACTTTCAAGCCATTTTTCCAGAATAAAAGTTAGCCTATGTTGTTTCCCAAGGTCTATTCTATCTCTATACCAAATTTTATCAAAATATGTTCAGTGGTTTGGGCGTGAAAGCCAGACATACAGAATTATATATATAATATTAGTCTGCATAAATTATCTCTCAATATAAATAATCTTATTGTATTTTTATGTTATATATAGTCTACTTATAAACTTAATTAATATTATCTACTATCGTGATTTAAATATTTGTATATTATCACAAGTTTATTCCATTGAGTGTAAATCTTCTTGAGGAAAGTAAATAATGTTTATCCAATACAATATTTGCAGAAAACTGTAAAATAAAAATGTTAATATTTGCTTTTATATAACTTTTCGACTACTATATATGACAATACCACAGCTGGGTGCCTAAGTATCCATCACTCTCCAAAACCGCAATGATGGAAAACTATTGTTGGCAGTATTCCAACTATTTAATACATTACCAGGAAACCATTCGATTTTACATAGATTCTACTAAAGTTACTACTTGCCCGACTGCCGAAGTCAAGGCGGGTTCTGTTTTTAGAGCGTATGTATGTAAGTATGTCTATTAGTTTGGCACGCTCTACAGCCTAAATGGCTTAACGTGCTTAACATATAAGGTGTCATTATATTCGTATTGAAAGTGGGAGTGATATTTATAAAATTTCAAAGTGGCACAAAAAATTGCATAAAAAAATGGGTTTCTTTCTTTTGATTTTGTTTTAGACAGGCAGGCTTTTTGATTTTTAATATTATATTTTGCTTCTTTCACCTGTTTCTTCATACCGTGTATACCATTATTTATTGTCGGTGATAAGTGGTCATCAAACGTGCCAAAATTTTATGTTATTTCCCTGGTACCGTTGCCTGATAATTAAATTTTGTACAAAAGGAAAGGTCTGCAAGTGCTAAAGATGCATGGCATCTTCGTACTTTGTAGCTATCACTTAAGTTCTTGAAATTACTAGGGCACCGAGGAGTAATTTAGTCTTAAAGAAACGCAATAGTACTGCTGCTCAAATTTCAACAAAAAGCACCGTAAAAGGTCCCTGTGCTCACCTCTCAAACACACAGCAACAGACGTCTTACAAACAAAAACATACATCACATAAACTCAGTTTTAGATGTAATTAAAATCAAAGAACTCGTATTCTCAACGACATCTACATACTATGTACTCTTGCTATCAAGATAATATCAAAAAGACATTAACAAAAAATAGTAACTTTAATGACAATAAAGCCTTTGTGGGAACTAAATTGAAATAAATTTATCATTGTCTTTTATAGAAACGAGACATTGTTTTTATGTGGCTTTTAATTTATCAGTATTACCACACAGTACTCATAGTAGCCTTACAATGAAGTAACATGACGTGTTTATCTCAATTGGTACTTCGTAAAATATTTATTTTATACGAAAAATGACAAGCGCTCCTAGTTTTCACTATGAAAACAAAATATTATGCATCACATTCACAGTCACATTTTTAACTACATGAGAAATAAAATGAGATTCTAAATACTGGCATTCAATAAGAGACTATGCCAATTTACTATTCCTTTTAAGCCATGGTGGGATTTCACTAAAAGAAAATTATCTACTTATTTTTAAATAAACAAGAATACAGTAAATAAGAGTACACGTACAGAAATATTATATTTTGAAATGTTCATCCATAAAGATAATTTCTTAATAAATTTCTAAAAAAACTTTATCCCATGTTTTTTTTTTAATTAGGTGTCAAAACACAGTGCAGAAATAGTGCTAAGAAAACACAACGCAGCCATTGACAAGCATGAGATGGGAATGAGAGAAAATAATTAAAGACTGTGGACCGAGATGGTAATTTGACCACCTGAAACTATTGTTATATTCATTGTTAAATTTCTAACTGTAAATAATAATAGTTATTTATTCTATTTAATAAGTACACATTTTTAAACCTAAAATTAATAAATACTAAAGTACTACTTGACAATTTTTAAACTACAACTAGTGACATCTATCGCAAGTACTGTTCAATCGGCGCATAGTCAACGCTGTTGCCATGGTGATCGGCTATGTAGTTTCCAGAGCGGCCGCTAGATGGCAGACGATACTTAAAAAATTCAGCAACATTGCCGCTCACACTGCCGTATGGGATGCCACCTGAAACATTATGATCATACATATTATAATCTCATTCCTAAATTTGTATTTTGAAGACGTATTAATTTTAGTCATCCCAGAACTCAGCTCGTCATTTGTACTTCAAGAGTGAATAAGTAAGATGTACATTTTGAGATTTCATTAGATCTTACTCACTTTTGTCAAAACTGGTACACCACTTTTTAGTCCGACCCTAGCACAATGTACTGAATTATATTTACCATGAGAGAGTCCAGGGCCTGGAGGTGGTACGTGACCAGCGCTGTCAGGAGCCGCCAATGTAATGACAAACAGCATACACAGCACAAATGACAACAATGACATCTGAAACATTTTTAAATTACTTAATAAGTAATACAATGAAGCTAGCCGTTTTCACGGAAGATGGTTGTCATTTAATTTCATCCACATTTTTCTATTTTTTATCATTGTAATATACCATTAATATCATCAACAAGAATATAATTCTAGACTTGACGCTGGCAGAAATAGCTGACACAATCGTCGGCTCTGTTGCCAAAAAAAAGGAGAAGAAGAAGAAGAAGTAATACAATATTTTCATTTAAAGTTTATATGTGACTACCACAGAGGACGAAGTGTGTACGGAAGGCCGCCGTTATATTTGTATTTTAATTCTCAGAATAAATACCAGAGGCGCTATTTGTACTCAACATTATTAAGCTGTTATCAGTGAGGCAAACGCTTCTTCATGGTGAACTGAACCAAAGATTAAAAACGATTACTTTGGCCGTGACTTTTCTTACTTTGGGATACTAGGCTTCAAATTTAATTAATATTAGGCAATTCAATAACTGAAGACAAATGTGGTGATCAAGTAAAAAAAAAATGTTGATAATTTTCCAATGGCTGTTATCTAGCGATCAAGATCTATCTATTGAACCAAGTGAATCATGTTCATAACCCACCATAAGCTCATTTTGCTAATCCATCTAAATGCAAATAAGTCGAAATTCGCCTAAAGACAGATTTCCATGGCAACGTGTTTGTTGTTATTTTATTAGACATTGACATTCTACTGAGTGCACTGTTGTTATGTTAGTATTAAAAACATCCTAAGTGAATTAGACACGATCGATCTTACAATTTTGACAGTTTTAAGCTAAATATTAGCAAAATCGGTCATGATTTAGTTGGTTCTGAAATGAAATGAAAATAGGTTAATTAAATTAACACTTATGAACGTCAAAGTTTACAAAATGTCAGCAAATTAACCTACAGCCAGTTTGCTGACGAAGTAGAGCCATGAAAAGAACTGGCAAAAAACTCAGGCCACTCTTTTTAATTTATTGCAAAAATATTTGTGTGCATGAATGATGGCAGATATACATAATTAGAATTTAGTTTTTTTGTAAATTCATGCTTAAAATACATAGAAAACACCAAGACCAATGCAAATGGATATGTCCATTTGCATTGGTCATTTCCATTTGCATTTGCATTGCATTGGTCTTGGTGTTTTCTATGTATTTTAAGCATGAATTTACGAAAAAACTAAAATCTAATTATGTTTATATAAAAAAAAAATAGAATAGAAATCTTTGACACTTGTCTAGGGCCTCAGGTTCCGCAAGTAAACACATGGTACATTTTTCCTTTGATGTCTTCCGTTCTGGGACCCTACAACAAACTCATAAAGCAACCTTATTATAACTTTACTTTGTCTCTGTCTTTGTTTTAAAAGAAAGAGACAAAAAACAAAGTAAAATTAAAATTATTCTGCTTTAAGAGGTGATGGTAGGCCCCCTGATTTAAACAACGTTCAAAAAACAGGCAATACTGCTAAGACATAACTCTATTGGCAGCAGGTTTAAATTAACTGTGTTAAATAATGAATAATGAAATTCTAAACTTTTCTCGAGGCAAACTGTCTTCTACAGTTACAACGTGAACATTATATTATATACAATCGATAGTTATAAGCCTTGAAATAATATCAGAACAACCATTACTTGTGCAGTATTTTAGGTGTAAATGTATTGATATACCTACACAAATAGTGGGCTCTTCTGGTCTAAAAACCACCAAATCCTTTCAGTGCCTATCTTCCAGTTTCTGAAAAGCTGTTCACGAATTTATATATATATATATATATATATATATATATATATATATATAACATATATGTATTAGCCTACCTGACAGTTCCACAACATTCAGCACCGAATTGCAGCAGCGTGGCTTAAGTGGCGCGAGCGGGTAACATGCGACCAGAGAATGCCAGTAAAACTTAAGGGTCTTGTCTACAAGACGAATACGACCAGTCCTCATGTATGGCAGCGAGACTTGGGAGCTCACACGAGGGCATGTACATGCCATTCAAGTAGCAGAGATAAAGATGTTGAGGTGGATGTGCGATATTACCAGTCTGGATAAAATAATAATAATAATAATAATAATATTTCAACAACTACACACAACGCCATCTAGACCCAAAGTAAGCATATTATATGCTTGTATTATGGGTTCTAGAATACGGATATACATACTTAAAATGCGCAATGAATACATCCGTGGCAGCCTGGGAGTACGCGACATCACCGATAACCTCCAGGAAAGCAGGTTGAGATCTTATGGGTATGTCAAACGAAGGCCACCCGATTACGTCGGCAACCAGACAGTTCAATTGTCAGTCCCCGGGAAAATATCTAGGGGGAGACCAAAACCAACCAAATGTGTTGCTGAGAGACATGAGGGAATGCAACGTTTCCGAAGACAATGTCGTGGATAGGGTGAAGTGGAAAAAGAACTTTAGGAAGGCTGACCCCGCCACCATATGGGATTAATAGTCGGAAAGAGAGAGAGATTAGCATACCAAAGTGTCTACACCCCGCCTGATGGTAAGCAGTCAGTGGAAGCCAGAAGTGGTAGCCACCGTACCAAAAGCCATCGTCATAAGCTGCTGGCATGGTGGCCTCCACTATGACGGCTCCGACTCCGGTGCTCTCACTTAAACGCAGTAGTACGGATACTACTAATCTTACGTCGATCTTCTATGAGAGGGTAGTATTTCCCCGGACGATCCGGTCCATTCATGCTGACACCAGGGTGGATCTACTACCGTAATTATCCAAAAAAATGCTTTATTTTTATTGTAACAATTAATAAAATTATGCAAAATTACAACATTTAACAAGAACGAAATGTTTTACGTAAAACAGGCAATTGGGTAATTATTTAAATAGACAAAATATTTTTAGGCTTTACGAGGTTAATTGACAAAAAATATACAAAGTAAGTGGTAGACAAAATGATAAAATTTAACAAGTCTGCCCTTTAAAAATACACGATGCCCAATATGCGAGATATTAAAAATATTAGTGTGGTTTCAGGTAAATGAAGTTCATAGAATTCATTTATGTAGGAAAGAAACTAAAAAAATGAGTGGAAGTAGTCATTTTAGGTGGTAAATAATTTATCTTTATATGTTTAGCACCAAAAAAATATCAGTTAAGTGGTAAAATATTTGTCTTGTATTGATCACTTTTATTTCTATACCTACAAACTGGTTTCAGGTTTTCTTGTGTATATTGTTTTTAAAAAAAAATATTTATTTTTGTAGAATTTTATTTTATATTATCTAACTATTACAAATCAATATAATTAAAATACTACAAATAAAATTATAAAATGCAAAAAGTTATAATATCAACCTAAAAAAGGGACAGACTTTAAACAACAGCTTTAGGGTACAGTATTTATTAAATACCTTAGTATGATAGAACAGAACCTTATATAAGTAAAGTAAGCACCCTATAACTATCGATTGTATATAATATAATGTTCACGTTGTAACTGTAGAAGACAGTTTGCCTCGAGAAAAGTTTAGAATTTCATTATTCATTATTTAACACAGTTAATTTAAACCTGCTACCAATAGAGTTATGTCTTAGCAGTATTGCTTGTTTTTTGAACGTTGTTTAAATCAGGGGGCCTACCACCACCTCCTATAGCAGTATTATTTATAATATGACTTTGTGTTTTGTCTTTTTCTTTTGTACCATTAAAAACAAGGATAGAGGACAAAGTAAAGTTATAATAAGATTGCTTTATGAGTTTGTTGTAGGGTCCCAGAACGGAAGACATCAAAGGAAAAATGTACCATGTGTTTACTTGCGGAACCTAAGGCCCTAGACAAGTGTCAAAGATTTCTATTCTATTTATGGAAAAGATAAATAATGTATGACATTAACATAAGCGTTGGCGTTAGCTTATGTCAATCCAATGATCCTGATCCATATACTTCGTTGACATTGGATGCCTTTTGAATCTGTCTTATTCACATGAGGGAAACTGCATTTAAAATAATGTAATATATCAATATTGCCTTTTATGTATAGAAAGAGCAATATCAAATAAATATTACTGCCTCCGTGTTGCAGTGGGACCGCAAGCGACTGCTGTGCACGAGGTTGTGGGTTCGATCCTCACACGGGACAAAACTTTGTGTGATCCATAAATATTTGTCCCTAATCTATGTGTACTTTGTGTCCGTCCGTTAAATGTATGTTTGTAAAGTCCCCTGCGATACAGGGCTTTTTCTTTAGTGTGGCAGTTCTCTTTATAGGAAAAGAAAAACTAACAGCGAACGAACAAGTGAACAATTTGGTATTTTTAATAACTAAATATTTTGCAGCTCTGTCATAATAAAATTAATTTTTAATTCTAAATCTCAAGTAGAATCAAAGATGTTAATATTCATACATCTAGACTATGAAATAGAGAAATAGATATGGGTCTAATTTGATGAGCAGAAAATATTGTTGATATTTAGTTCAGTGTGTGAAGGTAAATATTTAAAAAGTTATATTTACAATTACATTTGTTCAAATAAAATGTTTAGTTAAAGGTTACATTCTGATTTGGTAGTTCTATATTCTGGAGTAAATACCACCTGGTTACAAGTAATAGCACGTTTCATTCATGTAACAAATAACCTCGATTGATCTGTGTCACCACTGCATGACATGAGATAGTGACTAATTACTGTCCTGAACTTGATCTTAGCTTACCTTGAATAAAGGTAAACGAGTTTAGAGCAATTGTTTGTTGCAAATTTAATTTACAATATTATATTTTTGTGTAAAAAACAACAAAACTGACTTTTTAAAACCTGCTATTTTCAGTCAATTAGTTGATACATAAGAAACTGTTGTACTTATTATACGTGTTTACCTTTGTTGAAGAGAAATAAAGTAAATTTATTATTTTTATTATTATTATAAACTAAAAAAATTACTCTATATAATGGCAAAATATGCTATTTGTTAAGTTCATTTGAGAGCTTACACGTTTACACATAGGGCACAAATGTACGCGCTTTTTATTATATATTTTTCATCTATACCAATATATAAAGCGGTAGACTTTGTTTGTTTGAACACGTTAATCTCTTATATATCTCTTCGTCAATATGTCTTGCGTCCCAGTACTAAAAAGGGCACAAATGTACGCGCTTTTTATTATATATATCTCTTCGTCAATATGTCTTGCGTCCCAGTACCAAAAATAGGTTTAAAAAACGATTTCTTTATTCCATTCCGATGGGCTCCTTTTTGTACAGTACTCATTAGATTTTATTAGATCTTTATAATTTGAATAAAAACACAATATTTCTAAGATCGTAAGCCCTTCAAGTCTTCTACAAGTTAATAGATTACATAAATAAAATTTGTGTTAATTTAATGTACATTTTCTGTTCTTAAATGACTTATCTAAGTGCTTCACTTTCATTTATTAACAATTATTATTCGTGAAAGCTGTATCTATGAGATAATTGCACTTATTTAAATATAACTCAAGCAGCGTTAATGATACATTATTAAAGAAAGTTTATATTGTTTTATTGCGATAATCAATTTGTTTTGATTATAGTTCTGGTTAATTGAGAATCTGGTGAGCGTTTGATTTGAATGCATTGGATAAATATTTTGTTATGTTATTTGCATCTAAGAATAGTTTGTATTTATGATTAAATATTTTTTTTCTAATTATCACAATGAAGTAATGTTTTTTTTATTTATAGTGCCTAATAGTTTTATAAGAGTAATTAATTTACAAGTTTTCAAGGGCAAGTAAATTGCAATTATCTTGGCGATTAATTACTGCATGCGTTGTAACTACGGAAAAAAGATTTTTCTCATGGTTTCCCTTCTTGTCTACAACTATTTTCTTAAATTGTATTATTTTCTCTTCAGTTAGGTAAATATTAATTTTTAATATCGTTTTTAATTAAGAAAAACTTATAGTTTTAATGTTTTAAATATTATGATAATTCTAATAATGTTATTTTTAGAATTATAATAATAAATAAAACATTAAAACTATTATGAACATGTTTTGAAATAGGTATAAAAGAGCCTAAAATATAAATAGTTTTTGTTTATATTTTTAATATGCATGGACATAACAAAACAAAAGACACACTCATAAGAACAAAGAATATATGTATGACCGTGACTGCCACACATTGAAGGATACAGTTACAACTATTAAGAAATATAATTATTTTTTGGTAAATTAATAATAAAAGTAAACGTAACAAGGTAATTATTCAATTAAACGACTCACCCGTAAACGAACCATGATGGTAACTGGTATGTTCTTAAGTGAATCGCGCGCGTATGTTTGCAGTATTTATATACGACCACACATTATACAGAAAAATGCTGTTTACGAATTTAAATAATTAATTAATTGAATTTTAAATATAATTATTAAATATTTTTTTGTACTTTTGCATTAATATATTAAATTGAAAAGAACTGTCCAATACCTGTTCACACTCATAATTAAGACAACTAAATATAAAGAGACTTAAGTGTCACTTAAAATCGAAGGACGTTTCTATATTTATTTTGGTATGGTATTCAGAAATTATTGTCGGTAAGCTGAAGAAATTTTGAGACCTACCCAAATAATTACGAAATATTTAATTAATAAATTTTGAATACAATTTTATATTATTTAATTATGTTCAATAATTATTAATATCAAGTAATGGGTATGACATTTATGAAGGTCATTATATTCTGGTTTGACGGAGTCTGCCCCTTTTACTTTAACATTTTAAAACATGTTCTTACATATATTATGTTACTAGGAAGGCTTCCGCATCAAAATGCTTCATGTATTGTATTTTGTCTCGATAGAATAGCAATCATTTAAATACAGCCTACAAATACATATAATACTAACTGCGTCCCACGGCTTCACCTGTGCGTAAAGTAAGTTTTGTCTCCCTCGGGGACTAGACTGATTTTTGGGATAAAAACCTATGTCCGTCTCCAGCATCAATTCTAGCTACATACCAATTTCGGTTCAGCCGTTCAGGCGCTGAGTGGTAACACACACGCACACACACACACACACACATACACACACACCACACACACACCACACACAAAAGATACTCACTTTGAGAGCGCCTGTGGGTGGTCCTTTGCTTTTCCTTCCTCGTTCCCTTCTCTCTCTACGTTGCACAAAGGTTTGGTTGTGTTTTAGGTATTATTTCTGCAATGCTTAAGGTGATTTTCCACCAGAGTGGCGAGACGAGGCGAGGCGAGGAGAGAATTGAAATTTGTATGGCAAATTTTCAATTCTCTCCCAGCGCATTTTTAGTGGAAACAGTGTGGATTGACGAGGCGAGGCGAGGAGAGAATTGAAATATTTGTTTGTGTAAAAATGAACCGTATTACTTTACACATAGACTATAAATTGACTTTGCAACAGAAACACGCTTCTCGCGATAGGCTTATTGTTGATTGTTGCTACTTATCGCATTGGGTTATACATATAGCCTGTAAAGATAACTTGTGACCGCGATGGCTATTTTTAGTGGAAAAGGGCAGTGCGATTTTCAATTTTCTCCTCGCCTCGCCTCGTCTCTCCACTCTGGTGGAAAATCACCTTTAGGTAGGTTACGATAACCACTTACCATCAGGTGGACCGTATGATTGTTTGTCACCGAAAATGATAAATAACACTTTGAAATAAAGAAAAGAAAAAAAAAGCCAATAACAATATTAAAATAATAATAATAACAATAATTACAAGAAAAATTACTTAATACTTAGTTACTTACTAATTTTATAATTAACTAGCTTTCTGTGGCGCGGTTTCACCCGCGTCTTTGCTTACTGCTCTGCACCCGTTGCCAATAGCTTGATGTTTCATACCCTATTACCTTTCTTGAGAACTGAGCCTTAGTCCTTTCAGCCTACAAGGCATAATTCGCACGTTGAGAGTCGATTTTTAATCGATTCCATTTTTTCCTTTTTTCATTGCAACAATAACCGCACATCTAGAAAAAGTAAACTGACAACTTCATTCTTGTTTAGAGTTAAGTTTATTTTTGCATGTTTTCTACTACTGTGGGTAGGAGTGGGTGGGAACTTTGTATCTTCGAATGAAGCGACTCATATAATAATGATCAAACATCACTTCAAGAAGTTCGTTTGATCTTACATTATATTTCGTCGCTTCATTCTTGAGATACAATTTACAAAAATTCAACTCCAACTGGTAGTTCTAGAGATTGGCGCTTTTAAACAAACAAACTCTTTCGCTTTATACATAAGTACAGATTAATATTAAACTGTCAGTATGCTTATATCAAACGGTTCGCCAACTCAGCAGTTGCTGGACATACTAACACCCAGCGCTGGTTTTCAGTTAGCACCCCTGCAGTGCACTAACAAAGGAAACAGAATACCTATAATAATAAGTAACTCTGCAGGATATCTAGCATTTATTAGCGATCTTATTTATGACAAAGGTAATATGAAATACGTCACAACGCCAGCTTCTAAACTTGTTTTATTAATTTCTATATATATTATAGCACGATAGCAACAAATTTTGTATTTAAACTCGTAATATTCTTTTGCTTTTGACGTTGAGTGCGGCTGACCCATTGATGGGTGACCGCAAGTAGTATTTGATCTGAGCGTCTCCGTGCTTCGGAGGGTATGTTAAAAGTCGGTCCTGGTTGTTACCAAGTTGATAACAGTCGTTAGGTCAAGTCGAATGCCTCTATGGGCGACCTGAACAAATCCTGACAATAGGTTGACCACTAACCACTCGATATTTGATTTGAACTGAACAATATAACTGTGGCATTAATGTTACAAATTGTGTAAACAAGGTATTGCTAGTAAGGATTATACCTCGGTGCAATCTTTACGATTGATGATGATTGAAAATATTTCATTATGTTGAAGGCATGTAAACTCAGATTAATTTAATAAATCTCACCAGTGACCGATGTTAACGGAGTAAGCAGAGACTATAGAACGCGATTACTAAACATACTTTTAGCTTTTTCACTTCTTCTCATTAACGTTCGACAATCAACAAATTATTAACTAAATAATTTAAATATTCATCCATTTTACTTAAATTCAGCCTCTTATTATGTAGTAACTTTGTTAGTCCGTATTTCTTATTTATCACCGTTTAATATTCTTTTTAATTTCAAAGATGCTATTGTTTATAGTAACTAATTGTGATTCTATCTGTATTAGCTGCGGTAAACATCAGAACTAATAATACGTTAAGAAATATGAATTTGATTTTGTACCATACACAAATCATATAAAAGTCGTGGATCAAAAAGTTCTAAGTAATCTTTACAGATGGCGCTAACAGCAAAATCAAGCACAAGGCAGCATATAATTGTTTATACAATGAAATTAATTATTTTTAAAATAAATATACATGAGCATATTATAATACGTATGCCTTGAATTGGCACACTTTCATGCAAGCTCTTCCTAATTTTTATTATATACTGAATATTAAAAAATATTTAGTTTTAATTAACCGTAGAGTTGTATATTTATATTAATTTCAATTTGATTATCTCTGTCAAGTTTTTGATACACGGGCACACAATGGAGTAGCATTACTAGTAAAAAGGTTACTCAGGAACAGCATTAGAGAAGATAAGGAAACAGTACGTATTTTTTTATAGATTGTTAAAGAACAATAAAAATTACAAAATCGTGATCAAAATAGGTAGGTAATGAAAAGCAAATATCTAAATAATTCTGAAACCCTAAAGCCGTTACACTCAATTTACAAATTAGACACGTTTTACAAAAGCTAATATGTAAAAAACGATTTCCTTGACTCAGAAGTTTCCAATCTCATAGTTGCAACAGTCATCAGTGAGTTACTAAATGCAAATCAAACTCAACTAGATAGGACCATTGTGTTATAAAAAGAAACAACCTGTTACTTTAAATTTAGAGTTCCATAGACTGTATTAAAAGCCTCAAAGATGGCGGAGAAAGATTTGAGGTTTTCCATAAAGCACACCCAAAAGTATTTATCTAACTCTACTCGTACCTATTTATACAGTAAATAAATTATCGTAGGTTTCTTGCAGATGAAGTTAGAAATCACGAATCAATTCATGACTTCTTTGTGATATATACTTTTATTATTTAGGCTTATACTTTAGTTTTAGATTGTTGTTTGTGGCAGCATAAATAAGCTTGCGAATTATCTTTATTTTTTAGCATAATGGCCTAAAATAGTAGTATACGTACTTTTGAATGATCGTTTGATGAGTGAACTCTGGAGGCATATTTTGTTCCCTCGGTTTTTATCTCTTTTATTCTGTTCTTTCTAACAATCGGCAACACTATGGTAAAGATAGACCTAGTTACTGTATATTTTCATTCAGCATCAATGCATCAAAGAGCATCGTAATTATAATCACTTATTTTGTAAAGGCCACGGAACCACCAAACATAAAATGAACCGTGGTTTCCCAGACATGGCCACGGTGGTAACGAAATCGATCACGTGCACCGTAACCGATTGTTACGGGACACTGTGTAACGATGACCGAATGATCACCATGGTTCAGTTTGTTTTACTGTTCACTTTTACTTGTTGTCATGGTTACGGACGATGGTTTGATGAGTTACTATTGACTCAATCTTTATCGATGGTAAAGTTCGAGAAAAGATCCAAAAAAAGAGAATTAAGAGTTGATGAGATAAATAATTTTAACAATCGTTTTCGTGTATGGCAATATTGTTCTTTTTGTAGATAACGTCGTGCAAATTAATAGTGGGATACTTACTTAAAAATGCTGTTTATAATTTTTTGATATGGGTGGGTTCAGACGCGTGAAATATCAAATAGACAGTTCTTTTTTTTTGAAGTTATAGTTAAGAAAAGTTATATTTCATACTTTCACCAAAAAGAAAAATGCTAGGTATAGGTATGTAAATAACATAAAATGACCCATGCATGTATATAATAACTTTGCCCACGGCTACGCTCGCGTGGATGTAATTTTTCACAGACATTTTATGTTATTTAACTATACCTAGCATTTTAGCGGTTATTATATAATGCTATTTCTCGTTTCTTGCGACACTTACAGGAAGAGATGGAATGGCAGCGGAATAGTGAATAAAATCCTTTCGTATCGAGTCTTAATTGCGGTGCTAATTAAAATAAAAAATTTAAATAAATAATTCGTACTAATAGATCCACGCTGGTTTCAGCATGAATGGGTCGGATCGACCGGGGAAGTACTACCCTCTCATAGAAGATCGACGTAAGAGTAATGGTATTCGTACTATTGCGTTTCGCTCGGTGAGTGAGAGTGCCGGAGGCCCAACTGATGCAAAGATGGCAATCCTCGCAGCATGTGAGTCATTGTGTGGGTGGTGTGGGTCGACCCGCCGGCCAGGGAGACTCGTAGAAACGGTGGTGCCGCTGGCCGCCCGCGGCATAGTACAGGGGCCCAACTAGGCCTAACCACCCTAGGAGGCTGCCCCACCAGGTCGCGCATAATCCCGGAGTGGTTCGTCGTGCCGGTTGGTGACCGGATGGTGGGACCCGGCGACCATTTCCGAGAGGGTACGGAGGCCCTTCCGTCCGGCGGATCGGCTACCACCATGCCACACAGTTAAATGACGAAGGAATACTCGGCACCTTGTCTAGCCTTGCTGCGAGGGCAGTCATCTTTTCCACGCCCCTCCCTTCACCCTCCAACATGGCAGCACACAAAAAAGCAGCAGGTCTAACAGCGGCATCTTCCTCCCCCACCAACCCGCTATTTGAGGTGGAGTTCACTAACATCCGTGGACTCCATTCAAACCTCAACGCCGTCCACCAACACCTCGAGACGGCACGGCCGGCTTTGCTTTTCCTAACTGAGACACAAATACGCCGCCCTGACGACACGGCATACCTGCACTACCCGGGCTATGTGCTCGAGGAGCGCTTTCGCGCTAAGGCCGGAGTATGCGCATTCGTCAGGGCGGATGTTTGCGTTCGCCGTCTGCGCTGCCTAGAGGACCCATCCTACCCCATCCTTTGGCTTCACGTTGATCATGGTTCTCTGAGCCGTGTCTACGCGTGCCTTTACCGTTCCCACTCCGGAGATTTGGAGACAACTCGACTCTTTGACCATCTGAGTCAGGCGGCAGACTTAGCGCAGGAGCGGTTTCCGAACGCGGAATTGGTGTTTCTGGGAGACTTTAACGCCCACCACGAGACCTGGTTGGGTTCTCTCAGAACAGACCATGCGGGACGAGCCGCCCATGCATTCGCTCTCACGCATGACCTGACGCAACTGGTAATCCATCCCACCAGGATACCAGATATTCCAGGTCAAGCGCCCTCTTTGCTAGACCTACTGCTGACGAGTCACCCAGACCAATACAGTGTTTCGGTCCACGCCCCACTGGGTAATTCCGACCACTGTTTGGTCTGCGCCTCAGTGCCTCTTGTTGCTCCCCCACGACGTTCGGAGGTAAAGCGACGACTATGGCACTACTCGTCAGCAGACTGGGACGGTATGCGGGATTACTTTGCTTCCGTCCCATGGGCATTACGCTGCTTTAAAGACAGGGATCCGTCGCAAAGTGCTACTGCTGTCGCTGGTGAGATCTTGTTAGGTATGGAATATTACACTCCATCCTCAGATGTCACCAGTGCCGGCAAAACGCGTCCCTGGTTCAACCGTGAGTGCGCCGACACTGTTAAACAAAAAGAATCGGCGTACCGCGCTTGGATCAGGGCCCGAGCACGGCGCGACCCTAGCTTGGATCGCCTAAAAGCAGCGTACAACAAAGCCACTAGGGAATGCAAGAGGGCTTACATCAGAGCGGATGCCCAGCGCTTTGCACGGATTGGGCAAGAACTCATTTCGCATCCTACGGGTAGCCGTAGCTACTGGCGACTAGCCAAGGCCGTGCAATCCAACTTCTGCAAGCCTTCGCTGCCTCCCTTGAAATGTCCTGATGGATCGCTGGCCCACGAGCCGCAAGAGAAAGCAAACTTGCTTGTAGAACTCCTTGCGGCTAACTCCCGAATCGACGACCGTGGCTTGCACTCGCCGACTATATCTGGCTGCGACTCCGTTATGCCTAATATTCGTATTAGGCATCGTGATGTCCGTGCGGAACTAAGGTCGCTCGATGTTCGGAAAGCCAGCGGACCGGATGGTATTCCAGCGGTGGTTCTTAAGAAATGCGCAGCGGAGTTGTCTCCTGCATTGACGCGCCTATTCCGCCTATCTTATTCCTCGGGAATTGTGCCGGAGGCTTGGAGAGAGGCGAATGTTCAACCCATTCCCAAAAAAGGGGATAGGTCCGAGCCAGGCAACTATCGACCCATAGCTGTCACCTCAGTTCTCTGCAAGGTGCTTGAGCGGATAATAAACTCCCAACTAGTCCGCTACCTAGAGGGTCACTCGTTAATTAGTGACCGACAATATGGCTTTAGGTCAAAACGGTCTACGGGTGACCTTCTAGCGTATATCACGCACCAATGGGGTGAAGCTATGGACAGGCATGGCGAGTCCTTGGCCATCGGCCTTGACATAACCAAAGCCTTCGATAGAGTCTGGCACCGTTCGCTTCTGTCCAAGCTTCCAGCATATGGTCTGCCACCCCAGCTGTGCAACTGGATTGCCGCATTCCTGCGTGAGCGCCGCATTAGAGTCCTTTGTGACGGATCGGCCTCCAATTATTTGCAGGTCAACGCTGGGGTGCCTCAGGGGTCCGTCCTGTCGCCCACTCTGTATCTTCTGCATGTCAATGATATGTTGTCCCTTGGCAACATTCATTGCTATGCAGATGATAGTACAGTGCATGGGCGATATCTCGGACATCCTGCGGCTAAACAGACTGACATCGAGGCAAAACGCCTAGAACTTGTCGCTGAGCTCGACCAAGTATTATACCGCATTTCTAAATGGGGTTGTGAGAATTTGGTCGAGTTCAATGCCAAGAAAACACAGGTGTGCGCGTTCTCTGCAAAAAAATCTCCGTTCCTTCCCCTTCCCTCTCTTCAGAACACAGCGTTACCACTACAGGATAGCCTAAGTATCCTGGGTATGGACATCAGCCGAGATCTCAACCCCAAGAACTACATCGAGTGCGTCATTAAAACCGCCTCCTGTAAACTCGGTGTCCTGAACAGGGTGAGGCGGTACTTCACGCCCGAGCAGCTCTGTCTTCTTTATAAGACACAGGTTCGTTCCTGCGTGGAGTACTGCTCTCATCTTTGGGATGGCTCCGCACAGTACTTGCTGGATGCACTCGATAGGTTGCAGCGGCGAGCAGTCCGTATCATCGGAAGCCCGGAGGCTACTAAGACCCTTGAGCCTTTACAGCTGCGAAGAGACATCGCCTCAATGGCCGTCTTCTATCGCCTTTACCATGGAGAGTGTTCTGAAGAGCTCTTTGAATTAATCCCACCCTCTCCCTTTTTGTCCAGAACAACACGTGCGGGACTAAAGTGCCACCCTTTCACAGTGGAATCAAAAGAGTCTCGAACCAAACGGTTCAGCACTTCATACTTTTGTCGCTCAATTAAAGCCTGGAACTCTTTGCCAGCGCATGTGTTCCCATCTAATTTTGATCCTGGGTCTTTTAAGCGGGGCGTGAAAAAGCATCTCACTAAGCCGCCATAGTGGAGGCCACCATACCAGTAGTTTGGCTTTTGGAATGGTGTCCGCCACTTCTGGATTCCACTTACTGCTTACCATCAGGCAGAGTGGAGTCACTTTGGTAGGCTAATATAAAAAAAAAAAAAAAAAAAAATTAAACACATTTGTGGCAAACGTTAAAATTGCATCAATAAAAACTGTTATATCCCTAAGAGTTAGATCTGGACACTATCCATCGACAAACTTCGCATTCTTGATAAATAAATCTATTTCGCTTAACTGTCAAATATGCGATTGAAGATGTGCAACATTTGCTGATGGATTGTGTCAGAAATAAGGATAAAAAGGATTCACTGCTGAAGGAACTAAAATTAAATGCAATGGATGTTGGACTGATCCAGACTGTTTTGACTAATCCAAATCAGAAAGTGCCAAGAAGCTGTGTAGCTTGATTTTCAGTATTCAGCAGTAAACACTATAATTCTTTGGAAACGGTACGATGGGTGTGTTGTCTGTACAAAACTCCCAAATAATAAATTGAGAATAAAAAAAACTGTTATATCTATTCACTACTCTGTCATTTTATTGCAGATGTTATTACATAAAAGTCATGTTTCAAAAGTCCACAACCGTGTTACTCTTACTGCGTTGTTGAAAAAATTCAATTATCAATTAGACACGATTGATAATAGTTTAATTAATGATAATCAGTGTTTCACGATTTGTCACGCGTAGAAAACAATTGATGAAACTGAAGTAACATTTGTTTAGAAGATCAGATATTAAGAAATAACAATATTAAGGAGTACAGGCGAGTAATACTAAGTAGAAGAAGTATAAACTATACTATGATAATTTGTTGAAAATACTACCAAAACTATACTTGACAATAATGTCCAAAGTATTTGAAGACACATTGCGTAATTTTTTGGTGCCAAATCAACAGCTTAAGCTTCTAGTATTATTTTACGAAAATCAAAACCAGGGACTCGATTTTTTTACAATTAAGTTCAACAAATTGCATAACAACAAGCTACTAATAGCGCTAATTTCTAAATCCTGCTATTAATATCGCATACTATTAAAAAATAACATAAGGATATATTATATCCTATAGATGGATAGCAACAGACAGTTATCAATAATAAAAACGCTGTGTTAGACGGTTCGGTGTTTACATAAGGACTATATCTCTACGACTGCCACGCACAACTTTTCATTAATTACAAAACCTGTACTGCGTGTGCTTAACCTCGAATCCAGTGTTCGATATTATATATTAAACACGTAAGACTTAAACCGGGCCACAGCTGTTATGGTTTTTTGCGTCCAATGTGTTTTAGTTGCATCATATCACCACAAATATTGTAATTCACAATATAATATTTGTTGCGGTCAAAAGTTTATCAGTTTTTTTTTCTAATTCATTTATTAATTGAAATTGTAAAAATCTAATGTGACCTGTCACCAATTCGTCTGTCTGTTGACTATGGCTAATTCCTCCCTTATGAGAGAGGCTTATTATGTCCGCCAGTAGATTTCTTCAGACTTAAAGAGAAAAAGAACTTACTTGGTCACCATTGTGCCATGTAACTTTCTATCATCAATCTTTAATTTAACATTTTAGTTAAACTGAACAATAGGTAACTAATACATAGTTATATTTGTATGATCAAAGCACCGACTTTAAGTCAGCGGTTGGTCAATGGGTCTACACAATAGTTGCACTAGATACAGGTTACTCAATCATGTCAAAGAAATAATAAATCATACAAAATCACGTAACAAGCCTCTTAAGGTATAAATATCCGGCTGTTTTGTCTCAGGCATTGCTATTTCGTTATCTCTCATGTACCTTTTTCTTAATTTCTCCAAGTTCTAGATTAAAGTTAAAAGAGAGTAGCGTATTCCGCTTTCATTCAACATTCAAGATCAGAAATCAATTTGTGCTGTTTATAAAGTAAATAATTGTATACCTGTTTGAAATCTTAATCGTTTAGTGATTCAAGCGCCACGAGACGTTGTGTTGGGCTTAAGATTAAAGAAAACATCGTAATAAACTTGTAATAAGGTTTTAAGTCCCGAATTCCTAATCCGTTTTTTTAACAAACTTTGCTTTAACCTATAGCGGGAATACGCAGCCAGGAAAATTTTGTATGGCTTGTAACAAATGAGGCCCATATGGTGTTAAGCGGGAAATTAGTTCGTCGACCTCGTCAAGAGTTGTCTATGACCATGATGCATCAACTGATAGAATTGCAACTGCTCCTTAGGTATAGTGTTTTCTCCACAATTAATACTAACAACAACTAGCTGAAACGAACAACAACATACGGTCTAGCATAAAATAATTTAATTTGCTACATATTTCAATGTTTACTTATATTTATTGGCCTTCTTAACTTAAAACAATTTTCAGTACTTTGTAGGTCAATACATTCACAACTCGACCAGAGTCGCAAAAAAAAAATATAAATTGTTATTATTTTTGATTGTAGCTGTTCTTAATACCAGTATTCGACTCTTGGAAGTCTTTGGAGTTGTTTTATTTTTGTTTATTTCAAAACAATTTATGTATTATTTCTAGTATTTAATAAATTTTTCAAATTATATATATACTTGTCTGTTTCAATAAAATTCATTAACGGTTAATATGACAATGGCATTTTATAAATATCTCGCTATAGCTTACATCTTAAGTCACGCGCGATAAATAAAGCGAATGGCTGACAAGCAATCGGTCCGCAACGAATAACCGAGGAGATAAAAACTGTTCGGTAGCCCATAGACCTGGTTCAGTCAACCGTCAGACACCGCCGCGATCCGTGATGTGAACAATGCACATAAACAAAGTCACCGTACACTTAGTGCTCCTGTGTTGTGAATTGTGTGTTACTATTACAGTACCTATCACCTGGAATGAAAGTGTGGATAGTGCAGTGAAAAATGAACCAGGCAACCAAGTGGAGATTATTACGCCTCAAAATGTGCAAACTCTTCAACAGTCTCAATCAATACCTATTGAATATTTCCAGTATACAGCTCAGAAACCACAATTTGCTGCTGATATAGCTGCGTTCCATGGAGTGCAACACCCACAACAACATTATAAAGCATATCCTATAAAACCATACACAGGTAAGAACAAACCTGTTCTGGGTATTCATCAATTACTTAATGAAGATAAGTCTATATATCAGCCTTACCAGAAATACGTTCAGAAAACTGAAGAAATTAAAAATCATGTATATCCAACATCTAGTGGCTATGAAATATCCCATCCGTACAAATATGAGGAGCCAGCATTACATGCATTATACAAAGATCCAACACTAACTAAAATTCGACATGATTTAGAAGATAATAAAAATCGATTACAGAAGTATGTAGAGGAAACTGGTAAACCAAATGTTGAGGAAGATGAATATTTAGAAGGGCATCAAAAAACTGATAGCAAGCTATTTCCTCAAAAGAATGTACCAGCAATGTATGAAATTCACAGACCTGAACGTCAACCAATATACTATAGAGCACCCCCTAAAAATTACAACAGAAATCAGGTCCTAGACCAAAGATTCAAACATCCTTGGAATCAACACAATATTAAAATAAGACCCGCGCATTACAAACCATTAAAAAATCACATCCATCATTTGAGACAACATCATGCTATGAAATATGATGATGAACGTAATGAATACCCTCAAATTCTTCACTCTGAGAACATTGGAGAACCTCAAGATGGCTACGACATATACGAAAAAGGTAAACAAAAATACACACAACTTAGAAACAATGTTGACGAATCTTTAAATAGGGCTATACCACAGAACAGACCTGCAGCTTACCAAAAATTGGAACTTCAACGTAACGAACCAAAACCTATTGATGATGAGCAAGAATTCATTCCTATAAAGAACTACGCACAAGTAAGAAAAACAGAAACATATCAACACTTACCTAGAAAAGCCGCATTTGACGATGCTGAGACTTATGAAGAAATTTTAAATGCCCCTCGCCTACGAGAAGCTGTTAAAAGCACTAAAGCTCAAACAGTTTATAGTGAAGAAGGGTATGAGGATTCGGCATATGACCATGCTGGAGAACAAAAACACGCTTCTGATCATGAGGGACATGGCGGTTTCCTTAAAGAACACGAGAAAAGTGGAGGACTGTTTAAAATCCCCTCAGTGCTTGGCAGTTATCAAGATGGTAAAGGATCTGAGTACAGAGATAATGTAGAACATGGTAAGAAATGGAAGAACAAAAATGTAAGTGATGAAGAAAATACCGACTCTGAAGATTACTCTGAAGATGAACACGACGAAGCCATCAGTGCAGCTATTTATGAAGATAAAATTCCTACATTCGGTAACCGTAACAAGAGGGAAGAAGAACTGAGTTCTTATGATTTAAAGGCCAATAACGAAGAAATAGGTATAACTGAAAGTTACAACAAAACCAGCAAGGAAGTAGCTAAAAATCAAGTAGACAAACAAAGTAATACTGATAAAAATCCAACTACCAATCTCGTAAAAGAAGACACGAATACACAACATGAAGTTGATAAAAGAGAAACTAATTTTAAAGTGCCAGAAATTAATTTAGATTCAACTTACTTATCTGAAAGCGATATATTAAAATTGGCAAAACAAAAGACTTTGCTCAAAGATGATAATATTAAAGAGAAATATCCTTATTATTTCAAAAATATAAACTCAATTAATAAGCACTCACCATTAAGATATGCGGAAAATCTTAAGTTAATTCCAAAGAAGTCAAATGGGGGTACTGAGTTTTATGACTCCAAATCAATATTTGAATGTCCTGAAGTGGATGAAGATGTTGATCCATTACCGGAGAATTTAAAAAATGGTGAAAATCCAACAGAAAGCGAAGATGATGACAAAGAAAGCAAAAATGAGGAATCCAAAGAGAAGGGTTTTGATACTGTAAAAAAACAACCTCGTCTGAAAGGTCTAGGTGATAAAATTGACTGCTTCAAAGCTAAATATTTTGGTGAGAATCCTTTAGATAGTCCGTTTTTTAAAGAAGAATTCATATCAAATCCTGAACCACTAACTGCACCTAAATTGCCTATATTTAAACAACTAAAGAAGTTAAAAAATGAAGATGCGCAAGAGTCTAAGATAAATAATGTAATTAATTTATCTGAAAACGCAACACATATTACTAAAACAGACTTATTTTCGTTACTTGACAAACTAAGAGACGATCAGAATCAATTACAAAGATCGTTGAATCAAACAACGAAAAAACTTAAATCTAAACTGTATAAGCCATTTGACGTACTATCAACCAATAATACACATAAATCCTACGTTTACACTGATATATTAGCCAATATTCGAAATAATTCGAAGACGCACTTAAACATACCGGCTAGTTTACTAGATTCAAACAAAGATGCCACAAATGTTACTTATAACTTCTTTCAGAAGAAAGAAGAAGTAACCAAGTTTCCTACCATACTTAGAAAAAAACGAGCAACACCGTTTGTTTATGAACCGTACAAAATAATAAGAGATAATCAATATCCCGAGTCAAAGAAAACTACGACCACCAGCAATATAAGCCCTTTAATAAGGCAGTTACAATCAAGCAGAGTAGTTGACAGAGTCTCGAGATCTAATCATGACAATAGACAAGCCAATCCAACAAACAGCCAGTATGTAGATATAAGTAAAAACGATAGAATACCATCTAATGCTAAACCAACAATTGTAGATATAAGCATTGACCAAAGAAGAGGGGAACCTAGATATGAAATAAGACCTACTAATCATAAGTCAGAATATACGCCCGTGGAAAACAAGAAAGTTATGTCTCTTGAAGACTATAAAATTCGTGCCTCTACTAAAAATAATGAAGACAGTACAGTAAAAAATTTAATTCGAAGTACATTAACTAATCGAGGTAGGCAACGCTACTCGCAAATGACTACAGATTCTCAAAATTCAGCTGCTTCTAATGCAATAAAGAAAACTGTTACAGCTACTACTCCCAGCACATTTCCTAAAAAAATTAAATATCGCAACGAAAGACCTGATTACAGTAGTGAAGAAAGTGGTGAGGTTACTTATGACAGTAATGAACAAGATGAAATAATTTCAACAACGACTACGACAACGGCACCAAGACCAACTTTTAGAAAAAGAACTACTACTACTACTTCCACAGAAAAACCGATCTATAATAATGAGGATGAACCAGAAAGGTTAAAGCTAGTTACACGGTTTAGAAACTATAAAACCACTGAAAAATTTGACGAGGTACTCGAAGTAACAGAATTGCCCCCTACAAAATACAAAGAAGAAGAAGTTGAAACTCCAAAATACAGAGAAAAGAAAAAAACTTCATCAAAAAGCACTTTAGTAACAGATACAAAAAAATATGGACACGATGACGATGATGAAGAAGATGATATGAGGAGAAAAGAAGTTGATGCCATGATAGGAGTTAAACAGGATATGGATGATTACATGCCTTCATATGAAAAGAAAGTAGAAAGAAAACAGCAACAATTCAAAAAAGAAAATGAAAATGATGATCGAAATGATAATAATGGGGCTGATGACGACGATGATGGAGATGACGACGATGATGGAGAGGACGATGACGACGACGATGATGATGATGATGATGAAAGAGAGGACGATGATGATGATGACGATGACGCTGATGAAGAGGAAGAAGACGAAGAAGAGAACGAAGAAGAAGAGGAAGATAAAGAAAATAATAAAGTAAAATTGGAAGCGACGACACCAGAGCCGACTAAAAGTACCTTAGCCAGGACTACTGATGCGCCACCACCAACTGTTGCCTCCAATGTGCGTGCTATATCTACCAGTGCGCCTTCCCATGTAGTGAAACCTGAATACAAACCTATAGTTACAAGAAAGAAAATAGAAATTCATAAAGAGATACCTGTCAACAAATCATCGCCACACATAACGCAATTTAAACAAGACATTAAAGAAGTCGAGATTATCAAAGAGATGCCTGCTACACTAAGAAGAAGACCTCAAAAGAAAACAGAAGTTTTAGAATTATACAAGGATGATAACTTAGCCAAGGATATTAATACATTAAGTGATGTAGAAATTTTTAGAGACGGTATAGAGTTAGATCAAGGACCAAAACATGGGGGAAATTACAGAAAAGCTACCAAAGAGGATTTAATGTTGCTAAATTTAAAATCTCCAGAAACTAATTCCAAGCAAGTGAAAGATGCAGAAACATCACAAAGTGAGAATAAAAAACATATAGAATTAGATGAGTATGTTCCACAAAGAATGCATGGAGGTAATTTAAAATCAATCAGTAATATTAAACATACAAGTAATACTGGAAGAAATGCCAAATTAATTGAATTAGTAGATGCACCAGTAACTAGTATGCATGGTGGCAATCTTAAATACGGCGATAAAAAACGAGGTGGGAGAAGAAACGAGAAAATAATAGAGCTGCAGGATGATGTACCTGACAATCATTCCTCGCAAGACGATGATTATAAATCATCACCACAACACAATACTAGGAATGACAGATTACACGGAGGAAATTATAGAAAAGCAAACGTCATGGAGAGATTAAAAGAGGGTAATGACTTTAGAGCAAAGAATCCTTCAAGGGATGCGAGGCGAAATGCCGCTGAACTACTAAACAGTTTCGTCCAAGCCGCACCTATTCTCACAACTACTCCTGGGTACATTTTAGATCCTAGTAAACGAATGTATTACTATGTAGAGGCGTAAACATAATAATTAAATTTTAATTATTACCATCTCTAAATTGATAAATTGCGTGTTAAGTTGATAAATAAACTTAAAACTTGGCCAACTTATTTGTAAACTTAATGTATGTTAATTCTCAGATTTCAAATTACGTACAAAGTACTAGAGTATTATCGTTCTGTTTCATACTCTCGCAGTGTAAACAGTGCTAAATTTAACGTAATACGACTAAATAAACTAATTTATCTGTTCCAAAAGGGAAGAAAATTGACGTTAACAACCGGATTATTATACTATTGAATTGACTCAATAAAATGTATCAACTTTCATTGTGTTTTTACGAAATATAATCGTATTGCAGCCAGATACCGTTTAGATTTTAGCTGCCAATCGGAGTAATGAATAGCATATAATTTAAACTATATTGCTACAGTCTTTAGACTTATGTAGCAATACGGTTCAAGTGTTTAAAGTCTCAATTTACTGTCCATTAAACATTTTACTATTATGCTTTCTAAAAGCATAAAATTACTGACATTATAATTTGCCTTAGAATCAAATTTAAAGTCTAAAATATTAATTAAATGTAAATTTTATGAAAACAAAATTACAAATAACTAAAACTAAATTATTGTTATTGTTTTGTAAGTCGGCAAATAAAATATTTTCGAAAGTAATTAGTCTATTGTAATAGAAAGTGCCACATTACGTATCGCTGTACAATGGGCGTGAGCGATCAAATTGATTGTTATCAAAAATCTATTAATATTCACTATTATTAAGAGTGTACTGTGATAGATGTAATTATTAATTATTAAAACGAACTTATTTATACCATTGTTGTTTTTATAAATAAAATTTTGTAATAAACGAGTGAGTTTTTCTTATGAAATTACTATGTAATAATTATAAGCCTTGTATAAAACTGTTTAAAAACTTATATTAACTTGTTATATAAACTTTCATTCTCTTACAAGCATTATTCAGAGTATGGTTTAATATTCCAAACCTTAAATGGTGTTGTTATGAAATATAATTAAGTGACTCGGATGTGTTTAATTTTAAAAACTCGTTTGCAAAAAGCAGGCTTTTCTTGAGACTTTTGCTAAAACCTTCACAAATTGTTTGAGTCCAAATAATTTAATGTGATTTATTTGCAACATACAACGCGATGTTTAATTTGTCAAACATGAAAAATTACGAAACCCTTAATAATACATTGCTAAAGATTCCATTAGAATCTGTTATCAGACAATGAGTTGTCTCATTGCACATCTGGGTTGCAAGTGTCACAACACACTTTTTGTTTGCTGTTACAGTACCTTGTTGAGCTTGAACGAATGATAGATATCTTCACGTCGCGTCGTACATTCAACTTTAGTGCTACAGCTTTCACTTTCAACGTCATTTAACTGTACCAGTTCGATTTTGATCGATATTGGTCAGTGATAAACGATTTTAATTGTCTTATTATGTATAAAGATTCAATTATAAATCTTTTTAAGATTTTTGATGAATATCTACATCGTATACAAATAATATTATTTAATCAATAATAAATAAAGAAAAATGCATGTAGACATTTATTTACATAATCATTACTAATAATAAGGCTCATAGGCAAGTCAAGGGGATATTTTAACAACACATGATATTAATTTAAAATACGTTTTACACAAAATCATTTTATTTATTTCAGTGGCAAGTCTTTGAAACCTTATAAATAAATCAAAATCTTAAATTTCTATCCTAAAATTACTGATCTATACATAATATAATTTAAATAAATAACCAACAGTAATCTAACAATAAATATAAATAATTTACATTGCAACTTCGTTTTGGTTTCGTTCGATCTATGAAAATACACTGTATTATGCATTCTATATTATAACTACAATCCAATACTAAAATTAAGTATTAATACAATTGAAACCTTACATTACAATCAATTAAAATATAAATAACTGTATTTAGTTATATTACAATTATTCATCTTTTAGTAGTAATGTCTTATCTACATTTTAACCTAAACCATTTAAAATCGTTTGTTATTTATGTCTTTTTTCTTCCAATGGCAGTTGTTTGGCTAGTTCTTGAAGTTGGGTGGTTAATTGGTTTCCATTCGGATTCTATAACTGGTACATATCGCTCACTATCTTCTCTATCTATAGAATCTTCTGTTTCTATTTCTTTGTCTTCATCAAAAAAATCTATGATTGGATGGTAGTTATAATTTATTCTTTTACCATTTGATGTAAAATTTTCGTTATTACCATTTGATTCTTTTGATTTTTGTGCTTCCTCTTTCTCTATTGGCGAAGCTTGAAGTTTAGGTCCAATAGTTATTCTAGTTTTGGGAGTGTTACTTACAAGAGTAGCTTGACCAATGTCTGCATCCTCGTAATCATTTACTTCTTCTGTGGCTTCAGCACTGCCATTGGGCGAAAATTCAACAGCTTGTGATCCAGATGAAATAAGATCTTCAGGACCGCTTATTTTTTTCCTGATAGGTCTGCGGCTTGTATGATTTGGCCTTGTTTGAGCTCTTTTGAATTGATTGCCAGAGATTTTATATTTAGCTTGAGGATCTTTAGCAAAGTTAAAAGTTGCAGTTGCTGCGGGTGTAGGAGGTTCTAAGAAACTTGGTAATGTTACTTCTTCAAAGTTTTGGGAAGGCGGATTCCTTGCAGAGGGTGACCGTTGAACGTGTCTCACGTTACTAGCTTGATTAAACGAGTCGGGAAAGTAGGTGTTACCATAGGAATCAATAGGATTTGAGTTGCCCGTGTCATCATTGTCAGTTTGCTTGCTAAATGGGCTGCCGGATATAAAGTTTTGAGAATCCGAAAATGGTGAAAATGATTCTAATGGTTTTTTGTGTGTAAATGGTGGTGCTTTTAATTTAGGTTTGAGAATAGAAGACTGGACATTTTCAAAGGCATGGTTTCCTTGTTCAGAAGATAGATCTTCTCCTGGAAAGTGCTCTGAAGAAGTTTCATGAAGCCTGTGCCCTAGAGGTGGAAATGACACACTGTAGCCCTCTATGTGACAGGAACAACACGTCGGAACCTGAAAGAGATTAAAATAAATATTTTATTTTAAATGAAAATCAATAGGCTAGTATTGATTAATAATGTATTATACATACTTTAAATATATCCATGTGCAGACCATTCTGCTGATCCCAAGTCAACAAGCGGTGGTAATTGTAAACTTGAACGCATTTAGACTTGAAATTGTCAGTCAAATAGGTGCAAGATTCTTTGGGTTTTCTGAAAAATACAATATGGCAGAAATTAGAAAGGAGAAGTCATATAATCTTTCACTTTAACATTAGCTTCAAATATTATATAAATTAGATTAAGAAGTATGTTAATATTCTTATTATGCGTGACACACGTGCGATTGCGTATTATAGCCAAATACTGATTCAGGAATAAAATATTACAATTATTTTAACCTTGGCCAATATAAATTTTGTCGTTAAAATCAATCAACATTTCAATTTAACGCGTTTTTACTTCATTATAACTACACAAGACAACGTGAGCGAACAAAAAAAAGACATTTTCGCAACGAACTTGACAAGTTGACGAAGAATTAAGACATCCGATCAATTTATTTTATGACTTTTAGTTGCGTAGTGTAATAATTACTTCATTACATTTTGTATAGCTTTTATAACGTAAATATTAACCAACATTCAGTTACTTTTATGTCCTAACTTGCCTTTGTATTAATATTTATCGTGACGCTAATATAAGAAAATTCTGAACAAATTCTATCCTCGATGTAGACTCTAATTGTATACTTATCCAGTTTTGAATATACCTTGGACATTGACATTACTGATATCTAAAAATATAAGATTTTCTTTTGCAATTCTATTTATGTGCACGTGCAAGCGTGTATTCAATATAGCTCTAAAGTGTAATATTAAATCTAAAACTTACAAACACTTCTCTAATCTCAACGTTTGTGTATGTTCTCCGGTGTTCACGATGTACTTCCACAGCCCTGACGTAGCCCTGGCTCGTTGTGGTCTGGCGTATTTGACTGTGCTGGGACACATAAAACCTGCTTCTCCCGCGCCCGCGAAATCACGGTTTGCTGTGTCACCTCGTCTGGAAGCAAATAATGTATTAGGTTTAGAAATGTAATATTTTTTATCAGTGTCATGATGGCGTAGTATTTAAGATATCAGCTTCAAAGATTATTAATTATTTTTCTGTGTGCTAAGTCAAACGTACATTTTACCGACATACGATAAAGGAAGCATCGTGAGCAAACACGAACTTATAAAAAAAGTCTAAAATGGCCAATCCACCTTGAGGGAGCGTGTAGCTCTGTTTGAGAAAAGGCCGATGCGCGATGTCCTGCATGAGGTCAATAACAGCTTGCTATTATTACTGTACTGTTTCCTATCCACAATTTAATGTTTATCAAGGACATACATTCACACTGCACAAAGAAGACGATGACGCTGAAGATATTTTTACTGGCCAACCTGTAGAAGAAACATATCGCTACCTGCAGGTTCATTTGGGGTAACTGACCAAATACGTAAAATGAGTTAAGTATACAGTTTTTCTTAGATTTTCTGCTCTTTCGAATGATATTAAATCGAAGTAGTATTAAGCATTATCTATAATTTGCTGTTAGCCTCAGTTCCGTCCGCGTGAATGTCGGTTATATCTCTGTTTATACATTGACGATTTTTCATACAAACTTTCATCCCCTATTTCAATCCCTTTAAGCTATTTTGTCGCGATAAAAGATACTACCTACGTTATTACCCGAGGTCTAATCTATATTCCAAATTTCATCAAAATTGGTGGGTTTAGTGGTTTAGGCATGAAAGGGTAACTAACAGACAGGCAGACTGACAGACATAGTTACTTTCGCATTTATAATATTAGTATGGTTAAAGTAATTATTTTAATGTTATAATGGATCACATAAGTACAAAATCTGTTTACCTGTTGGAAACCAAATAATGTTGTTCATTGTATTTGGCTTCTTGCGCTGCTGTGACGCCATCTATAACTCCCTCTGCTGGATCTCTGTAGTCAGCTAGCAGTGCTGCTGCAGCAGCTTTATTGCGCCTTATCGATTGAACTATAGCTTCCCTGAAACAGTAACATAAAATATGTTTGAATGTAAGAAAATAAATGTGATTTGGACACCTAGCTCTCGAACCCCGAACTAAACGGTTCAGCACATACTTTTGTCGCTCAATTAAAGTCTGCATTTTTTTTACCAGCGCATGTGTTCCCATCTAATTTTGATCATGGGTCTTTTAAGCGGAGCGTGAAAAAGCATCTCACAAAGACGCCATAGCTGTGGTACCATACAGTTCCAGACGATAGCTTTTGGAATGGTAGCCACCATTTCTCTAGCAATATCGTCAGAGAGATAATTTGTTTTTATGTTTTACTAAATTTTGTCTCCTCTGATGTAATCTCTAAGTAATAATCTTATCTGTCTTTTTTCTAACGCTAACTCCTGATACGGTTTTTAATGAAGTATGGAGGTCAAAGGCGAAGGCCATTGCTCAGCAGTGAGATAGTAGACTAGTAATATCAGTAAAGTTTATAAGTATATTACTTGCATTAAAGAAGAGAAAAGTCGAAAATTCGAACGATTTGTAATTATGTCGTTAAAATCATAACAGTATGCGCGTGTGAAACAGGGTTGCGTTGCTTGTAATAAATACTAAAGTGAAAAGCAATACCGGAGTTAACATTTAATTATCTGACTTAATAATGAACGGCATCTTATCATAAATTTTAATGACAATCATATCGGTAATCTGAATAAATTAATAGCAAATAAATCTATCAAATAGAGATTAACAAATTACGTAAACTTTGGAGAAAGTTCTTTGTTCATGTTTTAATCTAGTTCAAACAAAATTAGACGCATGTCAACATGTATAACATAATGAATTTGTAATTACTTATGAATAAATTATCACATTTTTCATTAAGATTATGATTTGAACTATATATAAAATTATTTTTAGAAAAAAAATGAAAACCGACTTCAAACAACACCTACATGTTCAATCCTTAACTAAAAAGTAGAAATTAATATTTTAATTACTTCATAACATTTTTCATTAAGATTATGATTTGAACTTTATATAAAATTATTTTTAGAAAAAAAATGAAAACCGACTTCAAATAACACCTACATGTTCAATCCTTAACTAAAAAGTAGAAATTAATATTTTAATTACTTCATAGCAAAGAACATTAAGGGGGAATCAACGCAATCCTTGATAACTATATAATACTTTACTATTTATAGTTTTAATCAGTTATTTTGGAGTCGGTGCCAGCCAAGAAGGATCTTTAATTCTGCCTTTGCAACCAACTTTTGTAATGCACGGGGCGGTAATGGCACGCGTGGGGGATATGCCTGAGTGCACTACCCGAACGCGGTCATACTCTTGAACGCAGACGTCATTGATAGTTGTGTTCAGATATACATAAAAAATTTGACGCGTACTTATCAGATTCCGTTCGATTTCTTGTATTAAATAGATTAATCAAGAAGGTTTTTTTTTGCTAGTAGGTAGGTTATTTTTATGAAGGTCATTATGATCCTTCTTGGCTGGCACCGACTCCAAAATAACTGATTAAAAACTATAAATAGTAAAGTATTATATAGGTATCAAGGATTGCGTTGATTCCCCTTTAATGTTCTTTGCTATGAAGTAATTAAAATATTATTTTCTACTTTTTAGTTAAGGATTGAACATGTAGGTTTTGTTTGAAGTCGGTTTTCATTTTTTTTCTAAAAATAATTTTATTTTTAAACTTTTAGTGGGAATTAATTGTGTATAAATATATATTTAATATGGGTAGACCTACTAAACGTACTGCGCAAATGAGACAGCGCCGCGCCGTTTGAAAGAAAGTAGAGACGAGAGGTAAGATTGTAAATAGAGATATAAGGTCCTTGTCAACACTTTCTCGATCGCTTAACCCTGATTCCCAGAAACCACAAATCAAAACAAAAAAGTGATGATCTACCAACAATAAAGAATCATCAAAAATCATAATTTAACTGACCGAGCAATCGCTCAGATATACAAAAAATAAACAGTGGTGCTGTAAAGGCAGGTTTAAGGCCGCCCGTTGCTGTTGTAATTTCTCACGACCATAAGACCTCCAACTTGGCTTGACGACTACCAAATTATAGTGATAATCATAGTCTACTGCTTCTAAAGAATAAAGACGCTGAAAATGAAATGACGCAAATGGTCACTCAACCAGGGCCACTTCGTTTCTAACAAAAAATGAATTTTGAAAATCACTTCGCACTTGTAGCATGGACATGTCAATGTCAGATAATTCGTCGCAAAAGACATCGACGTGTTGCTTTACACGTCTTCACTTCTTGCAAACGTTTTGTAACAAAATATTAAATTGAAGCCAAACTACTAAATCATTCTTTATACAAAAAAACATGGGACCTCATTTCGGAGTATACCCTTTTAAATAAAAGTTTTCCAAATTGGTTTATAAATGACCGAGTTCAGTTGTAACAAACATACAACCACTGAACCATTTCTTATAATAAAAAAATGGAACCAATTTCAGAGTATACCCTCTCAAATAAAAAAAAAAAATTTCAAATCGGTTCATAAATGACCGAGATATGAGGTAACAAACATACAAAAAAAAAACATACGACCCGAATTGATAACCTCCTCCTTTTTGAAGTCGGTTAATAAAAACTATGATTTGTTTAGTTTTTTTAGTAGATTTTAGATTTAATTTAAAAATTTCAGGTTTATTATGTTATGTGTGTAACTTACGACGACTCTATTTAAAATAACCTCATATTACCCTTAGTTTACATTTGAAATCGTCTTCTTTATAATGCAAAAACTATGAAGAAACAAATGAATGTAAATTTTGTTGTCTATTTCAAAATACTGTATATGCCTTTTCATTAAGAAGTCGTATTTATTAAAAACTTGAGAGCTAGCTACTTGTATAAACTTATTACATTTTGTGTCCGTGACGCAAACGAATAAAGAGAACGGAACAAATATTTTTAAAAGGATGTAATTATATAATGAATTGACAGCAATTACCGGACTAACATTATAATTCTATAATTATTAATCTTGTCTGTCTTAATAACAATCAATGATTTAATATCACGCAAACAACTTTCTTAATTGCTTACGTTTGGCGATATAATACATAATTACAGTTCTGTGCTAAACTAACAACATTTATTTTGCGTGATATAAGATTCTTTTAATATGTAATGCTTGTAATAACGCACACAATTTAAGTAAGTAATTGGGTTATTATATGGCAGTTACGCCTTGTTTAATTAGTAAGCATCAAATTGTATGTACATCGAAAGTTTTTTTATATATTCTAAATAGTTGTGACGCAACCTCGATCTTAGACAACTTCTTATGTTATGACTTTCGTGTAAATTAATGATATATACATGACCGAGTGCGTGACTTGTCATTGACCCAACACGTTCTAGAAAAGCTTTAAGGCCGCCCATACGCAACGAGATAATACCTCGGACAGAATGTGAACGGGACGTGATTTTTTTGTTCGCCTGACTCAGTGAGTACCTACCACATGTCCATCCTGTCCGTGTTTCCGTGACATATATTCTCTTTCATGTACATTTCGTAGGAAACGATATTTTCAAAATTTCCCGTCTCATCCATGTAAAAACCCGTCACGTCCATGAATTTGTGTTAAAACTTCTATTTTGTAAAATAACGGTCACGCGTATATTCTGCGTAAATCACATGACATTTATGAACCACACGAGTAAGACTTACTTTCGCTTGCTGTTGCTTTCTACACAATCCTTCTTATGTAACTATATGTATTTATTTAACTACAACAATTTAAGGAAATGATTAATTTTGAAAGAAGTCAAACTGGTTATCAATCTTTCATGGTGAAATTCAAAAATATTTTAATCGATTGAGAATTTTAAGTTACGAATCTTGTAGTTTTAGCTATTACAAAATTTTATTTTATTTATGATACAATATTGTTTGCTATCTTAACTACCTTATTATTTAAGGGAAGGTTTATGTTCTAGGCCGGATTTTTATGAACCATTGTTTCATTGTTTAATATTATGATGTAAAATATGGAACATTCTGTTACAAAATGACATAGAATAACGACATGCCTAATATTAAAACGATTGTTAGTGGCCAGTGTTCGGTTAAATTTATGATAATTTTAGCTGATTGTATATGATTAAATTTTAATGCACATACGAATATCTTGCTACTAGATAGTGCATTAATTAATTGTGTCAGCCCAAAAATTTGGAGACCTCTGGTAAATATAGAGGAACATTGCCATAATTGCCTCGCTTTTCACCCAAATTGGCCATTCCAGTGACGGAAATGTTATCACAGAACGCAGTTAGGCCATTGATTTTTTTTTGTCGCCCTCTAATGTTACGGCTTCATCGATTGCGATAGTAAAATATGTAATATAGGACCCACCGAAATTGTATAGTTCTTAATTTATCTCTTCAGGCGGTTTCTCTATTTTAATGAGCTCTATATAAAAAAAATAACTTACGTTGGATAATCATCGGAACTCAAACACAATGTGTTAGTGAACAGCTCACACTTGTTTAGGTCAGCTTGAGAAGCTGGCAGTTTTCTTTTAGTAGCAGCAGTCTGTCCTGGTTTACGGTCTGTAGGTCTTCTTCTCGTAACCGGCTGTGGGAGAGCAGTAGGCTCAGGGGTACGTCGGACTATTGCTGCAGTTGGTTTTGGTTGGTAACTGCCGCGACGGAAATGTGGTCCCGCTTTAAAAGGATAAAAAATTATGTTGTAAGTTTAATAAAGACTATTGAAATAATTGTTCAACTTAATACTATTTTGTTAAAACAGGCAACCTCATCATCAATATAATATAAGATTAAAGAATTCAACTGCTGGACATAGGCTTCCTCAAGTCTCGTCACCTTGATCGGTCATGAGCCTCTCTATTCCATCCGTTGCCCGTCACTCTTATTGGGTCATCGGTCCATCTTGTGAAGCCTGCCTACGCTGCGTCTTCCAGTTCATGTTTACCACTCTAGAACCTTTCTGCCTCAAAGCAAGATATTGTTTATTAATAACACTTGTCTCTGATAAATCTATCTCACCTTTTCTATCAGCGTATCTACTAAGCGCGCGCAATTTTTCCGCCACGGGTAGATCTTGAGCCAGCGTTTGATTCGTAGACTCTGCCACCAAGTCTAAGGTGCCATTGTCAAGTCGTGATACATTTGAGAATCTTCTTAATGATGGAGTTGTTGCTTCTGTTGTTGAAGAGAGTAAGGTTGAATTTGTCTGAAAATTAGCATTACATTCATTTATCACTCTGCTTTTATATTTAAGGGTAAATAACGTTTTGTTTTCAGGGTGAATATTACATATGTAACGAATGTTGAGTCTTTATTTACTTACATTATCTGTAGTGTCAGTTTTGTTACTAATTTCTTTAAGTATAGATGTGTTTTGTATATTTCTGTTATCAGTCTTGTTAGTGTATTTTCTTTGTATGTCTACAGTGTGTTCTAATCCCATGTCAAACGGTTCGTCATCTAGCTCAATGTCTTCAGTGTCAGATCGTCTTAGTAACTGTTGTGATGCTGGTTCGTATGGTTGTTTCACTTCTCTGGGTACCTTGCCTGACCTTACAGCTCTTCGGATAAGATTAGCCATATCTAATAGTATTGGTAGCATTAGTTCTGTAGTGTTGTCACTATTACCGAACATTGACCTCACCTGTAATTTGAAAGTGTTTTATGTATATTTTCGGAGAATATAATTACTAAAATTTTTGTAATAGTGAGGCATCTTGAATTAAGCATGACTTATATAAGTAAAAAAATATTATAAAGTAAGGGCAGATCATTATATCTACAGAATAATTAATTTATAAAACATAATGGAAAATTAGAGAGAAAGGAGGAATCTGACTAGTAGAAAAGATTGGCATAAATAAAAATTTGAAGATGTTGAAGGCCAAGGAAAGAACCAGCAGAAATGTTTGTGTTATCATTAGTAGTTATATCAAGTTTTATGTAAAGTAGAGGTGTTGTGATGTAAAGATGAAAGAATGTATAATATATGTGTTAAAATGTTTTATCAACTTAGAATAATATCTCTTAATTAGTATGTATAATATCTGTCTTATATAATTTATTGTTATTTTTCAGCTTAGCAGTAATGAATTGTTTCTACATCTAATTGCATAATTAGCTGTAGTGGCATAATAACCATTTCACGGCCATGAGAAGACCTAGTTCCATTTTGAGATGCCCATTCTTCTACTAAATTTGTATCGTGTGCATTACCAGTAAGATCGTTAGATATTTCAGTTTACTCACGAAGTTTTGTTTGTTGAGGGTCATAGATTTTCTGATATTACTGTATTATTTAATACAATATAATGTTGGATATTATTGTGTTATTTAAATCTTGCATTTGGGAATATGAATGGAACTATAGTATTTTGTCCATTGTTTTGATTTTTTATCTGACTATTCAAAACTCTTGAAAAATGTATTTATGTTATGTAATATAGACAGATATTTTATTACATGAATACATTTCTATTAGAATAGTTGATCTTAGCTAAGACTTAGATATGACAATAAGTGATATATAAAGAGAAAAAGTGATTACTTATTTAAACCTATTTATGATAAAAACTTTAATTAATAAATTTCATATGAATTTAATCGCTTTAACTTTATAAAATAAAAAGAACAACAGATAATAATGCGATCTTTTATAGCCAACTAGCTTTTGGCGGCGCGGTTTCACTCGCGTCTTTGCTTACTGCTCTACTCCCGTCGCCAGTAGCGTGATGATACATAGCTTATAACCTGCCTTGACAACTGGGCTATCATACGCAAAATATTTTTATTTAATCCTACTGGTAGTTTCAGAGATTAGCACGTTCGAACAAACAAACAAGCAATCTCTTCCGTTTTGTATAATTTATGAGCAGTTACCACCGCTTGCGACTAATTAGTGTTCTACAAATCGTTACAATAGTGGAGGCTACCATGACAGTAGTTAGAATCAATGGCTTTTAGAATGGTGATGGCCACCATTCTAAAAGCCATTGGTTCTGGATCCCACTGACTGCTTACCATCAGACAGAGTGGAGTTCTTTTGGTAGGTTAATATTATAAAAAGGATCCCAACAATATAATTATCTTAAAATCACTTTTTATCCAGAACGACTCATACGAGACTGTGCCACCCTTTCACATTGAAATCAATAGGGTCTCAAACCAAACGGTTCAGCACTTCATACTTTTGTTGCTCAATGAAAGCCTGGAACTCTTTTCCAGCTCTTGTGTTCCCATCTAATTATGATCCTGGGTCTTTTAAGTGGGGCGTCACCAAAAGCAAGCATCTCACCTAAGCCGCCATAGTGGAGGCCACTATACCAGTAGTTTGGCTTTTTAAATTATGTCTACTACTTCTGGATTACACTGACTGCTTACCATCAGGCAGAGTGGAGTCACTTCGGTAGGCTAATATAAAAAATACATTTAGTGTTCAAGTAATTATTCATTGTAACGATTTGCATACAACAAACAATTAGCATGCGTGATTAACATTCGCGTGTGGAAGTCAGGAAGGTAATTATTTGCATGTCCGATCAATTCCCGTCATCAACCTGAGATTTATGATCGGTCAAGGAGTGTGCACCATACGTTACAATTATATTTGTTTGCTGTTACCTGGTACTGCTAAGGCTTCTTACGACACCCACGGAAAAGATAGGATGGTTCTTAGATCATCCAGAAAATATTTGAATAATAGACAGCGCTATTAGAATGTATTGTTGAACTGTGGTTCTAGCGGTTAGGAATTAGTTCTCTGAATACATACTAGGAGCGCTGTACATACTAATATTTTACCATATTATCATTAAGTAAGTCAAACGTATATGTAAGTTAGCTCAAGTAAGTGAAGCTCCTGATGTTCTGGTAGCTTAACATAATACAATACATAACAAGTAATAAACTTAATATTGTTAATAAAAAATGACACAATTAAGGCTAGCGCGTACATTGCAAAATTTCGACAAAGCACATATTAGTCGTAGTGTAGCAGTGCGTTGAGATGCGGCCCGTTGCGGTCCACCTGAAGTGTGCGATAATTCTTAATTATAATATACTAAAGTGTTATAGAATAATTTTTGTTGTGGGTGGGGCCCGCCATAATTTGCGCTAATCTTTAATATTACTATTACTGGCGTCAATTTCAACCATCGTTTACAATAACTTTCGTCTTCAATACTGTACGTCAAAACTTTCGCCACTCGATGGTGTTTTATCTCAAGTGGATCGGTTACCATGATTACGTCACGAGATGCCTCAGGCCCATTTATTATGATAGCTGTTTTGTTAGTTTTGTTAAAATTATTCCGGTGTTGCAAACATTGATGACATGCTGTTCATGCTACCGGTTCTTTTTGTAGAATTTTTTTACCCTTCTTTTTCAATGACATCAGCCGATTTTTATCAAACAAGCTTAGCCCTCCTGATAGTATGTGATTATTAATATCTTTTAACAATACAAAACCAATTCTAAGAAAACAGAACTATGCTGTTGCTATACGTAAAGGAAGATGTGAATGAGGAAAGAAAAGAAAAATGACCGAGAGATGATTAGGACTACATGGCGTTTGCGCTCATCGGACGAAAAGTCACTTATTTCTGTTCGTGAAAGGGAGAAGAGCATCCAGATTTCATAGAGCAAGCTCTTTTTTGCAGCAAGAAAAAAATAATTTGTTTATATAGAAATTTCTTTTTGTTAAAATGGAAATTTCTTTTTTTGGTCACGCACGAGTACATAATATTATTGTATTGTAAGTTCATAGGTTAACACTGCAAAGAGTTTTCACACCACTTAACTTTCTTTCTTTAATACAGGTCAGTAGGTATAAGTTCACAAATGATATGATAAGTTAACTAGGGGAAAGCGTAGGGCAGTGTGTCATACGACTCATACGGGTTCATTACCTAGATTATACGGGCGTGAATTTTTTTACATAACCGTGTAATGAGAAAGTGTAAGTTAAACACCGAAGCATAACAAGCTGTGTAATCCTTGTATAGATTGTCTTAATTTTTATCCAAGAAAATAAATGTTTAAATATTTTATTTTAGGTGTCGGTAGTAGATCAATTCTGGTTTCAGCATGAATGGGGCGGATCGTCCGGAGAAGTACTACCCTCTCATAGAAGATCGTCGTAAGAGTAATAGTATCCGTACTACTGCGTTTCGTACGGTGAGTGAGAGCGCCGGAGGCCCAATTTTCCCCCTTTCCTCTTTCCTCACGTCCCTCATTCCCTTCTCCTAAGCCCATTCCCAGCCGTCATAGTTGCTTGGTTTCTTTTGAGAGGCCACCATACCAGCAGTTTAAGACGATGACTTTTGGTATAGTGGCCACCACTTCTGGATTCCACTGACAGCTTACCATCAGGCGGAGTGGTGTCACTTTGGTAGGCTAATAAATTTAAAAAAAAATCAAAAAGGTTTTCAATTTTCAAAAACTTACTATGTTGGTCTCGCTGGCCTGAGATGGTTTACAGTCAGTATAACGACTGCAACTTTTCTATGCACCTACCTACGTCATAACAAATGAGCCGCCGTTACTTCGTTATACCTCCATCAGTCATAATACTCATAATATATTTCTTTCGAAAATTGATAACGATTTCGAATCTTTAATTTATGATTTAGGTATTAATTTGTTTATGCCATAATTTTGTTCCGAAATCCTTAAATAAATTAATTTTACTTTTTATACGTTCGACACCCGATAACTTTACAAAACTTTCTAAATGCAGTTTTTTATTATAAACAGGAACAGCTTTACGTTATTCATATTTACGTGACCAAATAGTTTAAATTATATATTGTTTTTTTACCATCATAATCGTGGACATGTACGCTTCAGAACATCTCAGGCTCCGGACACATAATTGTGATATTTAATAAATTAATAATATTATATTGTATCGTTGTATATCGTCGTTTCTGTGAAACTATATGCAACACAGCTCAGCGTAACACGACGCCGATACAAAAATAGTTTATTATTTTATATTTTATATGTACTTTTTAGGTTGAGGTATTAATTGTATGGACCTTGATGCCTGAAATAAGTGTATTATTATATATATGCGATAAAAAAGTGTGTCATGATATTCTTGCCCATTTTTCTTATGTCTTATTGTAGACAAATTGGCTTACCCCTTCTTTTGTTATTCTAATAATTTTATAAAACTCAAAGCTTAGTTTCTACAATGTCAGGTTATTACTAAGTAAGTATTATTTATGTCATGAATAAGTAAGTAATAGTTGATAGTAATACGTTTGAAATAATACTCCGTCTTTCGTATTTGTTCACTACTTTGTCGCAATTTTATATATATTTTTCTTTCCACCTATTGTCAGAAATATCAATAACGCAAAATAAGATTACCTTAACGTATAGAAAGGTACCTCAATCTTATTCCTCTGAACATTTTCTAGCTGCAGCATCCTAAGAGAATGATAAATATTCATAGAAGATCGCATTGCGGCGAACCGCTCAAGTGCAGCGGATCGGATGCCTCGAACCACTTCCAACCAGATATGAAAGCTGCTACGGAGTAAATCTATACTATTATATAAAGCGGAAAAGTTTGTTTGTTTGTTTTCTTGTTTGTTTGTTTGTTTGAACGCGCTCATCTCTGGAACTACCTTTTGGATTTGAATAATTATTTTTGCGATAGATAGCCCAGTTTCTGAGGAAGGTTATAGGCTATGTAACATCATGCTACTGGCGACGGGAGCAGAGCAGTAAGCATCGACGCGGGTAAAACCGCACCGCGGCAATCTAGTTATCAATAATAGCACAAATTTTTATACAAACTTTTTTCGCAAAGAAGAATAGCGTCTACCCAACCGTTAGTGGAAAGAAAGAAAGAAAGAAAACAAATTTATTTGACACAGACAAAAGAAAATTAAAAAATAAACAAAAATATTCCACTATTGTAGTCCATAAATATTCCGATTGTACATTTTTATATTTTTCCTACCAAAATGCTTTTACTCTGTCTAATACATACAGTACAGTTTGAATGATATTGAGTGAGCTATTAAGCTAATATTAAATTGAGTTATACATGTGCTATACGCATGCAATCGAAATGACACAGTGTAGGAAAGAGAAGTGTGTTTAAACTATACTGACTTCAAGTACTGCAATAAGGGCAACAAAATCATCACGCTTATTGGCACATCTCTATCGCATTCAAAGCACGGTTATCAAAATTAACAATAAGCCTACCAAAATTTCATAAATATAATTCTATAGCCTACAAAATTTCTTTCAAACCTAACGTAACACTGAAATTAATTCTTCACGGATTAACGAAACTACAGGTGTTGAAAATGTCTGTGCAATTTTATTTTTAATGCAATTATTATTGTACCGTGACATCGTGGTTAGAACTATTAACCCTAAAAAATATTTAGTTATTGTTAAGGATACAATCACGGCTTTTTGTCTAATTCAGTTAATGCAATGAGAGTAATGGCTACATGCTTGTATTGTATTGTATTTATTCTATTACATCAAAATGTTAGATGACAGCAACTATAGAAGTTCGCAAAGTGCGATTAACAAACTTGCATTTTGTTGATGACATTTCTAAGTTTAAAAATGTTCTTTTCAGTGAATTGGAAACAAAATAAATCGAGTTGAAGTTACAACAAAGCAGTCTTAACTTAAAGATAAAAGTTCATACATATATAGCTTCACGCCGTTTATCCCCGAAAGGGTAGGCAGAGATGTTTAAAAACCCACTTTTCGCCATTTTTTATTTTAGGTTCCATGTATCAGGGAGCGAGCCTGTTGCCATTTATCAGGTACAATTCCAAGTATGAATATAATTTACAAATTAACGCTACTAGTACATTATGATTCGTTACGTTTTAGCCCAAAAACCACTACAAGATTCCCTTCCCAAATAAATAACAAGCGGGGCGTGAAAAAGCATCACATTAAGCTGCCATAGTGGAGGCCACCATACCAGTAGTTTGGCTTTTTAAATGGTGTCTACTACTTCTGGATTACACTGTCTGCTTACCATCAGGCAGAGTGGAGTCACTTTGGTAGGCTAATATATAAAAAAACAATAATTAATCCTATATTGAAATGCTGCTGTCCTTGTGTTGGATAATATTGCTACGTATATATTTGATTTAATCACCATCATTCACTTGATTTTTCTAGTAGCGCTAAATTGCTACTATTGCTTTTCATAATTCTCTACATGACAAAGAATATGAGTTATTTAGAAATAAATGTATCCGTAAAAAACAAAAACTTGTCTATTCAGTACTGTAACGTTGGTATCGTTCTCACGGTATTTTCCCCTATCATTTGAGCTAAGCGATAATTATTAACTTTATTCTTGTAAAACACTGCACGCTATATTCGGTTCAATGTCGTTTAACTCTCGTGACCCGTACCGTACATTTTTTTAAGTACAAATGGTGTATCTACTTGCGTTTTGTTTAACTGGTATAAACAACTTCAATGGCAAATTATGATGGAGAAATAGTAATAAAGCCTCTGTAGAATATAAGATGTAGTGAATAGTATTTTCTCAGTATGTATGGCCAGATCGAGTAGGAAAGTATCTACCCTTTAATAGAATCCATCCATCCATAATTTAAGAGTTAGACTCTTATCGGTGGAACTGATGCAATTCCTGCCACTTCTCCCTGTCCAGAGCCATCTCTTTAACCTCCTTATACGACATGGCACCAGCACTTTTCTTTATTTGACTCATATAGTTTATCCGTGGTTTTCCCCTACCTCGCTTTCCTTATATTTTTCCTTCTATGATGTTTCTTATAAAGCTGTCATGTCGTATAATGTGGCCAATCATCTTTCCTCTTCTACTTTCTATTGTCCTGAGCAAGGTCCGCTTTTCTTTCACTCTTCTCAACACATCTTCGTTTGTGATCCTCTCTGTCCAACTTATTTTCTCCATCCTCCTCCAGCACCACATCTCAAATGCCTCCAACATATCCCTTTCTCTTTGTGTCATTGTCCACGTTTCACACCCATACAGTGCTATGCTCCAAACATAAGTTTTTATAAATTTCTTTTTCACTTGTTTTGATATTTTAGATGTAAATATATTTCTGTTTTTATAAAATGTTTGTTTTGCTATTGCTATTCTGGATTTTATGTCTTGTATACATCTAGCATCTTGTACAATAAGGCTGCCGAGATATTTGAATTGGATTACATTTTCTAATGGGTTATTTTCTATTTTTATTGTTCTGTGTGAGTTCAAACTAGCTTTGGATATGTTTAGTATTTTAGTCTTTTTAATGTTAATTTTAAGAGAAAATTCTTTAAATATGTTGTTCATGGTGTTTAAAAGTTCCTGTAGGTCATTCTGTGACTCTGCTAATGCCGCAATATCATCAGCAAATCGTATGAATTGTATTGTTTCTCCATTAAACTTAACACCCTTGTCTAATGTTTCTGAGATTTTCTTTATGGCTGATTCTATAAAAACATTAAAAATGAGTGGTGAAAGTGAACAACCTTGTCTTACTCCTTTCCTTATTCCTGCTCTTCCTCTCTCGTAATTAATTTAATAGAATATCGGCTTAAAATAGTAGTATTCATACTACTGCGTTTTGTTCGATGAGAGCCGGAGACCAAATTTCTATTCTTCTCTTACTTTTTATTGCCGTTTCTCATTCCCTCGAGTTCAACAACGACTTGGTCGTAATTTTTTAACTTTATATCTACAATGCTTGTTCAACCTTTACTTACTATTAAATAAAACGAAAGAGTTTGTTTGTTTGTTTAAATGCGCTAATCTCTGGAACTACCAGTCGGATTTGAAGAATTCTTTTTGCGTATGATAGACCAGTCCTTGAGGGAGGTTATAGGCTATGTAACATCACGCTACTGGCGACGGGAGTGGAGCAGTAACCAAAGATGTAACTTAACGCGGATGAAAAAGCGCCGCGAAAGGCTAGTAAAATGTACATTTTTTTTTTAACGCAGGAAGCTAGTTTTCTATAAGAAACAGCAAAGTTCTAGTAACTACTTCTATAATGCTTAAAAAAAACTATTATTTGTCTGAAGTAAGTACACAATACAAAGGTCAGAGGTCGAGGTCAAAAGATTCAGTACCTACTGTATACGCCCTCGTCCCACATTTGTGAAACTAATTCAAAAATAAGTAATAATACATCTGACAACGTTATGAACTTATCAATGCTATCATCTTATAAAAATATTTATACAAAGTTTTATAAATAAAATTGTCATTTAAAATGTCATAACATGTCATAAATTTGAACATGTGTTAAACTAAAATGGTCACGGACAAAAAGTTAATGACTACATAAAACATCATATTGCAATATAGCATCACGCCTGTTTTTCTCAGAGAGGTAGGCAGAGGTACCAAATCAGTTTTTGAAGTTATACTTCTTTTGGCGCGATTGGGAAAAATTATGAGAGTGAATTTTTACGATGCGCGCGCACACCGACTGAAAAAAAGCAACACCCTAAAGTTAGTTGCGAACCTTTTACACCCTGAAGTTAGTTGCGACCTTTGTGTGTCGTATCAGTACAAATAATCAGTGTGAATAAATAAAAAATATATTGGCGTTTATATCAATTCAATTATATTTATGACGGTGATAGATATTTTTTATTGATCATTTATCAGTAAAAATATTTATTTTGAATATTAGTGGTAAAAGTGGTTTTAATATACTGTTTTAAGTGCATTTATAGATTTGAGGTTAACTGTTATGTATGTATGCGTTGTGTTATTATTTGGTATTTTTGCATTGTTACGCTAAAGAAGTATAACTTCTTACGTGCGTACATGAGTACACACACTCTATTTGTTTTTTTGTATATATTAACCTACCAAAGTGACTGCACCCTGCCTGATGGTAAGCAATCAATGAAATCCCGAAGTGGTAGCCACCATACCAAAAGCCATCGTCTTAAACTGCTGGTATGGTGGCCTCCACTATGGTGGCTGGGAATGGAGTTAGGGGAAGGGAATGAGGGAGGCGAGGAAAGAGGAAAGGAGGGGAAAGGGCTTCTTTAAAGGGAAAACTTGACTTTTATTGCTGCAATATTTAAAGAACATATTACATTGGTACGATAACTAAGCAGGAGAGCTGCGTGCCTTTCGCTTAGGAGACACCTTCTTTCAATATCAAATATTATTAGAAAAGAAACATTTTATATTTATATTTATTCAGTATTAGCGACCCGTCCGTTCGCACTTCGCAAGATTTGATAACAAAATCGTTGAAATTCTTAAATACTTTTTATATAATACGCATGTATTAAACTTATACATCTTCGTGGAAACCAAATTAAATACCGTAACGTGTGTTATGTTATACACATACAAAGAAGCTCAGATGATAAAATCAGTATTCTTATAACGATGCTATCCATCAACTGACTAAACAATGAGGGAACGTGAATCAGATTGAAACCATGTTGGTTGTTAATCAATTCTCAATTTATTGTATACCAGAATGTATAAAAATGTGCGAGCAATTATGAAAGAGGAGTAATAGCGATAATTCTTCAAGCAATAGAATGCTTTATAAATTAAGTACTACACGCATACTGTTTAATGTCTTTGTATATTTTTTTATTTAGATTGAGTTGAAATGACGAAATGGGAGTACCTACGTGTTAGTGCTGTGTAAGATGCTATGGGTTTAAATATTTCATGGGACCAAACTTGGTGTGATTCAACGTTTGGATGTAATTTTTATCTTGATTTGTAAAGTTTGTAACCCGTGACGCATAATTCGATGCCAAGTGCAAAATAATCGTTAAGTAAAAAACTGTCTTTACAACTCATATTTTTTTTTTACACCAATAGACTAAAAAATATTTTTAACATAAACTTATAACACCTCTACCACACGTTTCAACAACAATACGGCGAAGCGAGAAATTACAGTGCATGACAAAAAATTGACCCAGTTCCTATTGGCTCTCGAATGAAACTTCTTGAGCGTTGATTACGATACTTTGAACAATGTGAAATGTATCGGATAATTGCAATTAAGTGAGAAATATTAACTAGTGAAAACTTCCGATTTACGTTTCTATAGAATCTTTCACTTTAAGATTTGTTATGGTTTAAAATCCTTCGAATGATGTTGAGTGACAGTTTAAGAAGTCTAGTGAACTAGGTGACATCAATATTTTTGTATAAGATAAAGAATTATTTTTGCTTAATAAGTTTATTAAATCTAGAAAATATATAAAATATATATTGATGTAAATAAAGTATCAAAACTAGTTGAACGATATTATTAGATTCGGAAAAGTTATTAAAAATTTAAATTTATTTTTATGTCACAATATTATTGCATAAGTAAATAGCATATTCTTGGACTAAATATACATTATGTATATGTATAATATATTAAATCTGCATATTATGTAGGTCGTATTAATTAATATTATCAGGGAGTCTGTCTATCTAAAACTTTTTATGCCTCAAAACCAATGTATAGTAGACCACATTTGACAAAATAATGATATAAAGACAAATAGACATTACTGTTTTATGATTATACGAACGACATTTATTCTAAAGGTGGTAAATCAATTTTATTGTTCAACAGTTTGTTTATTTAAACTTAATCTCTGGATTTTTTTATTTATTTTATTATAACTTCATACACATAGATATACTCGACTTAATGCTATTAGCATTCTTTACACTAGTCAACCTTGGGTGGTGCAGAGATAAATGTAGTAGAAATTTAGCACTCGGATTAAGATTTTCTTTTGCATTTGATAGCCTAATTCTTCAGGAAAGATAGGCTATTTAACATCATTTTACGGAAGCGGACCAGTAACGAAAGACGTAACTTAATACAGGTGAAACCGCGCACAACTATGCATTAGTAGTCGTGTACAATGCGTAGATAAATATTTTCGCAACAATATCTTATTGTAAATAACTTTAACCGCAATAACCACGTACTATTTAATAGATATTTCAAATATCTTACTTTCATTAAATTACAAAACAACTTTTAAAATATCTATTGTGGTGTTAAAGTACTATTACTTATTAGTAACATTCATTTATAAAATCTAGCAGATTCTTGTTTGTTGTTGCTGTGTTATTGATAGCAATGTCTTATTGATTTCAGTATGAATAGCCCGGTTCTCCGGTTTGAATGAAGCAGTACGTAGATACTTCCTAGCTGAATAAAACGCAACAGTAGGTATACTATTGCTTTGCGTATTCTATACTAACCATAATATACGGCTTATCTACTCATGTGATAATAGTAACTAAACTATTATTAAGTAGATAGAAATAGGAAGAAGAAACAATTCTCAAATACTTACGCATATTTTCTTAAGATGTTAGTTTTTATTTCAATATACATATTTATTTCGTGTTCAATTTAAATTTACAACATTTACTCCAAAAAAGTATTAAAACCTCTAAGAGAAATCTTTAATCCACAAAAAGTAGGCGTAGGTAACATTATTTTTTACGTACTACGTATTGATAGTTATTTATAAAATAATAAATTTACATATTCAACATCGATATTGAGTCGATGTCGAATTAATCAATTCGAGATCATAACATATAATAAGTTGTATAGCTTAATTATATATGGCATCCTAAAAGCGAGATTGAGGTACGAAATAAAGTACCTAATTCCAAAGTGTGACTTATCAAATTTATTTGCACAATAATTGAGGAACAAGCCCTGTTTCGCGTTCCTATTTCACAATTAAAATGTGATCTTAAATACCAATATTCATCTAAAACAATTAGATACTAAACTATAGTTAATTGAACAGATTAAGCTTATTGTTGCGACAAAAATTAAAAAATATTGTGTTAATTACCAATAACACTGTTTTCATTTTCCCATGAAATTTTTTCAGAATATCCGTATTATGGGCGGGCACAAATTACATGTTTTATTTAAAGAAAAAAAAAATTATTATATACCAAATTTTTGTGTCCCTTTTTAAGAACATTGTGATGACCAAAGAGTGGGAAAATTAGCATAGTACAAGTTCATATTAATAAAATTGTAAGAAAATAAAAAGAATAATAATTATAAACTATGTCCAGCCATAGTCGTCTTTTGTCGTTTTTCAGAGCAATAAACTTCTTTTTTAAAAATGTACTCAATGTATGACGGCCAAATTTAGACCACTACGCGCTACCACTAGTATAAAAAAGTCAACTGTCTATCCAAAATTGGGTTAGTATGCAACAACAAATTGAATTAAGTAAACATATAGTATGAATTTATAATATATATTATGAAGGAAGTAAACATTCAATACAATCCATAGATTTCCGCAAAGAAACAGCATATAACGGATTGTTTCCATACAATTAGCCGATACCTTATGTAGGTTCACATGCAATTAATTGCAACACGCTTACACCAGAGAAACGGAAAAGTAAAAACTTGATAATCATGCGAACCAATTCTCTCACCGTATTGTGTAAAATAATGTAAAGCAAAATATTAATGTGTATAATGGATGTAGACCACTTTTTTTGCTCGTAAGTGTAGTTAAGAAATTTGTCAAGCTTGGAACTTAAACGCTTTAATTTGTCGTGCTTATGCCATTCGATCTATCGTTTTAGCTTTAGAAATGTAAAATATAGGCAAGCAAAATTTTTTGACGACAGCAGCCATAGCAGCCACCCAGGTAATGTTGTATTCTAGTTGATAAGCAGTAGTTTTTAGTGTTCCTAAGTTGATCTCTAAACCTATTGAATCGAATAGCATAAACAAGATACAGTAAAACGTTTAACCCATGGACACTACTGTAGACACAATAGATTTTTATTGTCATCACGGCCATATACGTTTACTGTCTCGGAAGGTGTTAAGTTCCAAGCTTGACAACTTTTTTCTATACACTTGCGACCAAAAAGTGGTCTACATACATTATACTTATTAATATTTTGCTTTACATTATTAATTTTGTCTGATGCCTAATCAGACAAAATTTCACACAGTGTTTTTATTTACTAGTTTTTAAGACAGTAATTATCGTCTTACATTAGGCGATTTGATTGCTCGTCCCCCACCATAGGCATTATGAGAATTATAAAAGAAATAACTATTGTTTTTGGTTTTAATGTTGATGATGCTTACCTTCTATGAAAGAAAATTTAATACGATGCGGTAGATAACCAGAATTATTAATTAGCCTTACTACTTACGTACTTACTATGATAATTATTATGGTGACAGCAATACATTATTTAAAAAAAAAATAGTTCTCAGTGTTGGTAACAGAGGCGCTGTTCACTTTTGACATAAATATTTAGTCAAGAGACACAAGTTAATTCATAGCAGGGCTACATATTTACCAAACAAAATTATTTATCTCTTAGAAGTTAAAACACATAATCTTCATAAGTTCGAAGAATTATAAATTAGGAATAGTAATCTATTTGATTTATATTTAACATGAAACCGAGGGAAGCAGCAGTAATAACCGTGTGAATCGTTTAAAAAGGTTAATCACTTTTGTCACGCACATCAAGACTCCATTTTCTAAAATACATGTACATCGAGACCCTCCATGTCTTGAAAAGTATAGCTATTAATTTTCGTCGATGTAAGAACGTCTGACAATATATGATGTAAATTATCACTGTTAGTTAGAAAAACAACTAGTAAATATGATATTGGTCAATTTTGATTCTGCAGATCAGATGGTGGTAGCTCAATGTAAAATGCCTAATAATTTTAGATCAAAAACGAGTAACCTAAACGCTGAGAGAAAAGAAGACGATAATAATGATAAAACAGCTACGAAGGTTCAGAAATTACCTCTAAAAGTTCTACCAGCTTGTAATAGAAAGATAATTACGCTATTCATTCATAACTCATGTAACAATGGAGATTTTACAGAAACAGAACATGCCGTTTTTGCTGCAGCAATGACAATACAGAATGACGGAGGAACAAAACGAGAATTCGCATGTCAATGCTAAACTACATGTATACTTTCTTTCAATACTAAATTGGCAATTTAAATTTGAAAGTAATCGTCAATTTTGCAGTCAATAGACACAATTCTAAACAATTTAACACAAATCACTGTCCGTATGTGTACTACTACAACACAGAACCACCCAATGTTCAAGATACTGGACGTAGATGTTATAAGAACTACCTTAGAAATTTCTCAGGTCTCAGAGAATCAAATCTGAGACTTGAAAGTCGTGTTAATCTTACCACACGGAAGCAGTATATAAAATTATAAAAATTGTATTCTCACTCGGACACTTTAATAGAGTAACACCAGATGATTATTAAGGTACTTATATTATGTATGATTAGGTAAAGTAAATAAAACATTTTAAATTATTTGTTTAATTACTTAATCTATACTATTATATAAAGAGGAAGAGATTGTTTGTTTGTGTAAACGCGCTAATCTCTAGAACTACCAATCGGATTTGAAAAATTATTTTTTCATATGATAGCCCAGTCCTCGAGCAAAGTTATAGGTTATGTAACATCACGCTACTCGCGACAGGAGCAAAGCAGTAACCAAAGACGCAGGTGGAACTGCACTGCGGCCACTGCGGGCAGCTAGTTACTTAATATTTGCTTATGTTTTATATTAAGTATTTGTGTTTGTGTAGAAAAACATAGTTTAAAGTTGTTGATTAGATGACAGAATCCAGAAAAAAAAAATCTAGACAAATGAACGAAAAGTGTCAGAAAAACTAAATAATTCAAATGTTACCTGCACTAGATTTAAGGGCGCTCTTCCCGGTGGTGTACTAACTTGACTGGCCACCAACGATGCTAGCGCCACCCTTTGGTTGCCAGACATAGCCCTGATAATAGGCAGGATCTGTGCAAATTTCCCGACATGGTCCTTTCTCTCAAAAGCCCTTAACACTGCGTCTTTTATCAACCCTTCTTTGGCCCTTATCTTATGAGAAGATTTATAATTTTTAATCAACGTTCTTCTCGGTGCCGTGCCATATTCCTCAACATTGTCTTGCCTATCTTCAAAAGAGTCTATGTTGTATTGTGGTCTGTGTGAGTTTGTCACTCCTGTAGGCTTCACTATTCTCACTGGAGGTTCTACAACAGTTGGATAGTGTCTAGACTCCTGTGCTATCATTACTTCATCGGGATCACTGAATACAAAGTCTGATAAATCATCTTCAGCTTTCAAAACTACGACAAATGCCGCAAGAAATATAGCTTTAAATAAAGCCATTTTGAAAATGTAATATATTTTAAAACACTTATTTTAAAATTTACTCATATCACAACACAAACACATACTATTTTTTTTAATTTTCTCCGCGCGTTTGTTTTGTTAACAACGATGCGCGCACGGCGTTGTCTACGGGTAGAAGCCGAATGGCCGCATGCGATCTCCCACACACGCGTACAAACTCTCATCTTGTACACACAGGTGTCGGATAATGCCGGAACTGACAACTTTCACCGCTATGAGGTCATTTATTCTCAAAATCTGATAAGTTCTCTTATCAATACACAAAGACTTATTATATAATGAACAGTTAATGGTGCTATCAAATGATACAAGTCCTATCCGACCTATTATATAACTTAAATGAAAATCTTATATATATTATATTCATCACTAAATTATGGTATTGATGCACACAATTATAAAATGCTTTCTCATAGTTATCGAATGTTAAGAAATCTATCATGGTGTAATGATTGGCAAAATTTGATAAGTATAAAAAAGTTTCTAGCATCACACCAATGTCAACTTTAAGTAGAAAGCTTTATGGTTGATGTTTGAATGAAGATATAGATAGCCAAGTTAGATAATATATAGCTTCTTATAAAACTATTCGTAGATATATTATACGCATTGACGATATGGCAAAAAGTTGTCAGTCTATTGTGGCATTATCTGAATGATCACAACTTCTGATATTTGTAAAAGCATTTATATTCGGTTGAAATAACTTTAAAACTGAGATAGCTGCTTTGTCAGCTGCTTTCTCCAGGTTCTAAGTTCATGAGTTTAATATGCCTTTTCTTAATCACTTACTTACCAAAAGACGTGCCGATTGTTCGTCTGCCTCCATTCACAAAAACAAAGCAATCGTGAGTAGGTATTATCCTATATTCGTGATTGTTTACTTATTATTAAGAGATTCTTTACGTCTACATACACAATGTAATAACTTATGTACAGATACATTTACGGTCTGATTGCAAACAATGTAAAAACATTATGATGGGTAACATCTACTTAACCATCTAAAATTTGTTGTATAAATATATTTAAGTCTAGTACTCGTCGTCTATACTCATGTGAGTTCTTCTTGTAATTATCTTGACTTTTATCATCAGTAAGTATAATTTTAATCGAAACATGTCCATTCCTACGCGAAAATATGTTTTCTTTTATAAGATTAAGTACAATGTTTTCCTTTACAATAGAAGCAGCTTCAAATGAAGGCCAAGACATAGTTACAATTGTCTGCACGTCAATGTTTCGGTGTCAATAATAAAATTATCTGTTAATTATTTATATCATCGAACGAGCAATCAGTTTATTATTATATATTATTGTCAGTTTATTTTTAATAAAAATATTACGAAACAAGTAACATCATTGCTATAGTAAACCTAAACGTAATTAATATTTATGCTAAATGACTGTCAGAATCAGATGGTAAATTATGATTACACGCTCATTACCTAGATTCTAAGTTTTTATTAGCCTATTGTTGTTTGTGTATGTACTAAGTAGTCTATTAATGTTCCTAAAACACACTGTTATTTATTTTATTTGTCTTTAACCGTGCAAAACTTTAAGTTAATATTGTGCATTTGCTTTGCAAACTTCAAGCTCTGCTGAGTATATCGAAAAATTCCTAAATCTCGTAAACTGCAATGAATTACATACATACATAACTTCACGTTTTTCATCCCCGTAGTTTTAGGCAGAGTTCACCACCCACTTTTCTCCATTTTTTATTTATTTTAGGTTTCATGTAACATGCCGCAATGAATTGAAAAACTTAAATATTTAATAATAATATCACAACAACTACACACAACGTCATCATAAATGAGTTTTAGATATTCTTTTCTTCATATGGTGTGTTCTTCTTCTTTTTTCGATGCCTCTCCAACAAGTGGAGGTTGGCAGTTAGCTCTGCATGTTTGTCTCAGTCCCTTGCAAGGCGAAACAGGTCGGCGGCGCTAGAGATCCGCAACCAAGACTTGTGTCTACGACCCCGTCGTCTACTTTCAGCAACTTTTCCCATCATACTGAGTTGCAGTAGTTCGTACTAGTGATGCCTAAGCATGTGACCCAGGCATGCAACTTTGTGCTGTATGATGGTCTGCAAAAGCTTGCGTTTTTGACCAACTCGTCGCAGAACTTAGACGTTGGTAATTTTATCAAAAATCAAAAATCAAAATACATTTATTTCAGATAAAATTTCCATAGTAGTAATAAAATAGTAATAAATAATAAATAAATGGTCAGCATATAACAATAATCAACAATCAAAATAATAAAATAACGCAATGAGAAAGAATTAGAATACAATAAATTTGGAACAGAAATAATATAATATAAAATAATATAAATAAAATTTACTTTGTCAATGCATTAATTAATTAATTATTCAATGGTACAATAAAATTTTGGCATAAATAAAATAACAATACAATAAAATGTCAGTCTTGTCCAGTGATGATTTTTATCCACTTGAATTGGATCGGACACCGGACAGTCTAAACGGGAGGCAATCATCTTGAGGATGCCGTTGCTACTGTCTCTCAGTCTTCTTAATAATGAAGCTACTTTTTTACGAATTATTGCATTATATCCATCCGTGTGAGCTTCTGCAAACATTAGTGATGCGCTGCAGTAGGGAGAATGGAGGAGGAAATTTTATGCGTCTAGGATATTGCTATTGAGTTTGAAATAAAAAAAATATAAAATTATTTTTAGAAAAAAAATGAAAACCGACTTCAAACAACACCTACATGTTCAATCCTTAACTAAAAAGTAGAAAATAATATTTTAATTACTTCATAGCAAAGAACATTAAGGGGGAATCAACGCAATCCTTGATAACTATATAATACTTTACTATTTATAGTTTTTAATCAGTTATTTTGGAGTCGGTGCCAGCCAAGAACCAACTTGGCTTGACGACTACCAAATTATAGTGATAATCATAGTCTACTGCTTCTAAAGAATGAAGACGCTGAAAATGAAATGACGCAAATGGTCACTCAACCAGGGCCACTTCGTTTCTAACAAAAAATGAATTTTGAAAATCACTTCGCACTTGTAGCATGGACATGTCAATGTCAGATAATTCGTCGCAAAAGACATCGACGTGTTGCTTTACACGTCTTCACTTCTTGCAAACGTTTTGTTACAAAATATTAAATTGAAGCCAAACTACTAAATCATTCTTTATAAAAAAAACATGGGACCTCATTTCGGAGTATACCCTTTCAAATAAAAGAAAAATTTTCCAAATTGGTTTATAAATGACCGAGTTCAGTTGTAACAAACATACAACCACTGAACCATTTCTTATAATAAAAAAATGGGACCAATTTCAGAGTATACCTCTCAAATAAAAAAAAAAAATTTCAAATTGGTTCATAAATGACCGAGATATGAGGTAACAAACATACAAAAAAAAAACATACGACCCGAATTATTGATAACCTCCTCCTTTTTGAAGTCGGTTAAAAAGTGATAAATCATATTGACAACTTCTGTGGTTTGGTAGTACTGTGTTTGGACTGCCACGCAGAGGTCGCGGGTTCGATTCCCGCTCAATGCAAATGTTTGTGTGCATGAACATGGCTATTTGCATTGGTCTGGGTGTTGCTATGTATAATAAGTAAAAAAAGTATATAAGTATGTTTATCCTCATTCTAGAACCCATATCACAAGCTATTAATATATGCTTACTTTGGGTCTAGATGGCGTTGCTTGGTTTTTGTGGTATTATTATTATTATTTTATTTATTTCATTATTAGTATTATTATTAAATGCTTCAACACATTTTAATAAATTGTAATAAGATCAAAAGTGTGAATGAATCCATGGTTACTGAGCTGAGGGGTCAATTGTCACTATTGCACGTTGAAAATATGGATTACCAGGATCAACTAAATAGACTGCAAATGGAAATTAGATCCTACAGTAGCTGTAATGAAGAGTATACAAGGTTACTGAGCCGCAACACTGAATTAGAGATCGACCTGAAAGAAGCCCACATGGAGATAACTTCACTTCAAGATCAACTACAGGTACTCAGTTGTGTTGAGACTCAGAGCTTGTACACTGAACTCCTAGGTGAAAAATGTGATACACTATATAGGCCTAATACCGTTCACAAGGCAAGATTAAGATTTAATATTAGTAGTAATAAGCAAATTAGAAAATACTCTAGAATTAAGAAATTAGTAAACAAACTTCAATTTAATGTTAAAAAGTCACATCAATTTAAAAAACTTTCATTTAATAATAAAGAGTTGGTGAATGAGTGTGGGACATTGCTATCACAGCTTGAGGACTGTCAAACCCAGTTAGCTGACAGTAGATTACTATATGAAAGACACACACAGGAGCTTCAGTTGCAATTATCTGATTTAGAAGCTCGCTTGACAAAAATATGTCTCCAACATGAGAAAGAGACATATGAGTACATTCAAAAATATGATGAGGTTGCCAAAGCTGGTAGTTATTTCACTAACAAATAACAATCTATGTTCAATGTGTTTGTCATCAACGGCCTATACTCAGCCTTCATTAGGCAATGTACATTCACATAGTAATCAATGTAACGACTTGCCTACTGATCATCCCACCTCCATAAACCAAGTTCGATTTTCTAGTAGGGAACCAGCCATAAATAGTACACAAAATGTTGTAATGTTTTCTGATCAATTTGGCTCGGGCCTAGGTAGCATGATTAATATCCTCACTGATAGGCCTATTGTAAACTATTGTTCACCTGGAGTGAAATTCAGTATTTTAGTTAATAATTTAAAGAATTCTGTCCTGAACTCTAACTCAACAGTGATTATAATGTATGGTGATAGCCTATCAGTCACTAAAAAGGACATACTAGATTTAACTGAAGTCATGATAGCGCTTCACAACAGTGTAGGATGTAAGTTTATTATCTGTGCCTTACCTTATTCACATGCACTTACTGAGTTACAAAATGTGCACATAGGCAAATTAAATTTATTACTTTATAATTGTACACATAGTCATAGTGACTATATTTTGTTTTTTGACACTAATATATTTATTAGTTCTAATTTTTATTTGACAAAAGATACTATGTATCTACCATTTAGTTATAAGCGACTTATTGCTAAATTATTAGCATATAATTTACTATTTGACACAAGTACCAGTAAGGTATTGAAGAATTTGACAAATGTTTGTAATAATTTACAAATATGTTATACAAACACATCTGCTAGTTTAAACTAGTTGATGAGACAATGGATAAGCAGGCTCTAAATATAGTTCATCAAAATATACAGGGCTTATCCAGCAAAGTGTTAGAAATAGATTTATTTTTGAAAAAGTACAATGCTCAAATTTTATGTGTTACTGAACATTGGCTAAAGATGGAACAATTATTATTATTTAATAATGAATATTTTTCTGTTGGTAGTGCATTCGTAAGAAAGAAGACTATACATGGTGGCTCTCTGATATATGTATGTAGTAGTGTTAATTATAAGGAACGTAAAGATATAGCAGATCTTTCTATTGAGCGCACTATTGAGTTGTCCTGTGTTGAGCTTAAGCAATATATTGTGGTTTGTGTGTACAGGCCACCTCAGAGTGATTTTATTCTTTTTGAAACAGTTATGGAAGATGTAATGAAACGTTTAAGCTCTGTCAATAAGCATGTAATAGTGTGTGGTGACTTTAATGTCGACTTACTTGTTTAATCACAGACTAGTATTAGATTAATTAGTTTATTGAAATCATTTAATTTAAAATATTTATTTTCGGAACCTACTAGAATTACATCACATTCTGCTACATGCTTAGACAACATTTTCTGCAATTGCAAATATATAGATAAGGCTATTCTGAATGACCTAACATCGGATCATTGTGGGCAAAAAGCTGTTTTTCCTTTAGGCACAACTACTAAAGGGAGTAAGATCACGTGTAGGCCAATGACCTCTGTTCGCCTAAACCGTTTCACTGAGAGTGTTGCTGCAGCAGTCACTCACATAGATCCAAGCCACGATGATCCAAATGTGCTTTACGAGTCCTTGTTTAGCACAATACAATCAGCGTACAATGCATCATTTCCAACTAGAACTTTTACCAAAAACATCAAAATAAAGTTCTGTGATTGGGCAACATCCGGAATATACAAAAGTAGAGCTAAGTTGTATGAACTTTATGGTATGAAACAATATAATTTTGATCCAGTCTTTATTCAATATGTTAGGGATTATTCAAAAATCTTTAAAAAGTCATGTGTTGCCGCTAAGTCCTTGTATTTAAGTAATAAAATTAAACAGTCCGAGAACAAAATAAAAACAACTTGGAATGTTATTAATAGTGAGACTGGTCGTATTAAATTGAAAGATAACAATTATGAGTTAAACATTAAGGACAATATTATTTCAAATAATACAGATGTAGCCCACATTTTTAACGACTACTTTGTTAGCATACCAGTAAAGACAACCAGCTCCTTAAATTCTTGCCCAATCAATGCTGAGCATTTACTTAGGAGGAATGTGAAAGAGTGTGACGTCCCTTTTAATTTTAATTATGTTAACCCAAACGACATAATAAAAGTGTTCAAGTCACTACATTCAAAAAACACTGCTGACTTGTGGGGTTTTTCAGTTAAATTAGTTGAGAGTATAATTATAAATATAGCACCATATCTAGCTGCTATCTTTAATAAAAGTGTTGATGTAGGAGTATTTCCTGATTTAATGAAACATAGTAAAGTAGTACCTTTGTTTAAAAACGGCTCTAAGAGTGACCCTAGTAATTTTAGACCAATATCTATACTGCCAGCTATTAGTAAAATTTTTGAGAAAATTATATTGCAGCAATTAGAGAGCCATTTTAACTTTCATAAATTACTACATAATGAGCAGTATGGTTTTACGAAAGGTCGTTCAACTACAGATGCAGGCGTTACACTAATAAAACATATTTTTAACGCCTGGGAAAATAAAATGGATGCTATTGGTGTTTTTTGTGATCTCTCTAAAGCATTTGACTGCGTCGAGCACAATACGCTCTTGAGAAAACTCAGTCACTATGGGATCAGGGATGTTGCACTTAATCTAGTTTCCACCTATCTAAGTGATAGAGTGCAATACGTTGATGTAAATGGAAATAGGTCCTTAGGGTTACCTGTTGCTATGGGCGTCCCACAGGGCTCCATTCTTGGTCCTTTTCTATTTTTGGTGTATGTAAATGATTTGCCGTACTTTGTACAGGATTTCTGCGATATAGTGCTATTTGCAGACGATACGTCTCTTATTTTTAAAGTTAACCGTAAAGACCCTAATTTCGACGTTGTAAATGGTTCGCTCGCGCAAGTCCTGAACTGGTTCACGGTAAACAATGTTCTACTTAATTCCAAGAAGACAAAATGTATAAAATTTTCTATGCCAAATGTCAAAAGTGCAGGTATAAACCTGGTTTTAAATAATGAGTCAGTTTCAATCGTAGAGTCCACAGTTTTCTTGGGCTTAACTTTAGATTGCAAACTTCAGTGGGAAGCCCATATTTCGTGTCTCGCAGGTAAACTCAGCTCAGCGGCTTTTGCTATCAGGAAAGTTAGGCAACTTACTGATGTGGCAACCGCCAGACTAGTCTACTTTAGTTATTTTCACAGCGTTATGTCTTACTGCATATTGTTGTGGGGTAGGGCTGCTGACATTGAAACCGTTTTTATTATTCAAAAACGAGCTATACGTTTTATCTACAACCTAGGTTCACGAGACTCCCTGAGAGAGCGATTCAAAGAGATAGGTATATTGACAGTTGCATCTCAATATATATATGCTAATGTTGTTTATGTTAAGAGTAACATTAGTCTATATACTAGGAATTGCGATGTGCATGAGATTAACACCAGGGGTAAGCATAAACTGGTTGGCTCACACTATCGCTTACATAAAGTCCATAATTCGTTTACGGGACTTGGTGTACGTTTATTTAATAAATTACCTATCGACATAATGGATAAACCCTTAGACAAATTTAAACAAATTGTCAAAAAACATTTAATACTTAAGGGTTACTACACTGTTAATGAGTATCTGAACGATAAAAGTCATGGGATGCTCGCTTGACGAAGGAGTAAATTAATTTTACTCTTAATTTTAATGACATTATACTTTAAAGGACATATTTTTGTTAATTATTGTATGAATGACATTTTTTATGATTATTATGAATGACATGCTTTAACAAATAATTTTTTGACATTAATTTATTGATACATTTTGACATAATTTATAAAATGATTTTTTTTTTGTATTAATTTTAAATGACATGATGCTCGAGCCATATTTGAACAGTTAAGTACACATTTTGTATAGTTTTGTTAAAATTGTATACTTAGTATTGTTAATTTTTTTTTTACATTGTAATTTGTGAAATAGAGGTACATTGTGAACTCCTGTGGTAAATTAAGTTCATCTTACTTTATACTTATACCAAAAATTAACAGTTTATATAATATCTACATAGAAACATTTATCACAGTTCACATGTTGCCTTTACCTTTTATAGCAATATGCAAATTGAGGCAGCTTGTAAAGCACACATTTTACTTTTTAATTTTCTTTACAACATAGAAAGCTGTAAGTAATTAAGTATCTATAGAGTTAAGTGTATTGCCTGCGTCACTTTGCATGCTACTTGAAACTGTAACTTACAAAAATTGTAATAACCTGGCGATTAAAAAGAGTGGCCTGAGTTTCTTGCCAGTTCTTCTCATGGCTCTACTTCGTCAGCGAACTGGCTGTAGGTTAATTTGCTGACATTTTGTAAACTTTGACGTTCATAAGTGTTAATTTAATTAACTTAAATGAATAAACATATATTTCATTTCATTTCATTTCATTTCGAAGAATCATGACAAAATAATGTGCTGTTTGCAAAGAGTAGCAACACGGTATGCTAGCAGTAAATTGTAAACGGTTGGATACATTTTTGTGTCATTGTGTCTTAAACGAGATTGACGAATGAGATGTGGCTAGACATTTTATTTGATTAACTTTGACTTTATCCAGTAAAAGATTTCAAATAGTTTTACGAAACTTAATATGCGTCGTGTTATGAAGTGTAAAATTTTGATTGCTTATATTGCCACTAAAAACGCTAGGTCTAGATAATAATATACTGTAAGAAATTAAACTTCTCTTTTTTTCTTACATAAAATAAATTACAATTATATTCCATCTACATATTAGGTACTCAGACGTCGAATTGTTGCAACCAGCCAGCTACATATAGCTGAAAATCTTTATTTGTCAGATAAAATGGAAAACAACTTCACAAAAATATAAGTAGGTACATTGAGGGTCCATCTTTTGATTTCACGGGAGATGGCTGTCATTTATTTCATCCACATTTTTTCTATTTTTATCACTGTAATATACCATTAATATCATCAACAAGAATATTATTCTACACTTGACGCTGGCAGAAATAGCTGACACAATCGTTGGCTCTGTTGCCAAAAAAAAAAAGGAGAAGAAGTAGGTACATAATTGTTACTCAATATAAAACTATACGCTACAAAGTCGTCAAACGTGCAACTACAAATAACTAATATACATTTATGTATGCGAGTTGCGGTGATCATTGTTCATCATAGCGCACTCGCTACTTTCATTATACCGCAATGATTATTCCACACAGGTACGCACAGGTTGTTTTAAATTGTCGATAAATGTTTTATAAATACAATAAATGCTTCTATACCTTTTTTTATTACCTCAGATAAGCCTACAGCTTACCTGGTAAGGGACGAAATTCGCGTAGCTACTGCTTATAAAAAAATAATGATTTCTTTAAAACTCATTTTAGTAAGAACATAATTATCAGGGGCCCTACCACAGCCTCATATAGCAATCTTTTTATATCACCTTACTTTGTCTCTATCCTTGTTTTAAAGGTACAAAAGAAAAAAAAACACAAAGTAATATTAAAATAATACCGCTATAAGAGAGAGAGTGATAGGCTCCCAGAGCAGTAAGGAAACACTGCAGCAGAGATAATTCGTACACAAAAATTCTGTGTAGCATTACTTACTACGAACATTATACCTTTTCCGTCTCTTTTGCCAGTCATAATGTGCTTCTCGAAGTTTTCACTATCTTTTCTAGCAATGCGACCGAAGTATTCTAAAACTCTGCGTAAACACTCGGATGACAGCCGCAAGGAGATATTGAGTTCTCGCAATAGGGCAAAGTAATGACTAAGTAAACTAATGACCTGACATAGTAAAGCAAAGTAAAGTTTGATTTATTTTGAATATGTTCGTAGCAGATACCAAATTTTATTTATGATAGAAAAAGTGTAATTTTCATCAAATTACCCCATTGACCTCGTTAGCAGAACTGAATACACAGTCAACATACTAACTCATTTCCCGTGACGACAGATTACATTACACCGTAAGATTCACACACCCTGTGCACTCTGTGTTACGCACAACGAACAACAGTTCAATCACAAAGAAAGTAACAAATATTATCGCCAAACCGCAAACTGCTAATACACAAATTGTTTCCTTCTTTCGTTTACAACAATATCGTAATAAGCTGCTCTTCTTGCTTCAACTGCAATTATATTGTAATATTTGCTAGAATTTATAGAATGCGAGTTATGACACAATATCTGACGTCAGAATTTACCTACATTTTTTAGATTTTAATAGCTTTCCGCGGCGCGGTTTTACCTGCGTCTTTGCTCTGCTTCCGTCGCCAGTAGCGTGATGTTACATAGCCTATGACCTTCCTCAAGATCTGGGTTATCATACACAAAAAGAATTATTCAAATCTGACTGTTAGTTGCCTCTCCAACTCTGCAACAGAGTTTGTTTGTTTGTTTGAACGCGCTAATCTCTATTAGCGCGTTCAAACAAACAAACAAAGCCTTCCGCTTTAAATAATATTATAGTTGAGACACCGCCAGTCACAGACCTATCTCTTTTATGAGCATTGATCACTAAACTTAAACACCAATAAGGATGACTTATGTACCTATATTTTACTAGCTATTTCTGTCTGCTTCACTTTAGTAGGTATTTTAATACTTTCTATGACATGATTAACTTTCCGCGGCAGAATTATGCAAATCATACTGGTAGTTCCAGAGATAAGCACGTTCAAACAAACTAACTAACTCTTTCGCTTTATATAAAAGTACAGATATAATATAAATAACAAATCTTTAAAATTGTGGCATCGGTCTCGTGTCTCCCCTGTATGAGTCTTGTTGTGTCCCCTAGTTTGGGGAGTTATCAAACTTACTTTTAAAATTATATTTTGAGTACTCGTGCATCCCTGTCACCCCTCCGGATCAGTAGTAGGTACTACTTAGTAGTTCAACTGGTAGTACTGGCAGTAGTATGTCTGTCATTCCCACAATTAAGACGAATATAATGACACCTCATATTAATATATTAAAATCCATTCAACCACTTAGACTGTAAAGTGTGCCAAATATAAACACATGCCTGAAGTATACATACATACGCTCGAAAAACATTACCTCCCTTGACATCAGCAGTGAAAACGGCGACTATATACAATTTACAGCTAAATCTAGATTTCCTTCCCTTTATCGTATAGGCTTAGGAAGTACATAAAAATTTAAAATAGATAAGTATTGCTTGTTCGGTTTTTGTTTTGATTAACTTAACTAATTACTTTATATAATCAAATTAATTTTCTTGAATACGGAAACTGTATTTAATTTAATACATCTTTCCTACACACTTATTTACAGGATGTCCGTCGCTGATCAATAATAATAATTTCGCCTATTTATTTCTAAAGAGACTACTTAGTGTCTGGCGGCCACTTATAATACATCATGCTCCCCAACAACTCCATTATCAATTTTTTCATATACCACTAAGCGAAACAATAGTAAATCATACCTACCTACTCCCCGATCTTCTGTACGTACGACTTACGTGTTAAATGTGGTACGTTGGCGAACAACATCGAAATATAAAAAATAGATTAAGGTCTTGGCTATTAAAATTATCATATGATGAGGCAGAAAAGATGATTAATGTTGTGAAATAAGTTTGTGCACGCACCACTCTGACAACACACTCACGCACGCACGCACACACACACACACACACACACACACACACACACACACACACACACACACACACACACGCACGCACGCACGCACGCACGCACGCATACACACACACACACACACACTTTTTTATTTTTTTTTTATTTTTTCCTTGTATATTTTATTTTATTTTGCATTGTATGATTTCAACAGCTAAATATTTAAACAATGTTAATCTTGTTACAAATCTATAGGTAAATCCACTTTATTGGCACCCAAGATACAGGCTTGCCTAGTTTGGGGTCAATGTTAAAACTATGTTATGTACTTACTTTTGGAAATAAAGTTTTTATTATTATTATTATTATTATATAATCAACGCCATCTATTACTTCAATATAAAACTATAACGAAAACAATGCAAAGTACTAATAAAGTTATTGATTGTTTCTTACGATCGAAGTTTTTCATATGACCAACTCCAAAATTTTTACTACACATTTAATAGATGTCGCTTTTAATTTTAAGCGAAAAAACTTGGCAAATAACATCGCAGCTAGTGCAGTATTACGCTACGTTTTATTTTTTATTTGAGAGTTTATTAAATCAACATAATTATTGATTATACATCAATTCTTAACATTTTTGTTTGGTGTCTATCAACTTTTTTAAATTGTCTACCTGAAGGCGTCTACCGAGAGGCATAGGGTTTTCCACAAGGAGAGAATGCTATACTCACCATGCCTGGTGACTGCAAGAGGGTGATGTAATTAATATACTTTCGATTTTTGAAGTTATACTTCTTTTGGCGCGATTGGGAAAAATGATGACAGTGAATTTTTACGATGCGCGCGCACACCGACAGAAAAAAGCAACACCCTGAAGTTAGTTGCGAACCTTTGTGTGTCGTATCAGTACAAATAAACAGTGTGAATAAATAAAAAATATATTGGTGTTTATATCAATTCAATTATATTAATGACGGTGATAGATATTTTTTATTGATCATTTATCAGTAAAAATATTTATTTTGAATATTAGTGGTAAAAGTGGTTTTAATATACTGTTTTAAGTACATTTATAGATTACTGTTATGTATGTATGCGTTGTGTTATTATTTGGTATTTTTGGATTGTTACGCTAAAGAAGTATAACTTCTTACGTGCGTACATGAGTACACACACTCTTTTTTTGTTATATGTTGATTTTTGTTATGTTATATATATTAAGTATGTTTAGATTACTTTTTTTAAATTTATGTTTATATTACTTTGGCACGCTCTACAGCCTAAATGGCTTGATGAATTTTAACATAATATGAGGTATCATTAGATTTGTATTGATTGTGAAAGTTACAACGGGTGTATAAAAATTTCAATGTAGCGTCAGCACGAAACATATAATTTCTTTCTTTTAAGTTTGTTTTAGGCAGGCGGTTTTTTTGTTTTTTAATAATATATTTTGTTTGGAACACATGAAGAAGCTAAAGTTGTAGTAGTAGGTAGTAGTTAGTTAAAAATATTAATCAGATCCTCATGGTATTACGAAAAGATATGTGCAATAATGTACCTAGAGAAATGAAATGCCACAAACATTAACTTTATCCTTTAGAATAGCAAAAACCTTATAATATTGTAACATCACTCCATTAAAATCGACTCTTAAGTATTTACTCAGCCGAAAAACATTCATTGCTGGGCATAGGCCTTACATAATTTTTGCAAAACTCTTAAGTCTCATTAGAGAGTTACCAAGCAGCCCAATAATCCCGTTGTCCTCTTCCTTTTCCCTTTTCCTTCCTCAGCCTTTCTCTCTACATGATCTGCATCGACTTGGTTGTATTTTTAAAAAGCATATTTTTTTCAATGCTTTGAGAAAAAGTGCGTTCATAAGTTATGGCTTAGAGCATTAAACCAACAGGAGTGGACACGCGCTCTATTTCCCTTGCGCAAAAGTCTGCCACTTTCGGCGGGGGACGGGGTAACGCGAGCAACGCACACTAATTACAATGTTAACTACTAATGCATTTTTAAATCGCGTCGTTATACACGCACACAATAAAATTATTACACACTAGCTTAAACTAAACACACACAATCACATTCACACACAGGGACATCTATTAGTTTACGCTTCCTTAGCATAAAACAGTTAGAGCTTGACTCTGTCGATATTTAGTATCGATGTTTAGGATTTCATATAAGTACGCGAAAGATTTAATTATTTTCATGATTATTATGTTTGCTTATTAAAATGAGCATTATCTTATATTATATAGAACAGTTTTAGGTAATAATAATCTATTATAATTTTAAGGTTTTTTTATATTTAAGCACTTTGAAATAGATGAAAGTAAAGTAAATAGTTCATAAACATGAATTAACTAGAAGTAATTCTGTTGATTCATGTTTATGTCAATATTACAGGAAGAATAAATCAGTGTTTCTAACTAGCACACTTTTTCGTAATTATTATCAAAAAAGCCCGTCATACGGTCGGGCTAAATTTATTTGTTAAACATTGTTCGACAACAAATCTGGTTATGCGGTCGGGCTCTCCTACTATGTTTACTAATGTTTATTCAATACTTCCGATCCCTGATAGTACGGAACCCTCGGCGCGCGAGTCCTACTGGCATTAAGCCGTTTTTTTTTTAAGTTTTTTTGGCGCGATTGGGAAAAATGATGAGAGTGAATTTTTACAATGCGCGCGCACACCGACAGAAAAAAGCAACACCCTGAAGTTAGTTGCGAACCTTTTACACACTGAAGTTAGTTGCGGATCTTTGTGTGTCGTATCAGTACAAATAATCTGTGTGAATAAATAAAAAATATATTGGCGTTTATATCAATTCAAATATTTATGTATGTATGCGTTGTATTATTATTTGGTATTTTTGGATTGTTATGCCAAAGAAGTATAACTTCTTACGTGCGTACATGGGTACCCACTCTTTTTTTTTATTTTACTACTGCGCACAAGGATGTATGTTCAATAACTACCACCTGTTGAAATCTGTTCTAGTGTGGATTAAAGATTGTAATTAATTATTACGTGTCAATTTTACGTGTATTACTCCTAAGTATGTATGTATATTCAAACCAAATAATACTTTGAATTAATTGTCTGTTGCGTGTTTCTTGGACCTGTCCAGGGCATTTGACCTGGTCTCATACGAATTGCTGTGGTCAAAAATGTGTCGAGACACTAGTTTGTCCCCTGAAATTATATCTATATTTCAATACTGGTATAAAAATCAGAAAAATGCTGTGAGGTGGGCAGCTAGTAAATCAGAGGATTATGAGCTGGAGTGTGGAGTGCGTCAGGGGGGTTTGACCTCACCGAAATTATTTAATTTGTATATGGATCGCCTGATTGAGAGGCTCAGCGGCACCGGCATTGGGTGTCATATTGATGGTATTTGCGTTAACAACATCAGTTACGCGGATGACATGGTGCTGCTCAGCCCTTCAATCGGTGCGTTGCGTAAGCTACTCCGTATATGTGAGGGGTACGCGGAGGCCCATGGGCTCAGATACAATATAAAGAAAAGTGAGGTCATGGTCTTTAAAGCGCCTAAAAAAGATTACAAAGAGGTAGCTCCCGTTTCACTATATGGTACACCATTAAACCGCGTTACTCACTTTAAGTATCTGGGCCACTGGGTCACTGAAGACCTTCGAGATGATATGGATGTGGAGAGGGAGCGCAGGGCGTTGTCTGTTCGCTGTAATATGTTGGCCCGCAGATTCGCAAGGTGTACTGAACAAGTGAAGATCACACTATTCAGAGCTTTCTGCCAGACCTTCTACACATGCAGTTTGTGGGCTAAATACACGCGGAGGGCATATGACGCCCTGCGTGTCCAATATAATAACGCGTTCAGAGTGTTGATGGGACTGCCGCGGTACTGTAGCGCGAGTGGTATGTTCGCGGAGGCTCGCGTGGACGGTTTTCACGCGATCATGCGTAAGCGCTGTGCATCAATGCTGGCGCGGGTACGCGGCAGTCCCAGCTCCATCCTGACTGCGTGCGCCACACGATGGGACTCTGTACTGTTGGAACACTGGATAGGTTTACACGCGAGACCTAACTGAATTGTTAATTGTTAATTATTTATTGTACTTTTACTAACACTATAGGCTAAGAACATTGTTACTAACAAATATAATATGGGATGCCTGAAATAAATATTATTATTATTATTATTATTATTATTATTATTATTATTATTAAATTTCGTTCCAACTAAGCAGAGCTTGTGATTGGAGGATTTTGTTCTGATTACATAGTAACAAGACACTGACATGAGAATGTATGAGTAGATTTTTATTAGAGAGATATTTTATCTGTTCAGATAACAAAAAAACAACAGAATATATTTCAGAAAGTCTTTATTTAAGTAGGTATAATAAAATACTGAAAAACTGTGCAATTTAAATTAACCTTATAAATCTAGTTAAACTAATCCTAGGTAATGCAATAAGAGGAGGTAGCGCACAGCGAGTTTACTTGCTAAAAACTGAGCTCTCCGCCGCTTGGGGGGTAGGGAGGAGGTAGCAGTGCTGGCAGCACAGAAGGCTTTGTCTTTTAAGCTGTTAGTCAGATACTTGTACGCTTAGGAACCCACTTATATGGTTCCTACAATATTGGACCCAAGCGACTCGAAGCGCTGCTTCTTTTGAAAATCTAAAACAAACAAAAAAAAATTAATTTAATACTGGAAAACCAATATCGATATTTGTGATTAAACTGTCTCATCTCTAATTATGTTAAAGTGTGACCAGTTTCTTAAAAATAAATACGCTTATTTTTGTAAGAAATGATCAATTATCTTTCAGAATAAAGTGCACTAATCTTGTATATTTGGATTTATAATCTCATTTTACTCGTTCATTTAATATTATTTTGTGCATTACTTGGTAAAAAAAGATTGGTTTTAATTAAAAATAAATAAATATGGGAACGGTGACACAATAATGTACATCCAAAATGAAACTTATTAGATATGTCAACAAGGCGAGATATAAAAAAGGAAAGGTTAGTTTTTATGTTAATTCAACTTAAAATATTACCCCAGATTGGAGTATTGATGATAAGCCTGGCAACACTTGTTGATTAGCATTTTATTTGGTTAAATTGCTAATTTAATGCCTTATTTAATAATATTAGAACAAAATAATACTTACAGGTGGAATGTAATATTATCCTTTTGTAGACTTGATGTCGCTGAACGCTTTTTACACCAAAATACACTGCAATTCGGCATTTCTATTGAGACGCTATTACGCATGCACTGATAGGTGACTTATGATGCGGAACGCGCGTCAACTAGTTTTATATAACGGGTATGACCGGTGGTCTGGTACCTTTGGCAGAGGGGTACGCCTGTCAGTGGCCTCTCCGGTTGGTTTAATGCTCTAAGAGTTATGGTTAACTTATCAAGTTGGTCTGCTTGTTTGCTAAATACAGGTAAGATTTTCAATTATAAAAAATTTTAAATTTGTAATATGTTTTTTAATGTTTAAAATAAAATATTTCTCTTACTTACAATAAAATCAATTCATACTACAAACCAATACTATTTATACAATCATACATTTTTACGAGACTAGACAGCGACATCGAACTGAGATATGGAACAGAAATATAGATAACACTGATATATAACATAACGTTATGTTATATAACACATTTAATATAACATCTGATATTTACAATAACATTGCATATAATTTTATAGCACCATTATGATCCAACATCTTTACATAACACTTTACATCTACATTAAAATATATTTTGTGAATTTAAAAAAAATATGTTGGGTGATCATAACAAACGTGACTTAATAAAAGATATATTTTAAAGATATCTACTATTATTATTCTAACACTATTTAAGTGTTATAATATCTGTATTGTTACACTAGAAAAAAATAATAATTTTACAATGTTATAAATAGACATTTGCTAAAACAAGTATTGCATATAAAACCTATAGAGCTAACATCAAGCTAGAAAATGTTAAAAGAATATTATCTGTTTCAAAATGCGGGGTATATATAACACTATTTACCTAACACGTATACACAAACATAACAGTTCTTTATTTACAATATATTTTGGATCTAACCACGGCATACAATTATTATAAAATACTGTTATAAATTAACATTATTTACAATTATCAACAGTTTTCAAGTTATAACATTTCAATTATATGAAATTGCAACTTATAATGTCATGTATTCACACTTGTGCAAAATATAGTGTTCTGTCAAATCAGTGCTAATGTTTGGCAAAGTAACGCCTATAATATACACTTATCTATGTATACATACATGATCAGTCGAATTAAACTCTTCATCTTTAACATAACACAATGAAATGAATAGGCACAACAAAGACATAATATGCTTAAGCCCACATACAATGTCCAAGGAGTAAATTCACTAATATTTATTAACAACAATTTCCATTGTTGTACCAAACCAAAAAATTCTATTAATAATCGCGTTTTTATATACAAAATATACAAAAATTAACGATTCCTTACTCATAAAAAAATATTTGAATTTTAATATTTTTGGCTTTATCAGAACATCAGGTGATCACTGAGATGCGAATCTCCAACGTTACACGTACTTTCTCAATAACTTAATACGTACTAACATATCGTTACTCTATGCCTATCATTGATAGAAATAACCTTCAAAAAATTTTATGTCTCAGTTATGCCCACTTCATTTGACTAAATGTCACATTCAAATTCTGATACTCTCTTATTTCTTCCATCTGGAGTCATTTGGAAATGACCATCCCTTGTTCCTCCTACACGAGGAAAACCATTAAAACTGTTTCTACTGACCAGAGAATTCTCCCTTTCTCTATCTCTATGAAAACTTGATGTGGAAAGTTTTCCATCCTTTCTGTCATTAAAATTAGTATCGTTAAAGTTTTTATCTGTGAAATTTCTTTCGTTGAACTCGCCATCAGAGAAATTTCTGTCGTTGAAAGGAACATCCCTGATACCAAAGCCACCCATCCGAGGAGTTCCAATTCCGAATTTGTTGCGAAGTTCTTCATCGCGGAAATTGAAAGCTCTATTCTCAAATTTGGAGGGGCCTGTGGTGAGTCTGGAAACATAAAATCATTAACATTTATATCAATAATTATCAAAATCAAAATCGATAATACGAAATTCAAAAAGAGATGCAAAAGCTCCAAGGCAAATTTCATGGTAAGTAATTACCCTCTATCAAAATACTTACTCTCTAAAACACCGCCTCTCTCTGTCATATTCTGCAGATAACCCTTCGTCATCATTGATAATCGCTGAAGGGTCGCTATATACAGACGACTCTTGATAAAAGGAGTCGAGATCTACGTAATTTCCTTCCGAAGGTTCATTGTCTAGCAGTTCCGCTAGCTGAGATTTTAAAGCTGCGAATGATGGTCTTTGGGAGGGATCCGCATGCCAGCAAGAATGCATCGCTCTGTACAGCTGCGGTTTGCAGTGAGGTGGTCGTTCTAGACGATAACCTTCGGTAACAGCTGCCAATACTTCGCGCCCGGACATTGCTGCGTACGGCGTGGAACCTGTATTGTTAGAAATGGTTACTAGTAGAACGATTGTCTTAATTTTTTTTATAATCTCAGTTGCAAACACAGGGTCCGAATCAGATTACAAGATTAGTGATCTGCTTTAAGCCTCGCCCGAAGATATAGACAAACTCCGCATGGCCACATAATTTCAGAGCCTTTTCTCGTATAGGGAAGATATTATTACGGTAGTAGATCTACGCTGGTTTCATCATGAATGGGCCAGATCGTCCGGGGAAGTCCTACCGTCTCATAGAAGATCGACGTAAGAGTAGTAGTATCTACTGCGTTTCTTTCGATGAGTAAGAGCGCCGGAGGCCCAATTTCCCTTTTCCTCTTTCCTCACCTCCCTCATTCCCTTCCCCTAAACCCATTCCCAGCCACTATAGTGGAGGCCACCATACCAGCAGCTTAAGACGATGGCTTTTGGTGTGGTGGCCACCACTTCTGGATTCAACTGACTACGTACCATCAGGCAGGGTGGAGTCACTTTGGTAGGCTAATATATATAAAAAAAGAAAAACACTAGTAACTAACAGTATCTACTTGATGAGATCATATATCTAAAGGATGAATTGTACAACGAAGGTAAGTGACACAGTAGTAAAAGGTGATGGCTTCCATCAGTGGCGTGCGCTCCTTATAGGCAGAAAGGCATTGCCTACCTTAATAATTGCTTAAAATCATAATTTTAGCAACATAATTAAATAATGCCTACCCTGTTACAATATATTGCATACCCTGTCAAAAATCTCTGTGCACGCCACTGGCTTCCATATGTATTTTAATACAGCTTAGAAAGATATTCTAATAAGTAATAAACACCTACCGAGCGTAACAATCTCCCATAACAGGATTCCAAAAGCCCACACATCAGTATGATGACTGTACACATTGTACAGTAAAGCCTCAGGCGCCATCCATCGCACTGGTAGCGCTCCCCTTGGTGCCCTCGCTCCAGCGCCCGCACACCGTGACATGCCGAAGTCAGCAATCTTACAGAGCTTGTTGTGGTCCACAAGAACGTTGCGAGCAGCAAGGTCGCGATGGACGATCTGAAATTATAAAATTTGAAGTTATAATATATGATAGAAATAACCAGTACATTCTTCATTACCAATTAATAATATGTAAACAAGTCTAGAAGGCTGCTATAATGCTAACAGCATAATTATGATGCTAAAAGTGATTGTGATTGCATACAAGTTTGAAAGATGTAAGACAAACACAAAAAAATAAGTATTTACATATTTTCATCACCAATCAAAATAGCTTTACCGTTACCTTCTCTTCTTCTATCTCTTCTATCTATCTTTCTAAAATTATTAAGGGTAATTTGCATAGTTAATAGTAAACTTACCCCTTTAGAAGCAATATAATCCATACCCCTGGCAACACAATATGCAAATACAGTCAAGTCCCTCGAAGTGAGGGCACCGCTGCCACTGAAGCGATCTGGCCTAGACCGACGTTCTCGAAGATATGTAAGTAACTTGCCGCACATCACGTATTCCATTATAAGAAGATATGGTTCTACAAATAGAAATACGTTAAAGATTTGTATACAAACAGGTAACTCTTAAACTTTGGCCAGAAAGTGGGCGAGATGCGATGTTATTGGTTGTAAATGTACTAGTTGACACAGAAGATATTACGCAAAACGCTGAAGCGCTGTATGACTTTTTCTATATTAGCTAAAACATTACAACTACTGTATGTAGGGCTTTATCCTAATTTATAAATATACATTTCAAATACCCCACGACGACACATACCTTGTTCAGTGCAGCAAGCAAGCAATGTCACTACATTGGGATGTGTTCCTATTTTCTGCATGATATAAATTTCATGTAGTAACTCCTGTTTCTCTTTCTGTGACGCAGTTTCCTTGATACTTTTGACTGCCACCAAACGTGTTAAACCATCGTGACCGTTCAAGTCATCTGCTTCAGCTTTCCAGACCTAAAAATAAGAGAAAATTTTTAAGACACTTGGATGTATTTATTTGAGGAACAAAATTGTGCTGAGTTCACTTTCATTTAATTTGATACCTATTGAATGAATCTTGAAACAAAATATCAAAAAATATAGGTGACTATACGCTCAACAAAACCTAATACGAAACGAACGAAATACGAGTTCTAATTTCACTGTAGGATTGACTTTTGCTGCATTTATGTAACTACACAATGACATGTTTAAGTTCACCCCTTACAAGGTGGACCGATGATCTTATAAGGGTGGCAGGAAACCGATGGATGAGGACGGCAAATGATCGGCCACGGTGGCGAAAATTAAGGGAGGCCTATGTCCAGAAGTGGCCGTCTTTTGGCTGATATAATGAATAATGATGATGATAACATGTTTAAGTTACATTAGGGAACAATAATGACGTTATTTATTTAATTATTTATTAACATTTCATACACAAAAACACATGTATAGGCGGACTTAATGCCAAAGGCATTATCTACCAGTCTACTTTTGGGTGATGCAGAGATAAATGAAGTAGGTGCATAAAAAGCAAGATAAAAATAAATTATAAATAAAATATAAGATAATACAATAAATACCTAATAATAGAATACACATATATATAATTATATATATAATAGTACACTATATACTATAATATATAAATAAAATACACAACAGTATGAGATGATTCTGCCACTTTATTTTGCTAATAATAGTTCTCGAACTTTGACTTTAAACGTGTAACGGTTGGTGGACTTCCTGATTTCAAGAGGGAGGGCATTCCAAAGATGGATAGATTGGACAGGGCAAGAAGAATGAACAAAACCACTGGTATGTGAGAGACTTGCAAGAGTTAGATTATTAGATGAACGAAGGTTTCTATCATGGGTAGAGCTAAGATATTGAAAGTAAGGAGTTAAGTAGGGAGGTGAGTTTGGGGATGTAAGGATGGAGAAGAGTGTAGTTATCTTACGTTATCTTACCTGACCAAAGTTTCCTTGTCCTAATAACGTTTGTAATCGCAGCTTGTTTCTTGGAAACTCCCATTTTTGGTCTGGTTTAGTAGTAGGTGTTGGTAACGGTGGCCTAGCTACTGGCGTTATTGGTGATTCTTTCTTAATATCACTATCTTCAAAGTAGCCTTCGTACTCTGTATCAATATCTTTGGTCTTCTTATTTAATAAACTTCTAAGAACAAAAACAACTATAGCTGCTACAGGCAAGAACCCTAATCCTGCTAACACATATGAGGCCGTGTAAGTCTTCTCAGCTTCAATAACAACTTCTTCATTTTGTGACGCTGGATCTTCTGAACTTTGACCATCTGTTTTATTGACAGATTTACCTGTTATATTTTTAGATGTGCTACTTGGCACTACAACTGGTATAGAACTTGATTTTGAAGACGTTCTAGATGTTACTATAAAAGGTTTAAATGCTGCAGTAGTCTGTGGAGGAAGTGTTGTAGTAAGAACAGTTGAAAAAGCTGCAGTTGTAGGTTTTGTAGTTAAAATAGAGGATTCAGTTATTTGTTCTGTAGGCGGCAACGTTGGAGCCGGAGTCGTGGTAGTCGTTGTTGTAGTCGTAGGTCTACGTCTTCTTAGAATATTCTTAGGTCTTGAGTTCGTACCATTCGTCGAGTTATCAACGTGAGTCTGCCGGAATAAATTTGCCAGTCGTTCTGAAATTTTCGATTCAGTTTCATTTCGAATAGCATATGCGTTTCTTGTTGATAACTCGCTGGCTTGCGGAGAATCTGATATAGGAATTGGATTTGGATTTTCTGTTGTTGTTGTTCTGATTCTTATTCTGTGCCTGTACGGCCTTGGACTTGAAGCTGGCGTAGTGACAGTTGTAGTTGTGGTAGTGGTACTTGTAGTGGTAGTTTCGGTATTGTTTAAAGTAGTTGCTTTAGAAGTTGTGTTTTGGTTAGTATCTAAAATTTCAGATACTGTTATATTGTCCCCTTCTTTGATAGCTGCGTCAGTTTTATTTTGCCCTTTCATTGATGAAGTTATAGATACAGATGTAACAACAGCCGTATAAACGGAAGTCGATGCTTTTTCTGTTGTCGCATTAACTGGTAAAGTTGAAAAAATTATAATGCTCTCGGTACTGGATGATGCGGTAACTCTAGATGGACGCCTTCTTAAGTTTAAATAAGTACGTGTAAAGTTTCTTGGAGCAGATGTTACATTGGTTTTGTTTATTGTGTTTTCTTTTACACTTATTGTATTACTAATGTTTTGTTTTGGAATTGAATTATTTATTGCAGTGCTATTATAAGCTGTAATTTTAGTGCTATTTTTATACTTGTCTAAAGTATTTGGTGTCACATTTTGTACAATAGGTTCAGTGACATTTAATTGTGCTATATTTGGTGATTTTGTAGAAGGTGGTACAGTGCTTGAATATTTTCTATATGCGTTAACTAGTCCCACGTGTCTTGCAGGTGCTGGGCCTTTAACTGTATTTCTTATCTTGTTTTTCTCTATAATATTCTTAACTACTGACACATCCATATCTTCATTTACTTCTTCCTCGTCGACACTTGTATTTTTATACTTTTCAGTTGCCGAATACCTTGAATTAAATTTTCTCTTATCCGTTGGTGCAACAATAAAGTTAACTGATTTGGTTGATGCTGATAGCGACGGAGAATTTGTTAAGTTATCACTTATTACGTGCCCGCCTAGTTTTTGTCCAAAATATTTAAATGGTGCCATTTCTTCATCTGGTAACTCAGTTTCAAGTGGCCTAAAGTGGTTATACATTTCATCAGAAATAAACTGTGTGCGATTTTCTTTTTCATTTTCTACCTTTACAAGTTTTGTATTTTTATTATCTAAAGTAGTGCTGTTTGCTATAATATTTATCTCAGATTTTTCTTCTGAGTCTTTTTCATCTATTTTTACAGTTGTTATTTCTTTAGGTGCTTCATTAACTTGAGTTGTGATTTGAATTAAAGTAATATTTTCTTTAACCTCATTACTTAATGTGCTATTCACATTACTATTTTGTGTAACATTTTCTGTATCAGAATAATTAAGCAAATACAAGCCATGATTCGATTCATCTACTTGAAACTCTTCATCGGGATCTAGCTCGACATCTTTATCGAGATTTTCTAATTTTTCTGGTGGGACATAAACTATGCTAGGATCAGTTACTTCAATTTTTTCAGATATCGTGACAGCCTTGTTGATTCCCTCTCTTCTTCTGTTACTCAAATATCCCGCTCTACTTTTATTCTCCTGGTATATTCTTGGTATAAATAAGTGTCTAATTTCATGTGGTTTGACATCCTGACGTATTTCTTTCGTACCGTCTGATGTTATAAGTTTAAGTGTGGGTATCGGTTCGTTACTTGAATTATTAAACGTGATCCTCTTCACTGTAGAGTTGTTTGAGTCTCTTATTTCTAACTGGGCGAATGTAGTGTTTGTTCTGGAATAAAACAAATTATTCCATTAAAATACAATACTTGTTTTTTTTTTAAAAGGACAACTAATTCAACTTCTTATAAAGTGGCTACATCGTTATTTCTAATTATTGTAATGGTAACATGAAAATATTAGTTTCTCTATAATTATTATTTTCTGTTTGCTAAACATGATCTAACTTTAAAGGCAAAATAGCCCAGTGGATAAGGCACCGCTTCGTAAACACCAGTTCATGGGTTCGAAATGAGAAAAGGCCTTTGCTCTATGGGACAGTAAACAGGCTGGTATTATTATAATTATTTATTATAAACTTGATCTATTAAATACATTATAATATATAAAAATGTGATACGAAGATAATGAATGAAATGAAAATGTTAGACTTCAAATTATACTAACTTATTAGCTTTATTTGCTAATGACGCGAGCGTGTTGATATGCGTCGCCAGTCTGCCGTGAAGGAGCTGTCGCCGACGAGCAGCGAGCAAGGAGAGCAGTTGCGAATCCCTGGTCGTGTTCGTACTGCTCTGCGTTGTTGTTTTCCTTACTGAACCTGCAATGGATAAACAATTCTCCGTTAATATTGTTATGGACACCATATTTATCAGCATAAAGTATGTTGACTAACAGTTTCACTATTTCTTGATACACGAAATCATAAATTCGCCAGAGTATTAATTTATCAATTTCGTAATATTTTTTAGAAGTTGATACATATATATACTCTTTTTTGTTTAATAGAGCTACGACATCTAATTTGCCTTTTTATACTTATTTTATCCAATTGCAATTTTCTATAGCTACACGAATAAGATTGTTTGATATAAGTTCGCATGTGAGAGGCAAATAACATTCCGAGATCTCATAACCAAAGTCTAGTCCTTCAGATTACTATTTACTAAATATTTTCTTGTGTGCCTAATACAGCAATAACCAGTGTAAATAAATAGTATTTAAATATAGAGATATAATAAAAAAAAAACGGTATACGACACACAAATGAAACATACAGAATAATTGGCAATGTTCACAGTATGGTAGCACAGTATTGAATGCAATTTGTTTTAAAAACTTTATTGCCCCTGATTTCCTGCAATATTGTGTTGCAGGTGCAGCTATAAATTGGATACATAAACATAAAAAATCTAGTAGTATTACAGCTTTACAACATATCATCAATTCATCGCCTAACATAAAATCATCAGTATCGGATTTCCTTTCTTTTTTACAATTCATAAGTTTTGCAACATCCACTATAGAACCTTCGGTATAATTATTACATCCACAAGACATCCGATCATCAGTTGGTCTCATACGACAGATGACCACAATAGATATAATTGCACGTAATCAAGTAGCTTTGATGGACCTTCACCTACTAACGACTGGATTATATAAAAATGTATGGCATCTTAAGCTCTATTGTCTGGTCTTGTCTACTGAATGGCATTGGAGTAAATAATTCAATTTACTAAATTAGTTCTTGGATTGCTAAAGGTTGAAATTTTTGTATATTTTTACCGAAATCTAAAATTTTTTATATAATTAGGTCTAAATACCTAATTATAACAATATTTGTTTTGATGTTGTTTTTGACGATGTCACATATTGTAATAAAAGAAGAGTTCTCTAAATATAATCACCTAATTATTTAGTAATAGTATTTAAAGATCATTTGGTTCATCAACAACATCAAATGCTGTATTCTCAAATACCTTGTACTTATATATTTATGACAGCCATAAGCGTCAACGATTAACGCACTCACTTTCTCTTAAATCTCGTGTCAAGGTTTATCGTGTGTGTTTAAGCTTACCATAAGCTTATTGTCTTATTCGTGTGCGTGGGAGTAAGCAGTGAAGTCAATAGGGCTGGTGACATTGAAATTGTCATACGTTGTGTATTAGTTTATGAAGTGGTCGTATAAAGTTAATACTTACATAATGACATTGATATTAAATATTCTTCGGTACTTGTTGCACTTGTTGTGTGTCTTTTTATTTGTAGCAGTGTAAAATGTTAGATGAACGAAATTGAATAGCGCAAGTAGTATTAATATTATGAATTAAATTATTTAATACTTTTCGGGACAGTAAACGTATAGGGCCGTGATGACAATAAAACTTCTATTGTGTCTACAGTAGTGTCCATGAAAGGGTTAACTCAAAATATTTTACGCTATCGGTAGTTGGACAAACGCATAATAATTTGGCAGAGGAAGTAAAAATGTAACAATTAATTACATCATTTTATCAAAGTTGAAAGTTTGGATAATAGATAGGAAATGAACGTGTTCAGAAACTAAATAAATTATGATCACACGCAAATAAAACCTTAATTAGTCCAAAGTTAAAATATATTTCGCAATTTGCTAGAAATTAAAATAATTAAAATGTAATTGTACTCGTATGTTACATAAGAATATACTAGTGTTATATATAGTCACGTTGTGTTATACTTATATAGAAGGTGGTATCTACTATGATAAAAATAATTATAGTGTTAACTAGCCCAACCACTTTTATATAGTACTTCAAGTAATTTTAACTAATGAGCTCATTCATATTAATATTAATAAAATTATATCATAATAGGGTATTATTAAAGTTCCGTCCAGTATTTTAATTGTAGAAAGTTGTTAAGATAAACTATAATTGTCACTTAGGACCTTCATATTATGGTATGGTTCATATATATTTCAGTGTAAATATTTGTGTGCATGAACATGTCTATTTGCATTGGTCTGGGTGTTTCTATGTATATATGTATGTATTTACAAAAAAAAAGCATTGAAGTATGTATAGCTGCATTCTAGAACCCATAACACAAGCTACAAGATATGCTTACTTTGGGTTTAGGTGGCGTTGTGTGTAGTTTGTGATATTATATATCAATTGTCTCTAAAAAAACTTCTAGTACAGTTTTAACTAGCTCAAAAGTCAAGGTTTCAATTTAATAATTAGGGTAATTAACGTCAATAAAGCTTATTTATTTGTTTTACTCGTATATACGTCGGTTTTACAAACTATTACTATGTACTATTAAACATACTTCGTTTTATAGAGCAAACCTGAAACTATAATATGCTGATGATAACCCACAAAGAAAATACAAAAACAATCGAAATAATAAAATCATTGAAGCATAACCAATTCTACAGCAATTGCTTTAAAACAAACAATCGTACGAGTATAACACGATTTCACGCACAAATTATTGGATTATAGAAATAAAATATTTCCGTAACATATAAACCACATAAAGTGTTTACTTCTGTTATGTAACGTTACGTAAATAATTTGTGTGATTACAGTTACATTCACAATCTCACCATTTTTCAGTAATAGTTTAGATTTAGGGGCACGTATCACGATCTTGGGACGCAAGAGAACTTTTAGAAACTGATTTTGTAATAAAAGTAGGTAATGTATTAAAGAAGATTATTCTTGGAAGTCGAAATGGCCCAGTGGCCAATGGCCCGGATAAGGCACCCGCTTTGTAAACACGAGGTAGTGGGTTCGTGGTTTTTCAAATCATAGGTACTTTCTAAATAATATTCAGAAAGTACCTATGATTTGATATCTTGGTCGTTTCTGACTGACGGTGAAAGAAAACATCGTGAGAAAACCTGGACTCAAAAGTCTGAAATTGCCGATCCGTCTTGAGCAAGGGTGGTGATTAATGCTCATTCCTTCTTGAGAAGAGGTCTTTGCCCTGCACAGTTACTGGGACAGTAAACAAGCTGGTAATATTAATCTTAGAGTTATCAATAATGTTTCATCAAAAGATGACCATTGCTAGACATAGGCCACAGGGTGGACCAATGTCGTGGTATTGGTATCAGGAAACCGATACAGAAGAGCAACTTAGGTTTGGTTTTTAAACTTTACTGTATAACTTTAATCTAGAATAATTATGCATAAATTACAGCAATCAGGATGAAGAAGTTTTTTAAACTACAGAAAACGGTAATCGTATCAACAATAAGACGCGTTAATGGTTGGACTATTGGTTAATATCGGTGTAGTATCTTGAACAGAGGTTTAAAGAGAGCATTAGTATCACGGTAGGCAGCGGCTTCGTGGAGGCCCTGGCATTTCAGAAGACCATGAGCAACAGTTACCATGTACCATCAGGTGGACTGTTAGCTCGTAGGCAATAAAAAAATGTTTTAAATCGTACTCATACATGGACTGACCGCCGCAAGCGACGCTTAACCTCGCAGATCTGTATCCGCTTACAACTTAACTACGAGCCTACATGATATGATTACAGTACAATTAATTAATATGGTCTCTAATTTGTCTATGACGGCACATAAAATAATAGTCTAATTACACGAACTATCAATATTCTAATAACTACCTATTGTAAATAAAAATGCTAATAACCAAAATGCAGAAAACTTTATTTGACTGTCCTTGCAGAAACTCAGTCATTTATTCATTCAGATTACATAAATGACTTAGATTAGTGACAACCATTTCTGGATTTCTCTGACTGCTTACCATCAGGCAGAGTGGAGTCACTTTGGTAGGCTCATATAAAAAAATAGAATACAACAACCTCATATCTTATTGTGAGTGTCGTAGGTATTTTGCGTTACCTAAATACCACCTGACACTAATCAGTGAATTAATGACCCCAAAAAGTTCATATTGAACAGATGATTTACTAGACAGCAAAATAATCTATATTATTATAATCATCTATCTATCAATTCTCTCGCATCCTTCACCACAAAATATAGGGTAACGGATAATACCGCTGCATCACGGAACATTCTCGAACCGGTTCCCTTAGTAACCGTACAGCTATTAGGTTGCACAACCACTACACTGACCGCATCATAGACCGTTATGTACCGAGGTCTAATGAAAATTGCGCTTTGTGGTTCTAAGAAAGTTGTGATCATAGTAATTTTAGCTGAATGTATTTTACGTATGCTATTAATGATAATGTTGATTTCGCTTGTTGGAATTGCTTATGTGGTTTGAGCATTCAGCTAAGGAACTGAGGACTAAGAGTTAATACACATAACATTGCCGCGAAGCTACACAGAATCACAACTGCCATAGCTTAAAAATGGTTTGACTTTTAATTTGTAGATCTTTACACGAAGTTTTAGAATGAAACCAGGGCCGTTAAATACAAATCTAACCTTATAATTTACTTAATATCATAAAACCGTGTCTAGAAATAAGTGTCACTGACATGATCTGAACTAATAAATTAAATTTGAGTTGATTCCACACCGTAAGAACAACTGATCTTCTTCTTCTGACGGAATAGCAAATAAAATTCAAATAAACCGATCTCCCAGTAGATCAGATTCAGATAGTAATAACTCATAAAAACAGATATCGTAATAGGCAATAACAAACCAGAATAGTAGTATAATCAAAATATAAGACAGCTAGCAAAAAATACGAAGGCTGACACAATAACTCCAAACTACATAAAGAAGAAATCATACATAATAACAATGATTAATAATCACTTGTCCCTTTTAATTACAATACACTACACTACAAAGTTATTAATTACAATAATGTAATTATTTAATTAAAAGATGGTTACAGATTAACAGTACGCAATGTATGTCGTGATGTTACATGTCAAGGCTGTGAATAATGAAACTAATTGTATAGTGTTTCTAGTATTACATAGGTGTTAATTATGGTTGATAATAAAAATAGGCTTAATTAGAAACAATTATTTCATTTTGTATTGTAACGAAGAAAGGTAGGTAGTGTAGAAAGGACAAAGAAGGGAGAAAAATTGCAAAATAGAAGGATTGCGTGAATGACATGAAAGAAAAGAGACAGCATGTTCAGATGAAATTAAATAATATTGATAGATTTCGAAATTGTATATCTGAGTTCTATATCATCATCATCCATAGCCTATATAAGATATAGGATATGTTACACCCAGCAGTGGGTACCCACTGCTGGGTGTAACATATCCTAATAATATTATAAATGCGAAAGTTTGAGTTTATGTGTGTGTGTGTGTGTATGTTTGTTACCACTCAGTGCCTAAACGATGAAAATTGATAAGCACATAGATTCGGTGCCGGAGACAGACATAGAATACTTTTTATCCCGAAAATTAGTCTGGTTCCCGAGTTACATTAATTAAACACATACCATTTTCTGCACAGGCAAAGCTGCAGTCTGCAGCTAGTTGATCCATAAAATGTAGTAAGTGAATTAACTGTAGGTATTTTAATTAACTGATATCTTACTGCATTAATTAAATATTAGCTTTGACTTTAAACCTAAATAGAATAGATAAACATTCACCGCATACTTAGATTTATGGCTGTTTAGTTATAAATACAAGCATCGTGAGAAAGATACAAAAATATAGTTTAAATAGAAGGTTTCAATTAAAACCCTATCTTTATCGTCGAAACAAGATCGACCTATAACAGCGATGACCAACTATTAACTACAAGCTATTCTCAGGTCCAACTATTACACAATATACTGAGCATTCGGTACTTCAAGCGACCAAAGGTTTCGAAGGATGGGAAAATTGCAGCTTTCGTAATATTGCGGGTCTAAAGTGTTGCATCTATGACTAAGAAAAGTGCAAGTGTTATTGCTAGTAGAAATAATGAAAGATTTCACAGACATTTCTTCAGTTTTTGCTACTAAATTTACTTTGACAGTTTATTTATGTTAGTAATGACATTATAATAATAAATTATTGCTGATATTCATTTCTTTCGTCATCAAGAACTTACGCAGGATTGTTTCGTATATTTCAAAATATTTACTTTACTGACATATTTAGTCAAATCGATAGAAACATTCTTAATTTTATGGCTTCTCATACTGTAGCATATAATTTTTATTAAGGTTTGCCACAAGAAGCTGCGTCCCCTAAATAAAAATTGAACATAAGTAAAATAATTGCATTGATTTAAGAGACGAATTAAATAAATACCAAACTCTTTATGGGTACATAGGTAACCTTAGATAGATAGCAAATTAAATATTTAGCTGCCATCGCAACATTTTAGAGATCCCGATTAGTCGGTCGCTTGTCGAATACCTATCGTAGCGAATCTTGGCAATGCGTGCTTTTCGTTCCACCAGTCACTGAACTGAACTGTACTTATGTAAAGGCATTAAACTATAACGGTTTCTTAATACCTTAAGAGCTCATTAAAACTAGCTGTAGCTGAAATCATATGAATATATTCAACTTTGTCTCCAACTAGGAAAAATTCATGATTTTTTTAAAATATTAATTATATTGAATTTATAAATATAAAAAAATAATTGTTATCATTGAATATTCTATCCATATCTATACTAAGGCGTAGTGGCCCAGTGGTGAAGGCACCCACTTCGTAAACACGAGGTCGGAGGTTCAAATCCGCGCAAGTACCAAAGTGATTTTACAAATCATATGTACTTTCTAAGTTTATCTGGACATTACTGACTGACGGTGAAGGAAAACATCGTGAGGAAACCTGGACTTTCGAGGAAATCTGAAATTTCCAATCCGCCTTAAGCAAGCGTGGCGATCAGTGCTCATACCTTCTCTGTATGAGAAGAGGCTGTTCCCTGAAGTGGGATAATAATGAGCCTGTACGATGATGATAATTAAATATTCTGTGAGATTCAAGCCCTTGATGTTTCAAATTGAAAGCAATGTTTGTAGCGTCGATATTTTAGTTCTTTATGTTCCAAAGGAAAGTATAATTAGGATACTTCCTTGTCTTGTTACCTAGGGCATTATTCATGCATGTATTTAACTCTACCCTATGCAATAATGCAAGGCTATTGTCATAATCGACATATCAATACAAACCTGTCTTCGATCTAAAACCACAACACAAATTTTTGCTTTGACAGACATCAATAAATTATATGTTTTTAACATGACACTTTCATCATACTGTTAACATTATTTCTATACCTACTTAGAATTCTCACATTCAAATGAGCAAATAAACTCCTAAATGAGGTCCTCAGTTCCTTTTGCAAAATGCAACGATAATGTCATGTCCGAGAATGCAGGTGTCCGTGGGAATAATGACAAAACTTTCACACGGAAAACTTTTATGACCATTGCTACGTGCTTAATAAAAGAAACATTATAGGAAATTAAATTTTAACAGACTGTCTGTACCTTTTAAACTGTTAGTATAATATGTCGTGAGAACAAGAGCACATCAAATGTTTTTGTTTACATCACATACTTGTAAAAATAAAACTAAGTCTGTAAACACTTTTATTATGAAGAATTTCGCCAGCCATGGTTTGACTTTCATACTCGTAGATCTTCAATGAATGAATGAGCTTGAGTTGAGTTGAGTCGAAATAGTTCGAGTTTCACAAATTCTTTAGATGTCGAAAAGTCTGTTTTGTCTATCAATAAACGACGTAATATTTTCTTTCTATGATTGTAGTGGAACTGATCGATGGCCCGATCAGTGCTATATAGCTATTGTTTATACACATTAAATGCTAATTTGTTACTACAGTGTAATATGATCTTTAATTTCAATCAATGAACATTTAATATAATATATTTCAAGATAGATATCACAGTTTCTATGTGTAATTTGTATGTATGGTTGGATTTTATTTTATATTAGTCTACCAAAGTGACTCCACGCCGCCTGATGGTAAGCAGTCAGTGGAATCCAGAAGTGGTGGCCACCATACCAAAAGCCATCGTCTTAAACTTCTGGTATGGTAGCTTCCACTATGACGGCTGGGAATAGGGTTAGGGGAAGGAAATAAGGACAGAAGAAAGGGGGGAAATTGGGCCTCCGGCGCTCTCTCTCACCTAACGAAACGCTGTAGTACGGATACTACTACTACTCTTACGTCGATCTTCTATGAGAGCGTAGTACTTCCCCGGACGATCTGTCCCATTCATGATGACACCAGCGTGGATCTACTACCAAAAGTTTAAATCGATAAAAATATTTTATCTTTTTATATTTGAACTTTTATCAAAATGTGTTATCTCAGCCATTTTTGTTTTATACGCAAGATTGGTCCCAATGTTGGCCCCTGTGACATACCACCTGATATATTCTCAGCATAATTGTTTCATTATTTCCCACAGATAGGTACATTTGTAACACTAGATTACATACCTTTTTCCGTGATTTGGCAAAAAGCTTGCAACCTATACAGTTGCACAAATTACGCATTGTTTAAACAACCAAAGTATTACAATAAAAAAAGTTTGGTAATCTACGGTATGCCTTTATTGTATGTAATTGAAATAATTAATTAGTTGGTTCATTGTAGTGCATCGAAATATGTTAGAAAGAATTTGTTTAGAGAAATTGTGGGAAAATGTAAGAGAATAGTAAAAGTAGTATCGTAGAGAAGTTTCATTTCTAAATTCATGTGTAAGTTTTATCTAATATTATAAAGAGAAAAGATTTGATTTTTTGTATGTTCGTTTGTTTCTTTGCAACGATACAACTAATAATCTATGTTACCGATTTGAAAATTCTTTCACTTTTAGAAATCAGTAAATTGAGCGGGTAACATAGGCTATATTTTATTATGTTTAACATATTATTTTCAGTTGTTTTCAGAATTTTAATATTTTAAGCGTCTTCGTAAATCTAAATGATCCAATACGATAAAATTGCTATGATGTTTTTTGTAGGAGTTTGTTATGAAATCGAATGAAACTTTTGATACCTAAGCGAAGCGAGGGCGGACCTCTAGTTCAATATAAAAGTAATTAGTTTTATGTGTATGTCAACGGGTACGGGGTGACCATTAGAGTTAGCTTTCAATACAATCTATCAATATTATTATTTCACTTTTAGTGGAATAAGAGGCACCTACCTCGAAATAGAAAGTATGATTTTCCTAACATTACAGCTTCGGAACTCCATTAAAAATATATTTTACTTTAATTAGATAATTAGTTCTGTTGGATTGAATATCGAATTTAGCTTCTTGTGATGAGTTTCAAGATCACAAGATGTTTTATATAAATTACTATTTACCATAAAATAAGTAGACGCAAGATGAATAAGTTCGATTTCAGAATAATTACTACTATTTAATCAATTTCTCTGCATGCATTATTAAAATTTTCCATCATTTTGTAAAGTGCCAGTTTCGGCGACGCGACGTATTAAAAGCACGTGTGATTGCTGTACAAGATGAAACATACCTATATAACGACTAAGAATATTATCGATATCAATTTATATACACATCACTACATACACCTGCAGCCTCTATGTCCGTACAGTGACTGACAATGAGGTTACTTATGCACCTCACGATTAACGAGTACACGCGTGCGTTATACCTACCTACATATTTTACAAGTGTGTAAATTCATGCCTTATTTTATTGGATGTACTCGTTTTGTACTAAGTAAGCGAGTCGGTGACAGAGTTTTTAGATCCCTTTTTTTTGAATTTGTATTAAATTTTAAAGTTTAGAATGTGTTGCACCACATTTGAGTGTTGAAACAAAATATTTCTGAATTCATATAGCCGTCTGTGGTGTGTATACTGATCTCTATATGACACATTAAAGGCCGTGGCATACGTAACGAGATTGTATCTCGAATGGGACGTAAACCGGGGAGCTACCACCATCTCATATAGCAGTATTATTTTAACCTTACTTTGTGTTTTGTCTTTTTCTTTTGTACCATCAAAAACAAGGATAGAGGCATTAAGTAAGATTGCTTTATAAGGTTGTAGTAGGGCCCCAGGACGGCAACGTCATTGTCTTGTTGTTTTGGTGTCAACCCATCACATATGCCGCAGCCTTTATTATAGCCAGATGGATATGAAATGCTTGAGCGGCATTCTATAACAATTTTTTTTATATCACAGATAACCTCAGAAGTTTAAAATATTCGTTACTATAACACAGTACAGTAATAAAGATTAAGTAACAAAGTCACAAGAAGCATCAAAACAATTACATCAATTAAACCAGTGTCAGATATTGTATTGAAACACAGGACGTTATTATTCATTACAAAATAAATCTTAGTTAAAATCAGTCAGCATGAAATTAAAACTCACAACTTAGATAACCTAGTAAATAGTGATGAAAATAATTTCAACATTGTAAGAAAATTATAAGGAAATCAAGCTTTTTTTGATCTGCCGCACAAGGGAACAAACCCTGTGTCGCAGGGACTTTACAAACATACGAATAACGTACACAAGTACACCCAGACTCGGAACAAATATTTATAAATCACACAAAGTTTGGTACCATGTGAGGATCGAACCCATTACTCGTGCACGTGCAGTCGGCCGTTTGCGCTCCCACTGCACCACAGTGGCGTTTTTGATAGAAGAGTTTAGATGATGTTGACATAGTTGTATTGTTCTTTATGTAAATTGTCTACTACACTACACCTTGAGTAAGCAATGTCCTAGTAAAAACCCAAATAGATTTTTAAAGCAATGGAGTTGCGAAACAGTATATATTATATAATTTTAAATTAGACTAATTCTGAAAAACACACCTAAACTTTATATCGTCATCATGATGTTTTCTTTTTGCACGTGTCTTTAAGAATATCTGCGGAACACAAAACTAATTAGACAGTACATACAAAAAGCCATATTAAAATGTATCTTCAAACATCAAGATCAAATAATTGCAATTCATCAAGACGTATCTGGCTTAAGCACATTTAATTTATTACCTAACTCTTGCATAATCCATGCAGGTTTAAATAAGTCAAATAAGAACCTGTCTCTAGCTTAGACAATCTATATAGCCATTCTCTTTATGCTCAATACGGTGATTAATTCCAAAATCAATTGAAATAAATAACCTTTTTTGCTATTGTTTGACCACAACAGTAGGTACTACCATTGTTGTGTAGGTACCGTAGCAAGTTGATTGTTATGCAGAATACGAATCTATTGAAGTTGAATAATGAACAATTGATATTACTGTAATTGTTTAGATAGCTATAGGTGTCAAAATTGTGTATTGTGAAAAATTTGTTGCATGACAATCTATGAGACAGTCCAGTATATATACCTTAAATGTTATACTATTTTCACTTTCGTCTTTTATCTATTTGAAATTAGTTGTTGCTACCAATTTTAAAATATGATAACATTTGAACAGGTTAGAAGAACTCTGATCCAACCACCGTACTGTAGCTTATAGCCATATTTGTGTTGTCTAAACATTGCATAACAAAAACTCTAATCGTCCCTCAGTTCCGAGAGGTCAAAAAATCAATAAATTTATTTTTTGATTTTCCTCTATTAACAAATCAATCTACTAAGAATTTAATAAAAGTTCTTCCTAACGTAAAACGTATTGGTTTTATCCTTACATCCGAAGTTATTTCTAGCCCTTATAGCCTATTCGAGAAGTGCGTGCGACGCATCCCAGTTTACATTACTATCTAGTGTAAGGAAAAATGGCAAGTTCTTGGAATTTGATGGTATATTGATAAAGGTTTTATTTTCCTTGTAACGTTTTATTTGTTTAAATTAAAAAAAAGGTAGAATAAATTATAGATAAAACTCAAAGATTTTAAGATTTTTCGACGTTTTTGGAAGTTTGTGAATTTGGTTCTTGCGGTTTGAGCTTTGTTTTAAAGCTTTGAATTATTTCAGTATAATTCGTTCGATGACTGACGTTTATATTACATATTATACATATATTATTATACGTATATCATCATCATCAATACAAGTCTACGTACGACGCGATTAGGCTTTGCGTGTACCCAGCTGACCTACAAATAGGAGTTAATTGATTGTACTATCGACACGAATAGCATGCAACGCTAGAACTACTACAGGTGACTTACCTAGCTCTCATATCGTGAGTTCTAGAAATAAGCCATAGCGTAATTCGAGGGATATCGTGAGGTGATGTATATTTGTGATGTCATTATTGTTAATGGCTTAGGAATTTGTCGTTGGTCATTTATTGTATACTTTTGAAAAATTGGTACGTATTGTAGCATCACAAACCGGTCAGGTATGACTTTATTATATTAATTGAGGAAAAGCTGGACCGAAGGATCTTTTCTGTTCTTCAAATTTGTTTTATACATTATCTATTCTTTTTACCTTATGCTTAGTTGCCTTATGCAATGTTAACGATAATATAGCCTTATTAGGCATACACTTTTATAAACGCAAAAGGATTATACTTTGTGCAGCTAATGCTTTGCATGGACATAGCAGATAAAATAGAATAATTTATTTAAAATAAAATAGAATAATTTATTTAAAATAAAATAGAATAATTTGAAACAAAATAATAAAATTTAACGTGTTGGTGGGTTTGGTACCTACGTTTCGACTTCTTTAACCCCATAATTAATTACAGAAATCCGTATACCAAAAGAGTGATTAAAACTATTACGTAATACCTAACCTATCACGATTCAGCTACTTATTGAGTAAAAGGAGCAGGACTATTTCATTGTATAGCAAATAATCTGAATTAGATTGTTTAATTTATGACTGTACAACTAACCTGTCGACGTTGGTATGCCCTTTAAGGTATTCTCTCGAGAACCTTCGAATATTGTAAGAACACGCTCGGTATAAAGTATAAACTAAGTTTCATTCGCATTATAGTATAAATTAACCATAAAATATGAATTTAATTTTAGCTTTTATTCAAGGAGCACGTTACAAAATAAATATACAAGAATCTAATACAATTGTACCTATATTGTAAATATTTTCCCGTGTGGTAATTATTGCCACGATTTCTTGTACAGCAATCCAAGAACTTCTACTGGCAGAATGAGGCAGTCATCGTTGCCTCATATTTTATTTATTGCTAAGAAGATGGTAGAATGACCTGGCTAATTTGAATTTTGTTTTACAGTTTGCCTGCTTAAATTTCCGTTCACTGCAGTGGCGAAGCGTCCATATAACACGATTCCTGCCGGCTTCCCTTTTAAGATGTCCTGACCTCCTTATACCTATCACTGCTTGCGTGTCTACTCAAAAACTAATTAGCCTTCCGAAACTCAAAACATTTTAGTCCCACCGGCTTCCCTCCTCGGAAAAGTGACTCTTCGCTACTGCTTCACAGTACATCTTCTTCTTCTTGATCGTTCCCTCACTGCTGAGAATCGTGACTCTTATCGTGAACCTTCTCGATCACCTGTCTTCATCAACCGATGACGACAGCTGGTCGAAAAGGTTCTCCATTCCGTCGCATCACATTACTTCTCTAAATTAGTTATTATCATAAATTTTACAATTAGGTATCATTCAATTTCATATACAACAACAACAACTGCATATGCCCGCAGATAATTACTTAATCTGTAAACTTCACTTAGTTATACAAAACAGTTATAAGCTGAAGCTTATAGCAAAAAAAAATTAACAGATGGATTTAGCAATTATATAGTTTCATCTTTTGTTGAAACAAACGATGAAACTATTTAATTGCTAAATCCATCTGTTCATTTTTTATGAGTTCGTGACCTATCAACTTCGTCTCATCACCAGCATTATGTATCTCTAATTTTATGTGACGCCCACTTGTAAATACTTATTAGATGCAAGAATTTGTTTGATGAATAATATAATGATTTATCATATCCTTTTATATTAGCATGTCTTATATTATGTCCTACTAACAAATACCGAATACGGCTCATGTTTCGAGATAACTTGTTTTAAATTTGAAAGAGAAATGATACCTGAATGCAAAAATCACTTTTGTTCAAATCAAATAGAACGGCCAATCTATTTTTATTATTGTAAGCGTAACTCACCTCTTAGTACACACTCTTGGAACAACTTTAATAAGTTTGCACAATACTTTTAACCTCAAAAATAACCGTGACGTCGTTGTATGAAACTAAACCTAACTGATCTTGGGTAAGACAGTAAGGACAGAACTATAAAACAAATAGAAACCTCATAACTCTCTAGCCCATAATATCAAACAGCTTTACGTAACAACATGAACAAGAAACGCCATAAAAATATCAAAATTATGTCACCAACGAGAAAGCTAATAATGAGTAACATACATCATACCTACGTAAGATATGTTTTTGTACAAATACTCGTAATATAATACCAGCCTGTTATTACATCATTGCAGGGAAAGGCCTCTTCTCATACAGAGAAGGCAAGAACATTGATCACCACGCTTGCTCATTTTTTTTTTTTTTTTTTTATATTATAGCCTACCAAAGTGACTCCACCCCGCCTGATGGTAAGCAGTCAGTGGAATCCAGAAGTGGCGGCCACTGTACCAGAAGCCATCGTCTTAAACTGCTGGTATGGTGGCCTCCACTATGGCGGCTGGGAATGGGGTTAGGGGAAGGGAATGAGGGAGGTGAGAGAAGAGGAAGGGGGGAAATTGGGCCTCCGGCGCTCTCACTCACCGAACGAAACGCAATAGTACGGATACTACTACTCTTAAGTCGATCTTCTATGAGAGGGTAGTACTTCCCCGGACGATCCGACCCATTCATGCTGAAATCAGCGTGGATCTACTACCGTGAAAAGGCAGACAATTGACAATTTTAGACATTTTTCTATTATTCCTGATTTCCTTAGAATTTTTCTTCGCCGTCTGTCTGTAATGTTCAACATATGAGCTTGAAAAACTGACATTGGTACTTGCTCAGTTTTGAAAATAGTATAGTCAAATATTATAACTTGGACAAGACACCCGCTTCATAAACACGAGGTGGGTTCGAATCCAAAACCCAAGGTGATTTTCAAATTATATGTATTGTACTTTTTAAATTTAGCTTGGACATTTGTGAGTTTTCTGACTGATGGTGAAGGATAACATCGTGAGGAAACCTGGGCTTAAAAGCCAGAATTAGTCTTTTCTCGTCATTACTAGATTCCGCTAAGCCAAAATTGATTGTCATAACTCTTGTGAGAATATCGTAATTTTAATACAGTAGCGTTATATTCACTTTGCTGTTGACCTTTACTGATTGTCAGTTTTAAGTGCAGGGTACACTGGAAGCTGATATTATAACAGTTCAAAATCTATTAAAAGTTCTTCACATGACACAACCTTTTAATTAATTTGCCTACGGCCATTTTACTGACATCTCTTTGTTTATGACATTCGTAAGTATCATAGAATTCGATCTATGAATGTAAACAAGGTTAAGTGTGTTTGTGAACCATATACTGAAAAGCAAAAGATAATTTAAGTATTGGATTTTAAACAAGTCACAAATCTGACGTAAGAGTTAAATAGTTACAGCAAATTCGCTAAAGAACTAACTCTTTTTAATCGTCAGTTATTTAAATATACCTAATTGAAAGTTTAAATCAAGTTTATCACAGCGTGAAGGAGCTTACCGTTTAATGGATATGGGTATTCGTGATTTTCATAAAATATTTTCAAGTAACAGTTTTGCAAATATTATAAGGCTATCTGAGATCTTTTTCACCACACCATGAAGAGTACCTACCTATCATAACACCAGTCCAAGGACTTTTCACAACATTGTGAAACAAGCCAAAAAGCTTACAAACGATATGAACAACGTTCACTCCACGCCCCTTACACTATGAACCAAACACTATCTGATATTTACCAACACTAACCGTTGACATTTAACTTTTAATACGACTCCGCCCACAAGTAATGAATAATTATCTATTTGAGGTATTTAAATGTATGAAATATCATTAATTTTAGATTAAATTTTAATGAAATGGTGAACGCAATTCTTCGCAGTGGTATTTATAATAAGGTATTTAAAATCAATTAAAACTGTTTGACACCATCATACTATTTGCTTTAAGTTACTTCCAAATTACTATCTACACTAATATTATAAAGAGGAAAGATTTGTATTTTTGTATGCACCAAATAAACTCAAAAACTACTGGACCGATATTAATTTTTTTTTACTATTGGAAAGCTACATTATCACTGAGTAACATAGGCTATATTTTATCCTTGTAATCCAACGGGAACATGAACCACACGGGTGAAATCCTAAAAGAGTGGCCTGAGTTTCTTGCCAGTTCTTCTCACGCCCTACCCTACGTCAGCGAACTGGCTGTAGGTTAATTGGCTGACATTTTGTAATTTTTAACGTTCATAAGTGTTAATTTAATTAACCTAAATGAATAAATATATTATCTTACTGATTTTATTATGAATGTACCTTAGTAAGTCGATAACAACGTGATTTTGTTTTCAGCTTTCTATTTATGGACTTCATACTTGTTTGCTACCTTAGTTTAAATAATATTAATAATAATAATATTTCAACAACTACACACAACGCCATCTAGACCCAAAGTAAGCATATTATATGCTTGTGTTATGGGTTCTAGAATGCGGATATACATACCTAAATACTTTTTTTTTTGATAATACATACATAGCTGTTGCCCGCGACTTCGTTCGCGTGAAAACTCAGATGGGTGCCTCTATGAGAATATTGCGTGCCTCATTTTATTGCAATCGTACATTGTATCAGTATTATCCGTCTCTATGGCGAATCCAGTTTAAACCCGATACCGCTAAAACTGACAAACCACTTTCACACAAACTTGCGACTCTTATTTGCCCATTTAATAAGGGTGGTTTCTGAATATTAAAAAAAGAGTATTTTCTAGTAATTTGGTAATCCTACTATAAAAACTATAGAAGTTTCATACAAACTTTGGCACCCCTTTATATATACCCCTAGGGGATGGATTTCGCAAAATTCCGTCTAAGTGAGCACCTATATCCTAATAGGAATGACAATGTAAAGTTTGAGATTCCTAGCACTTGTTGTTTCTGAGATTTCGTGATAAGTGAGTGAGTGACCTTTTGCTTTATGTATATAGATAGCTTTTGCCCGCGGCTTCACTCACGTGAATGTCGTTTTTCCAATAGACATTTTTATATTGTTTAAATACTGTTTTTCATACTATTTTTAATCTCCCATTCATACAAATCCTCTTTCACCTACTTAAAGATATCACTTTTTCACTACAATAAGTTTCCCCTTCCCCTTCTTCCCTATTGCACTTTTTCTTCACTCTCCACAGTTTCCTCCTTCCTCTCCTCCCCCTTCTCCTCTTCACCTCCTTCAGCATCCCTTGCCCCTCCTCCAGCATCTCTTGCCCTTTCCTCCACTTCCCTCTACCTTGCCTCCTCGCTTTCCCCTCTCTTCCCCTTTCCTTCTCCTTCCTTTTCCTCCTTTCCTCTCCCTTCCTATCACTTCCTATCCCTTCCCCTCCCTTTTTCCACCATTCGAGAACTCTTTTCTTTCCGCGTTCCTTCCCCCTCCCTTTGCTCTACCGTCTACCTCACTTCCCCCTCACTGTCCTCTCATTTTCCCCTCATTGACACCTCACTTCCCCCTCACTTCCCTCTCACTTCCCCGTCACTGCCCCCTCACTCTTCCTCATTTCCCCCTCACTTCACCGTTACTTCTCCGTCACTTTCCCCTCACTTTCCCTCACTTTCCTCTTACTTTCCTCTAACATTCCCCTCACTTCTCCCTCACTTCTCCCTGGCTTTCCTCTGACTTGTCCCTGACTTTCCCTTCACTTCACCCGCATTTTCCTCACACTTCCTCTTCACTTCCCCCTCACTTCCCCATCACTTTCCTCTCACTTCCCCGTCACTTCCCTCTCACTTTCCCCTCCCTTCCTCCTTCTCCTCAATTCCTCCCTCCCCCTCCCTGTAAATTTCAAGTCGCTAGCTTCAAAAGCTACAGATCTTTGTATATAATATTTCATCCCTAAATTCACCCCTCTAAATCCACCCCTGTTAAAATAAAATTATAAGGATATTTTTTACTTAAATAGAAGTATTCCAAAACAAAATTTCAAAACTGTAAGTTAAAAAATGAAGAAGATTTATACAATCGATTTCATCTTTTTTCACACACTTAGGAATTAAATTTAAAAAAATCCTTTTTTAGTACAACCTCTAGACATTTAGACAAACACACCCTTCAAATTTCAAGTCAATACGACCAGCAGTTTAGGCTGTGCGTTGTCTGTTAGTCAGTCAGTCAGTCAGGACAAAGCCTTATATAATATGTATGGGTGTATGGATGTATGGATTAGACGTATAGCCATCGGGGATCAAAGCATACAGGCTGCTAACACGTGATAGAGCCACATAAAGCAGACCGTGCGAAAAACAGCTAATACTTAGATCCACGCCCACAACTTTTAGTTGTGTCTGACCTTGGGCTTTATTAATTGTCATCGCGAAACATAGACTCACTGGAAACTGGACTCATTTAAAACTAAACGGAAGATTGTTTAGAATGAGAGGAATCCGAAAAATAAAAACGCTATCAGCTATTCCGTAACCTGTTAAAGTCTCTGTTTCTATCAGATTTCGTAGTAAATTAACAAATGTTCGACGTGATTCTTTAAATTGGCATAACTTTTTTATTTATGAACCGATTGACATGAACAAACACTAAATGTTAAGTGAAGTTTGTTGCAGTTAAGCTGATACATTCATGCATACAAATATTTACACTGAGCACTTAATAAGTTTAATAATAGCTAAATTACATTTTTGTTATTCAATAACTCATTACTCATAATCTTAAATTATTCACAAACAAATTTAATGTCCGGTACATTGATGCAGTTAAACTCAAGGTGTATGTCATTTGTGCCTTAATGACCACCTATAATCGGTGACTAACGACAGTAAGTACCATGAAATGTTAAGAATCACAAAGACTTTTGAATTAATGTGCAAAAAGTTTAGCATAAATATATTTATTTATTAATACTGCTCAAATATATTTATAGTATATCTTTTGTTGCAGGAGTTAATTGATTTCGTTTCCTATATGAGTATGATCCGATATTCAATGTGAAATTAGACAGACTGTATAGAATTTGGGTTCGTTCCTGAGCGCCCTAGTTCCTGAGGCACCCGTTCCGGAAGGACCCGATTCATTTTTGTCATAACAAAAGTAATTAACTAGTCGTTTAGCTAAAAAGTACCGTCCGCAGATAAGATATTTAATAAAGTTTGATAATTTACTAAAAAAATAATATTTATCTTTAAGGATTAGGAAAAAATAAAACACAACTTTAGTTAAGGCACAATATTATAATTAAATACTTAGACTCTTTTAGAGTAATCACAAGTTAGAATTATAATTACAATAATTCATCTTTGGTATGCAGAAAATCAAAGTACCTACTCTCGATAGAATATGATAATTAAAACTAAAAGTGTGAAAGTGTCTTACTTTTAGAAATTATTTTTATTATGTTGGTAGTATAGTAAATAATTAACACCCTAATAAACTTTTAACATAATTATAAAATCATTATTTTCTTACAATACAAATATTAACAAAAAAATAAGTAAAATAAACATTTACTTTTTTATTTCATAAAAATGTACTTAAATATTATTCAAAATTATAAGTATTTATTCAAAATGTCTCAATGAAAACTATGATTCGACATTACATACTTATTATGATTTCACTCAATGCAGTCATTCTTAATTTGTAATTCTTTTTAAGAAGTGAATAAAGCTGAATTTAGCATACCTAAATCTTGTTTTTATTCTTCTTAATATGTATCGATAAATCATTTAGCACCAAACATCTGCAACTACAGTAATTTTAAAGCAAAATTAAAGGACACATGAATAACCCGTCATTTTACTTACTACCTTCTTTACATCATTATTTAAGCAAACGCATTACATTATTTAAGCCTAATTAATCTCGTATAAGTGAATCAGGCCCTCCGGCGATTTTTAAATGAAATAAATCTTAATAACATTCCGGCAGCTCAGGGTATCCGCCAAAGAGGTTTTCGTTGTACTTGGCCGATATTTTAGGATGACCTTATCAATAATAATGGTACGCCCTTGTATTTATATATTTGTTATAAAAAGTAACAATAGTAGCGTTTATATTTTTTTGTCATCAAATGGTTAAAGCATTTCTTATTATGTCAGGGTACCGTGATGTTTGAAATCTTTTGAACTCTATCTATAATCCTGAACTTTTTTGACACGGTGCCCTTTACACCCTACTTCTAAACCATTCTAAACTAATATAATAAAGAGAAAACATTTGATATTTTGTATGTTTCTTTGTAGGTTTGCAATGATTTAACTAAATACCTACGTTACCTTTCTTCTTCTGTCTTTTACCAGAAATCAATAAATGGAGCGCGTAACATAGGCTATCATATAATAAGTTAAACATAATTTTTAGACATTTTCAGAATTTCAATATTTAGTTTTGTAAATCCTATCAATATTATAAATGCAAATGTTTGTGTGTGTTTGTTACCACTCAGCGCCTAAACGGCTAAACCAGTTTCTATGAAAATATATACACAGGACATACGCTACTTTTTATCCCGAAAATCGGTCCGATTCCCGAGGGATACAACAAAACATATTTTACGTGCAGGCGAAGCCGTGGGGCGCAACTAGTTTGCAATACAGTAGACAGCAAAGTAAATTTGCAGAATAGCAATAATTATTCGCAGACGTAGGTAATATTGCAACCATATTGTACGTAGGTGTTTGTTATGAGACCAATGAAACTTTTGATACCGATACAAAGCGAGGGTAGACGCCTAGTTAGTAAAAAATGTGTTCGTTTATATAATAAGGTATTTCAGTAGTTTCCATCTTTGGTTGGCCTATCCTTTAGTAAGAAGCGAGTAACGAAATACCTGAGGCCCTAGACAAGTGTCAAAGATTTCTATTCTATTCATAGAATAGACTAAAAAATGTATTGGATTGACATAAGCTAACGCCAACGCTTATGTCAATCTCATACATTTTCTTATCTATTCTATGAATAGAATAGAAATTTTTGACACTTGTCTAGGGCCTATGGTAATGAGAACAGACTCACTATGCCAAGCTTGGTGCTTACGAGAATTGACTCCTTTTAGAGCTACGTATATCCTGCAGTGACGAACTCAGACTGGGGGTCTACTATCACCACCTCGTAGCAGTATTATACTATTTTAATGTTATTTTGTGTTTGTCCTTTTTTTGTATTATTAAAAACAAAGATAGAGGCAAAGTAAGGTTATAATTACTATATAGGTTGTGGTAGGGCCTCTGAAACATACCCGTTTCGGCGTCGGTGTATCACAAATTTATGTCGTTTTCATTATATTTATACGCCACAAATTTAACAGTGTATCGGGTTGTCTATATTAGGTACATTCAATTACCCATAATTGTACTCTAATAACTCTTCTACCATTCATCCGGCTTTTAACTGATGATCATGTTAGTTGTCATAGTGACATCAAGGTAACACAGTACTCGGTTACATCCTGACAAAATTATTTTAACGATTACAAAGATTAATAACAGTTATTAATATTCGTATTATATTCACTGTCACCGGAACTGATAATAGTTACCGTATTCGTATTATACTCGAAATGATTTAATGTTGTAACTTTTGTCAGAGACTTCGTACGCGAAATTAAATTTATTACCGAATTCATATTGTACAAAAGCTATGAATTATAGCAATATCTAAAAATAGCTGCTTTTGCAATTTTTTGTTATTAAATAGTCTGAACTACTTTTAAAGTCAGTTAGGGTACTTAGCTCTATTGTTATGCTTTTAAGTATTTAAAAGCATAGTTATCTTTGACATAACTAACTAGTTCTTGTTTTAATTAGTATCTATATTCAAATTTAGTACAAAATGTTTCAAAGGGGTGCGAAATAACTCTCTGGTTTAGTAGTAACAGCTCCAAATATAACAAAGTTGACCAAAATTTATAGGTTTGTACAAATCTTATATTACACCTAAGGTATAAACAAACTTCGAAAACCTACGATACTAATACTCTATTTATGTATATACATTGATAAAGTATTTATACCTGTTATTTCTACACGTTCCTAATTGAATAATGATCTCGTATTTTGTATAATTGTGTTATTACAACACTATCTTGTCATTCCCACGCCCATGTGACTTATTAACGGATACGCATAATTGCTCACAAAACATAATTGATTTTCAGTGCATTTACTATGTGTCCCATTGTGTTCTGTAAATAGCTGTATCGTATACGATGACTTTTTTCAAAGTTATAGTCAAGAACGCTTTTTATGTAATATTTTTAATATTTTTTTAAAGAAAATTAATAAAGTACTAAGACGGTTTTTAGATTTCCTCCGTACGAGGAAACAAGCTTTGCGTAACTGACACAAACTGTACCCAAATTTAGAACAAATACTTAATTTTATAAATTACACAAAGTTTTGTCACGTGTGGGAATCGAACCCCCAATCTCATATACAACAGTCGCATACACTACCACTGAGCCACAGAGGCGATTAATTCTTATTCAACATTGTTTGGGCATAGCGACACTTGTAGTGTATTTCATCCATATTTTGATATATTGATCATAATTAAAACTTTTTCGGTTACAGCTTTCATGCCTTCTCAAATGTTACCACGACAAGAATCTTTATTACACATAAACTAACTCTAATAGCATTATAGTGTGGGACCTAAACATACAAGATTACACACGTAACAATACATAAATTGAACTCAATATTTCATAACGATCAATAATAGCAAATTCACGTCTGATTAAAACAAAAGTATACGAAAATTAAATAAATAGCTGTTACTGTAACACATATCAAAACCAGTAAAATAATGACATAAGATACAAAACACCAGTGAATAAATTTTAACTTTATGACTAAGAACGGAAGGTGAACTTTGGCTTACAAACGTCTGAAACACTTACTATCGCAATTTCAGTGAAATGATGACATAACACAATAATACAAATGAACAATTTTAAGCTTTATGTTTATAATGCTAAGGTGTAAATTAGCTTTGAAATGTATTGCATCTTGCGTCTTTCTATTGAGGTTGCGTATTATAAATTATACATAGTTATACTTGTCCGTTCTGGATGCTCAAACCTCTCATTAATGTCGAAGTGTTAAATTATATATTTTAGAAACTGTATTATTGTATGACCTTTAGCATAAGTTTGTAATATATAACTAGTGAATGTATGTTGTTCCTTTAAAAAAACTTACTAACATATACAAAAAGCTTGGTCTTTTTGACGTCGGTAGGACCTCGTAACAGCATCCAATTTTTCTTTGGTGTAAGTGTAAGTGTAGGAAATGAAATGAAATATGTTTATTTATATAGGTTAATTAAATTAACACTTATGAACGTCAAAGTTTACAAAATGTCAGCAAATTAACCTACAGCCAGTTCGCTGACGAAGTAGAGCCATGAGAAGAACTGGCAAGAAACTCAGGCTACTCTTTTTAATCGCCAGGTTATTACAATTTTTGTAAGTTACAGTTTCAAGTAGCATGCAAAGTGACGCAGGCAATACTCTATAGATACTTAATTACTTACAGCTTTCTATGTTGTAAAGGAAAATTAAAAAGTAAAATGTGTGCTTTACAGGCTTCCTCAATTTGCATATTGCTACAAAAGGTAAAGGCAACATGTGAACTGTGATAAATGTTTCTATGTAGGTATTATAAACTGTTAATTTTTTTAGTTAGGAGGTTGTAAGCCCAATATTTATATTTCTCTTTCTTTTTAAGCCTTCTTTAACTGTTGTATCTATACTATTATATAAAGCGGAAAAGTTTGTTGATTTGTTTAAACGCGCTAATCTCTGGAACTACCACTCGAATAGTTCAATTCTTAAGGAAGGTTATATGCTATGTAGCATCACGCTTCTGGCGACGGGAGTAGAGCAGTAACCTAAGACGCAGCTGAAACCACGCTGTGGGATGCTAGTACAAGATAAAAATGTGATATAATACGCTAAGACTTGCAGCTTATTAATATTTTAAAGGACCTTCTCATGCCTTAATGTCGTATGTCCACAATCCCCATTCATCCAAAACACAGTCCTAATAAACCTCTCCCACATCAACAAATGACAATAGTGCATAATGAGATCTCTGTGCAGTGGGAACTGATCGTCCGATAACGGTTGAGTTCTGTCCATTGTGACTGTCCGAACAATCCTGCAACCGTCATGTAATAGTGCAGCATATTTGTTGTATGAAAATCCTGAACTGTTATTATGAAATAGACATAAGTAATTCTTTAAATACGTTTATTTTGGTTTTAGACCGAGACTGAACTGAAGTTTGCTGAATAAGCCTAGTAGGACTCTTATATCCAGAATTAGAAAACTTCAAACATATCTCTGAAAGGTCGAGTCTAGAAGATGAGTAAAAAAGAGTATTCAAAACGTTATAAAAGTTCAAAATACTCAGACTCGAATAACATCTCTAGCCTAAGAACATTCATAAGAATAAAGTGATAGACTTTATTCTTATGAATGGTCATAAATTTTTTGTATGTTTGTAAAAATGAAACACCTCCTGGTAATTGCAGTGTTTCCCAAACATTGTTCTGCCAGGCCAGGACCCGGTAATTTTCACACTGCACCTTCGTGACCCATTTAATACTTTTACACCCAAGCTGGTTCTATTAGGTAAAATTATGCACATTTATAAATAGTAAAAATGATTTATTAATACTGTGGAGATTACCATACACCTCCAATCAAAGGGAGGATGCTCCGACCAGGCTAGGTGATCGTGCCTGGCGGGCTATTGCCCGACAGTTGGTAGTCGGAACTTTGTTTAAATAGTGAGTTGGTGTGTAAATGTTGATATCGCGAGTCAAGCTTCCATACATTTGCGGTGTTTTTGTATAGAAGTTGATTGAAAGTGTTACTTAGCGCCATCTATGTTTTCTATGCTGTAAACTCGTAGTCATCGTCTTCACTTGGTTAATTTCAGTGCGTTACCATAGGCCAGATATAGATGACGCGACAATACTACATACATATTTTAGTATCGCCTAGTCAATAAATTTTAGTACGAAGTATGGAGCTGCTGCTTGTTTTTACTAAAAAAAATCCAAGATCTCTGCAAATGAAGGTCTGGTTCTAATTCAAGTTGGTTTCTATATATTGCGACCCGGTATTTTACTTTGATGGCTCCGGTCACGACCTGGCAAATGGGAAACACTGATTTAGAGAAATAAATGGTCTTATACAAATATTTTATAAGTAATAGTATTTAACAATTGATGTCCTCCAATAAGTGCCAGAAATATCACAAAAATATCATAATATTATGTAAAATACGTAAGACATAATTTTGTACCTAAAACACTGAAATAAGTGTTAAATGTGATAAGTAAGTTAACACAGCCAGGCCAAAGTCAACGGTTATTGTTAGCGAATTGTTAATACAATTATATAAGTTCTCAAGTTATCTTACATAGTTCAAGGAGTTAGATCAATGTTATAACTATAATGTATACTTCTAAATAAACGTCGGTCACAGCGCTTTATTGAAGTAAACTTAAAAGAATGGAAGCGAATTGCTAAATTTATCTAAGAGTCCTATTAATATTATAAATGCGAAAGTTTGTGTGCATGTATGTGTGTTTGTTAGCACTCAGCGCGTAAACGGCTGAATGGATTTAAATGAAAATTGGTATGTAGATAGATTCTGCGCCGGAGACAGACAAAGGCGACTTTTTATCCCTAAAATCAGAACCCCTGGTTTCCAAGAGATACAAAACACATTTTAGACGCGGGTTAAGCCGTAGGTCGCAGCTAGTAAATGATAAGGATACTTGAACTGCAATTCTATTCACAAATTCCTTTGCTATTATTGTAAATATTCCGTCCGATGTATGCAAATGTTGAGTCCTATATTGTCGTGGAAATTTATATAATTTTTAATCTTAATTTAGTAATGTGTTCGTTTCTTTATCCAGATATAGAAGTCGGGTAAAATGATAATGAGTTTTTCGAGAAACTCTTAGTACTATCAGCTCGATGATTGGGAAGATTTTCGACCCAGCTGAAAAAAGTAGCGACGTATAGACGTACCAGAGTTCTTAAGGGAAGTGCATATTTCAACGAAATTGTCATAAGTTATGACAAACTCAAAACGCTTTTCAATTATCCCTAGATCTATTTTCTTTGTAAATTCTATCAATTTTTCTATGAAAATTAACCTCTGAAAATTTGTGACACACGAGTTCTGAGTCTACCCTTATGTGTATCTATCAATGTATTGACAAATATGTATGTTTTAAAGAACAAAAATGAATATTTTTTATAACCATATATAAGCAGTTCACAACCAACTGCACTTAATCTTTAAACAAAACAATCATAGCTTGCCTTGTTTCGCTCACAAACAATCTCTGAAACGATCTTAAAACAAAGCAAGTTAGGCGATAATCGGATAATCTTGGCTTAGTCAAATAAACAAAGAAACAGCCTTGCGTTGGGCTCAGGAACAAATGTTTGAATAACATTTACTAACAACTGCAAGTGCCTCCAAACATACAATCGTAAGAGATATTGTAGATTTGGTATATATCATTAGTTATTTATAAGAAATCATTATGCTGAGCTTTATTTAACTCCATAAAATTGAATGAAAATACTATATCTTAATTTTTTTCGAATATTTATACTTTCAAGTTCATTTTCAAGTTGAAAAGATTGAATTAACATCTAGATAAGAAAGGGTTCTTTTTATATTGTAAGCTATTATTTCATTGAAATAAGTAGTTTCTTTTTTAAATATATTGTCTTCATTTAAAGCAAAAACGCAGTAAACGAAGTAAGCTGGAAATAAATGATTTGATTTGATTTGAACTTGTTGAGTCTACATATATATTATATCCATCTTCATTGATATTACAAAATTGGCTAATAATTTGTTGTATTACAAAACAAATATAAATACTCCTTAACAGTAAAGAGGCTTACCAGATATGTAAATGTACTGTCACACTATACAGATTGATACAGAGATAATCCAGTACTGGACGACATTGAACGTGTATGTAACGTAACTGATTGATACACAGATTGACAATCGCTATTCAATGCTAATATTATATGTGCAATGTAAAGAGAAGGTTAAGTGAAATTTCATGTTGATTTTGGATTGAAATATCCATCACAATAAGTAGTAAATTTTCCTATGGCAAGCGAATAAGGAAGGAAGAAATAATACTCCTCTACTTAAAGTACTTCTTATAAGTTTCAAGACATTCGCTGTTCGAGATAATCCTATAACTAAAGTCAGTTAGTTATGACGACCTCTGTGGTTCGGTGGTACTGTGTATGGATTGCCACGCAGAGGTCGCGGGTTCGATTCCCGCTCAGTGCATTTGCATTGCATTTATTTGCATTATTCTGGGTGTTTCTATGTATAATATGTATGTATTTACAAAAAAAAAATGTATTTTAGAATGTATATCCGCATTCTAGAACCCATATCACAAGCTGTATAAATACGCTTACTTTGGGCCTAGATGGCGTTGTGTGTAGTTGTTGTGATATTATTATTATATTATTATAGTTAGCAGTTGAATTTCTGAACTTCTCTTTCAACAATGCAGTCCAATACCCACGAAAAGGAATAGAGTGATTAAATATTGTCAAAAGAGGCCACACTTAGAGGGCACTTGACCTAAAATAAAGTTTCAGCCAACGTTTGCCAGATGGATTGGCGATTGCATGGCACTGGCACTATTGCCCTTTGTATTTACATCGCTAGTAGTCATTGGAATTACTTTCCCGTGCCATGATATTTATAAGATGTATCAATACAAACATTAACAAAACAATAGTGATAGCGTGTGATTCTGAAAGATTTCCTAGTGCGTAATGATACACGCACAAACAAAAAGTTGTAAAGAGAAATGCATTGTTATGTATCAACGTGTCATTTCCTTGCTGAATATAAGCAAAAACTATATTGCATCGATATCAGTCTGACTTCATATTAGAGATATTCATATTCACATTATTTCATAACATTAGCGGACAAGTAGAGGTATACATCCATGCTTAGCCAGCTACAATTAAGTTGGATCACAAAGAGAATGATTCTATTCCCATTTACGGCCTGTTTTCATTTACCGCAAACAATTCCTGACTTTGGTCTGATTTGAGAATTTCTTAACAGAAACAATACCAATCCGCTCCTGGTCAAACGTGACAGCATCGAAACAATTAAGAAGTTTTTTTTTTACCTTTAAACTTTCGTCGAAACTTCAAACAAAATAAGGTATGTAAATACCTTATGCATGATCGCGTAACTTCCCGTATGTTTATAAATTAAGAAGTTATCATTATATTTTTAGTTCTTATTTAATTTATTATAATCTAATCTATGCATATAATAAAATTGGAGTGTCTGTTTGTAATATTGAAATAACCGTTTTTTACTATTTGTATATGAATATATATACGGTACTTAAACCAAAATATTTTTTTTACAATTTTTGTCTGTCTGTCTGTCTGTTTGTTCCGGCTAATCTCTGAAATGGCTGGACAGATTTTGACGGAACTTTTATTGGCAGGTAGCTGATGTTATACGGAGTAACTTAGGCTACGTTTATTTTAGAAAAATTCTTTTATTTTAGAAAAATAAAGTAATGTTGATCGACTGTTAGGCGGAACGAAATTCGCCGGGTCTGCTAGTTAAGAAATAAACAAATAATCTATTCCATAGAATGTGCATTATCTACATCACTTTATATACCACTTAAATTATGACTCACAAAAGGTTTTAATAACCTCGCGATTAAAGATAGCGGTCTGAGCTTACTTTAGCAGTTCCACTTATCGAACTGGCTGACTATTTCATGAAATCGTGAGGTAGACGGACACATAGGAGTAGAGTATTTTAGGTTTCCAGAGCTCTCACTTACTTGAACGCAACGTAATAGAAATATTTGCGAAGATATTCCATGAAAAGTAGGATACGTCCCAAGTTAATTCGGCACATTCATGTTAAATTTAACAATGATTTACTAACACCATATAAAAAAGTATTAGCAGTTTTGATTACAGCTTAAAATACTCTCTAATAATTCATCTATGGTAAAATCATTTGCAAATCAATACTGAGCAACATAAATCCAAGAGTATCGACGAGTAAGTAATATTGAAAATAGTGTCTGATATACTTACATGCATATTTTCACGCCTTTCTCCTATTAATGAGGTAAGCAGACTATAGAACACCATTTGCTACGATCCAAACATATCTCCTTTGCCTCTTCAACATTCATTAATCTTTTCATACACACACGTCGTTAACGGGTGAAAATGAAAATGAAAATGAAAATTTATTTATTCACATAGGTTAATTAAATTAACACTTATGAACGTCAAAGTTTAGAAAATGTCAGCAAATTAACTAACAGCCAGTTCGCTGACGAAGTAGAGCCATGAGAAGAACTGGCAAGAAACTCAGGCCACTCTTTTTATTACAATTTTTGTAAGTTACAATTTCAAGTAGCATGCAAAGTGACACAGGCAATACACTTAACTCTATAGGTAATAATTACAGCTTTCTATGTTGTAAAGAAAAAATAAAAAGTAAAAAGTAAAATGTGTGCTTTACAGGCTGCCTCAATTTGCATATTGCTACAAAAGGTAAAGGCAACATGTGAACTGTGGTAAATGTTTCTATGTAGGTATTATATAAACTGTGAATATTTGTTATAAGTATAAAGTAAGATGAACTTAATTTAATTTACCACAGGAGTTCACAATGTACTAGGTGCTTGTAATTGTGCCCTCGTATGTTCTTCGGGGCGACCCCTACCAACTTTCCCAGTCATTTCCGCTCCATAGATCTGATATAGGTAGTAGAAATATTCTTGTTTCTAGAACTATCTAAGAATAAGTCCTTAAATAGGTTTTAGAAGCGTTAAGCCATATCCACTCATGCATGACCAATAATAATAAAACATAAAAGTGGGTCGCATAGACCCGTGCCTTCTATTTTACAAAGGCTGTATTAAGTAATTCTACGCGAGCACTAATTAACATACTGACTGAACTTTAGCTCTGTATTGATATTACATTGATATTTATAGAACTAGTCTAAATATTAGTAGAAATATATTTGAATAGACTAATATTTCACTCAATTAGTGTATCCCAGAATGGAAATAGTGTCGCTGACGTTCTGACCTATAATTATTAAATTTGTCCCTGAACCATCTAATCCCATAGATCAAATTCTTTGATTAAGTCTACGCTTACCGCGGTCATACCATAACTGTAATACGTAGTATATGGTATGTCCACGGTACCTGTCTCATCCCATTTGACTAAAAATCGCTAAAGGGTCACTGCATAAAGTTAATAACATTGACCCTCTCACCCTATAAACGAATACATCCAAGTTATATCACCCAGATGATCAAAGTGGTCCCTCATAAATATAATAATTTGATCCTCACCATTGACAACTTAAATTTAGTTCTGATAGTAAAATCAAATCAAATCATTTATTTATTCATTACGTTTTGGGTATCATGCAGGTTCACTTATTACAAATAGGTATCACCAAAATCTGCCTGGTTGGGCGTATGAATATAGTAATTCGTAGTCATATAAAAACAGGGAGTAATTAATAAGTAAATAATTTATATAATAAAATAAAAAAATCGAATTAAATCATTAAAAAATATGTAGGTATCTAGAAGTGGAAAAGGTAGGAATATCAAAAAGTATCATAAAATAACAAATTAATAATCATAAACCAAAATAAGGCTGACAAATATGAGTTTGTAGGTAAATAATGACAAAAAAAAAACAAAATTACCAGAGGCGCTGTTCATTTATTTCAATTGTAGATATTTTTGCTGTCACTGCTACACCGGTGATGCAAACAAAGTCTATATTGCATATTATTATCACATATCTATATGTATATATATCTAAATATGTCTAAATTGCTGTTGATTTTGGAGCTTATGTATATAAAGCCGGAACTCCAATGCGTTTTCGGTTTGCAATCAATTAACATTTTGAGTTTGGACATTGAAGTGGATGCATTTACGTTTTTGACTGGCCTGTTGGTCTAGTGGTTAGTGACCATGACTGCTAAGCCGGAGGTCGTGGGTTCGATTCCCACCCAGGACAAACCTTTGTGTGATGAGCATGATTGTTTGTTCTGTGTCTGGGTGTAATTTATCTATAATATGTATGTATTTACAAAAAAAAAAAAAAGTATATAAGTAGTATATTAGTTGTTTAGTACCCATAACACAAGCAAATATAATTGCTTAATTTGGGGCTAAATGGCGTTGTGTGCATGTGGTAGAATATTATTATTATTATTATTATTATTTACGTGGTTGTTGTATAACAAAATTTTAATTTTTCATTACAATTACATGCATTTAAACCGTTTTTATTATTTCGCTTTTATAATTGCTAATTGTATAGGCGAGTGTAACATCTACTGTGTTGAAGAAAATTTTAAGTGTGTTTGATAATATTCTGACAATTCAAAAACGGTAAAATAAAATTCATACTAATATTATAAATGCTAAAGTAACTCTGTCTGTCTGTCTGTTACGCTTTCACGCCTAAACCACAGAACCAATTTAGACCACAGAAAATGGCATACAGGAGTTGAAACATGTGATGAAAGTTTGTATGAAAAATCTATATATATAATAAAATTGGAGTGTATGTTTGTAATATTGAAATAACCGTTTTTACTACATGTATATATGAATATACATACGGTACATACACCAAAATAACATTTTTTACAATTTTTGTCTGTCTGTCTGTTTGTTCCGGCTAATCTCTGAATAGGCTGGAACGATTTTGACAGGACTTTTATTGGCAGGTAGCATCAGCTACTACTCCTTATTATATCAATAATAAGGAGTAACTTTGGCTACGTTTATTTTAGAAAAATAATTTTACAAATAATAATAATATGCGATGTAACCGACATTTACGCGGGCGGAGCTGCGGGCTTCAGCTAGTAAATAATAACTATACCATAGGTACTGATACAATGTACCTACATTATTTCATTCTAATGCATAATTATTATGCATTTTGTATGAATACATACACAAATAAATTACATATTTGTCTAAGAACATGAGTTAAGAACATCTAAGAACTGTTAAGTTTGTTGTGTATGAGCTTTTGTATTAAAGTAATAATTTAATTTATGATCGTAATTATATTATTGCTGTTACGCAAATTGTGTTTTTTTTTCAGCAAGATACTCTGACATACTTTCTTTTGTCACATGCATATTTACATTTTGCATACATATTACATAACAGTATATTTAAACATGACCTGCTTAAATCTGCAACTGACTTAATTCTCACACAAAGAAAGAAATACAAACAAAATATGAATAGTTAAATTTAGCTATTTTTTAAGGTCAGTACAAATATAAATGTTTTGCCACTTCTAGGTCATTTGCTGGCCAATTTTTTGAGGTTTCGAGAAAGTACAGTATTTGCAAAACAATGGTCACGTGTCCTCCGGTATTGACTGTCTCTTTTAATATGTATCGTAAGAGGCAACTACGTGAACGCCAAGTAAAGATTACTAAAATTCACCTTCTATCACTATTATTTGATGGCTATAGAAAAATAAGTACCTGTCGTTGGAAAGTCTGGTCTAAAGTGAACGTAATAAGGCTAATGATAAAATTAACTTCAAACAAAATATTCAACACTCACGACAGATTTATTATTCATGTCCAATCCAAATAAGCAAACCCAACATTTCCATCGATGTCGAAAGACTATTGTGTATTGTTCTAGGTGTTATATAACTAATACTTAAGAACATTATCATTTCGATCTTAAATCTATTTATAGCTATAGCAATATCCTCAGTTTGTTCATATAAAAAGTCCAGCTTAAAGATCATATCTCAATATAGAACCTGTAAATATAAAATATATTAGAGTGTAGTATTGTTGAGGATGTAAGCGATTATTTCGAGTAGATCGGTTCAAGGGGATATCGATTACAAACGATTACATCGATCGTGAGCCGCGTCGGTCAGTGGCGCAATGGTCGTCGATTGTTATTTGTTTATATTATTATTTGCTACTGGCTATAAAAAAACAACTATCAGCGCATCAAGAATAAGTTTTCTAAAATAAAGGCTCTCTTGTCAAAGTGATGGTAGTAGATCCACGCTGGTTTCAGCATGAATGGGCCGGATCGACCGGAAAAGTACTACCCTCTCAGAGAAGATCGACGTAAGAGTAGTAGTATCCGTACAACTACGTTTCGTTCGGTGAGTGAGAGCGCTGGAGGCCCAATTTTCCCCCTTTCCTCTTTCCTCACTTCCCTCATTCCCTTTTCCTACCCCATTCCCAGCCGCCATAATGGTGGCCATCATACCAGCAGTTTAAGACGATGACTTTTGGTATGGTGGCCACCACTTCTGGTTACTTTGGTAGGCTAATTCATATATATAAAAAAACGAGTGAACTCTTGGTTACACGGATGTCTGTAATTACTAATTACCTACACCATATTTTAGTAGCCTTCGTGATTTAAACGATGTAATAACAAAACTAAAGCAGAACTTCACACAGTCAGAAGTTGAAGACCTGGCCAGACTTGAAATAGGTGAACTGTGATAGACTGTTAAACTATTTAAGTAGCAGTAAAAATTCTTATACACTTACAACGAAATTGGGTACGCAGCCAAAAAGCGTGAATGCTTCAACCCGGCTAGATGGTCGTGTCTAAGAGGCCGCTGTCCAAAATTCATATCGCAATTTCATAGTTAATGTTCGGACTCGGCTTACCTCTGTGAATAGTGACATCTTTGTTTTCTGTTGAATTAAGTTCTCATCTAATATGGTTCATCTCATTGTTTACGGCATTGTTTTGGCAATTGAATAGACTTGCTACCAAAAACACAATAGATACTACACTTGTATTGTTATTTAATCCTTTACCTGTACAATTATAAGTTGCTCATTTCTTGCAAAACTTGTGTCATAAGTGACATACCTCTTTTATTAAAATTCGATATACCTATAAACAAATTATCTTTACTAATCCATACATCCATGCTAATATTATAAATGCAAGTAACTCTGTCTGTATGTCTGTTACGCTTTCACGTCTAAACCACTGAACTAATTTTGATGAAATTTGGTATAGTGGTAGAATAGATCTTTGAGAACAACATAGGCTATATTTTATCGCGAAAAATGGCTTAAAGGGGTTGAAATAGGAGATGAAAGTTTGTATATAAAATGCGTTATAACCGACATTAACGCGGGCTGAGCTGCGAGCAATAGCTAGTAAATAAAGCTAAAGAGGCTTTATGTTTAGACGCTGTAATCTCGGGAACTAACAGTTCGATTTAAAAAATTCTTTTAGCTATTATAGGCCACGTAACATTACGCTACGACCCACGGGAGTGAAACAGTAATCAAAGATGTAACTTACACAGTGGACAGCTAATCCTAAACGTTCAAAAAAACTTTGAAAATTTGGTTTGTCCCAGAAAAGATAGGTTATATGTCAAATTTAGTTAAGGCTTTGTTCAAATTTGTCACTAGAACCTTAATATTGTTACTAACTTACCTTCTGTTATAGTGCTACTACCTACTTACTTACTTTACTAGTACTTAAATTACTGTGTAATATTCTACCTACATAATTATGTTACCTATTTCCTTCAATTCTCTTCCCTCTTTTGACTTCGGGTGGGCTTAAAACCAGCGCTAGAATCCTAGAATCCACTTTAGAAACAATGTATTAATTTTGTGTATGTAATTTTATGTTCGAGTGAGTGGAATAAATGATTTTGTATTTGTATTTGTATTTGTATAACTCCAAGTGTGGTAAAAGATGAAGACACTATTTCATCATCACTAAATATAACAATATTAGAAGCCATAGGTCATCCTCATTTACATAACCCATTCACTTCCAAATTCGGATATTTATTAATTTTATAGAGGAAGTAGAATTGATTCAAACATTGCCAATAGATGCCTAAGATTTTATATTATTAAGTAATTTATTTAGTTTTAAAGGAGTGTATATTTTATGGATTTCGATAAAAAATTGATTTTACTTTTATTGGACATTATTTTGTGATACTATTCTGTTATCCAGTTGTAATAAACTATTCAAACAGGTGTTTAAAGAAAACAAAGTATTTAACCCATAAGTTGGTTATAAGTATAACCCCACATGTGACGCCTTTGTGTTTAGTCGTATTATAATAAATCTTTAGAGTAAGAATACTTTAACCTTAAACAGCTGCAGAATGTTATATAGAGGTCAAGTTATTGGCTAGATCTTAATGACTATTGTACGTAAACCTTGCATTAAGCATCCAGTCACTCAAAAACCAACAGAATCGACAATTGAAAAAGCACATTATAATAAGTGCCATAGAAACGAAATTCAAATAAAACTTAAGCGACTAAGTTCTAAGTTCAAATTAAAGTTGAGACTAAACTAAAGCCCAACCATTTACATCGAAATTATTATTAGATATTATTCGGTGTGAAATTTAATCCTTAAGCACCTGCTTAGTTAAATTTAACTTATTTTACAAGTGAGTTATTAGCATAAATTGATACGCATTAACATTTACTAAACCCATACAAACCTATTTATGCAATATCTGATGTAAATAAAGTTAATAAACAATTATATTACAGTTACACTTTTTTTCATACGTAGGTAATATAATATCACACCAACTACACACAACGCCATCTAGACCCAAAGTAAGCATAGTAAGTATAGCTTGTGTTATGGGTTCTAGAAATGCGAATATACTTAAACACTTTACTTACTATTTTCCAAATACATATTATACATAGAAACACCCAGACCAATGCAAATAGTCGTGTTCATGCACACAAATATTTACACTGAGCAGTGTGTGAGCTCTGTGTGGCAATACACAGTACCACCGACCTACAGAGTTAGGTACTTTTTACATTCCAGCTTTACTACTTATTTCTGGCAAAATTAACGTTAAAATTAAACCATCATCATTTTATCCATTAGACATCCACACCAACATAAACTATCGATTTCCATACGAGCCGATTGGAAGAAACCTGCATCCAACATCTTCCAATTACCTTTGTATGGTAATAGATCCACGCTGGTTTCAACATGAATGGGCCGGATCAACCGGGAAAGTACTACCCTCTCATAGAACGTTTCGTTCGGTGAATGAATGCACCGGAATCCCAATTTCCTTTTTTTCACTTTTTCAATCTCATATCCTACCCCACTCCTTTCACGGTAGTTAGCGGTTTCGCAGAGTTGTCTTCCATAAGCAACAGTTACCACTTACCTTCACGTAGACTGTTTGCTCCTCTGCCACTATTGGCAATAAAAAAAAACCTTTATTCGGTCGTCTATCTTGCTGGATGAAATCCTACTCTGCTTTTTCCAGTTATCACTAAATAATTTTTATTATTTCTATTAATTACAATCGTATGGCTTAAAATCCGGTTGGTGTGTTATAACGTTGACTCGTGTGCAAAATTCTATGAATCAGAACTCTATAGTTAAAATGTCTTAAATAGGAGCTGTGACTTTGACATGTGGCTTATGTTCATCAGTATTAATGGCGTCGCCTTGGTAATGAACGTTGTTTATATTAAATCTGCTCGGTCCCACTTCATTGTCGTATTACATTATTATGTCTAAGTTATTTAGGGAAACCTGTTATTGGCCATATAAATTGTTTTATACCAAATTTGTAATAAGTTCGAAGATGTTCAATACTTATTTGCTATAATTGGAAAGTTGGTATAACGCTGCTACCCGAAATGTGATATTACAACACTCACTGGAATAAATGATGACTTTATTTCTCTATATTTTAAACCTATTGGGCATTTTCTGTGTATTGTAAAAGGAAAGAGAAAATAATGGAAAGCATTTACTAGCTAGTACTAAAAATCTCCTTGCCGTGGTCACATAACCGCCTGTCATGCATGGTCTCTATGGCAAATATCTCCCTTTGGAACTTTGGGAGAGGCTTATGTTCGGCAGTAGACGTCTCTAAGCTAAAGAAGTCTATCTAATAATAATATAATAATAATAAATCGTTTAATTCAGACAATGTCCATATTAATGTTAGTAATACAATATCTTACAAACTAGTGTTAGTGAATACATAAAACTAAATTAATCCTAAAGTGTGACCACCTTCAGTGTGTAGTCGCATCCAGTGCATCAACATCGGCAAGTCCCAGCGCTGAGCAAACATGCTTAGGATGCCATTCGAGCTGGCCCGCAAACGGGTAAGTAGATCTAATGACTATTGATATTGTTATTAAAGATTTACAATAAAAATACGGATATATTTTAAGCGAAATTTAACAGCGATAAGTTTGAAATACATATTCTAACAAGGGCTATCCCAGTTCACTCAACTCAAAGTTCCCATATCTCATTCATTAGTTCATTGAGTGACCACCAACAGTGCTAACAACAACGCTATGAATCGAACTGTGAGAACGCTGCGCACGAGGCGACTGCGCAATTTTATACTAGCCACTACCTACGACTGGACGTACAAGAATATGATATACATACTCGTAAGTTTTTGTTTATTAAAAAATACTGTGCTGTTATAATTTGTTATAACTCTTGTAATCCCTATCAAGAACATTGGAAACGTCGTAACTGAAGCAGAAAAAAAACTACAAATAATTATATGGATGTCACCGGTAGAAGGCAACATTCAGTGGACAATCTTCACTCAATACTGCATCTTAGAGATGTACTTTTTTTAATATTATCCTACCAAAGTGACTCACTCTGCCTGATGGTTAGCAGTCAGTGGAATACAGAAGTGGTGAACACCATTCCAAAAGCCAAACTACTGGTATGGTGGCCTCCACTATGGCGGCTTAGTGAGATGCTTTTTCACGCCCCGCTTAAAAGACCTAGGATCAAAATTAGATGGGAACACATGCGCTGGCAAAGAGATCCAGGCTTTAATTGAGCGACAAAAGTAAGAAGTGCTGAACCGTTTGGTTCGAGACCTTTTAGGTTCCACTGTGAAAGGGTGACACTTTAGTCCCGCACATGTGTGTGTACTTACAAAATATCTACAGGACCTGTATAAGTATTGATGCCGATTGATATGTATCGTGAGTGATCAGTTCGCAGATATGTACCTATGCTATTACACCGATTTATGTTCCCCGATGGTCATCAAACATGGCAGCTTTCCAAGAATGCTAGAATATGGAACATTGATTGTTGAGGAAAAAGCCTTTATGCGTTTATTTATAGACAGGATTATTGTGAACGAAGCTTTTTTATACTATATCAATACTAAGTCGAAGGGATACGGTCCCGAAAACTGAAAATGGTAATGCTACTGATAATGCCTGGAATAATAACACCAAAAACATCACACGCTTAAATAACTTACAGCAATTATTTAAAATAACATGCAACGCCAGCAACGAAAGAAGTTTCCATAGTTTAGACTACTAGCATTCCCAGAAGCAATTGCGCAACCTTCTTGAGAATTTTAAACGATATACTGTTAATCTATAATATAAAAATTAATCGCTGAATGTGTTGCTAAGCGCAAATCTCGAGAGCAGCTGAACCGATTTCGCTAATTCTTTTTTTATAATATTCCTTGAAGTACGAGGACGGTTCTTACGGTGAGAAAAATTAAAAAAATGCCTGTAATAAAAAACCCACTTTTCTATATTCGCATACAAAAGTATCTTTATTTATCCCAAAATGATTAAAAAAATATCCACCCATGCGAAGCCGAGGCGGGCCGCTAGTCAATATATAATATAAAATGCATCGCTGAATGTGTTGCTAAGCGCAAATCTCGAGAGCAGCTGAACCGATTTCGCTAATTCTTTTTTTATAACATTCCTTGAAGTACGAGGATGGTTCTTACGGTGAGAAAAATTTTAAAAAATGCCTGAAATAAAAAACCCACTTTTCTATATTCCCATACAAAAGTATCTTTAACAAAAACAAAATGTCCGCCTGCCTAAAACAAAGTAAAAAGAAAGAAACCTTATTTTTTTGTGCTGACGCTACATTTAAATATTATGTACCCTATGTTACTTCCACAATTGAATTACGCCATTTAGGCTGTAGAGCGTGTCAAAGAAGTATACATACCTACATACGTTCGAAAAACAATACCGTGCTCTTCGGTAGTCAGACAAAAAATCAAACCATTGACATGAAATCAATATTACCCATGTAAATAATATACTTGAATTAATCTAACCTGAATATTACAAAGTAAATTTGATCGCACATCGAGGTCGCATCACTACCACTAACAAATTAAGTACAACTGCATAACATCGTTGATACATGCGAGCCAGTGAGCCGAAACACTCGACACACACTCGGTAATCATGTGGGACGGCTTTCCAACACCACTAATATTGTGGACTTAGATCAAAATTAAAACTGACTGCCGCATGCAACCGATATGCGATGGGTTGCAGGTTCAATGCCCACACATAACTTTAATTTATGTATCGTTAAGTTATCCGGGCTTCTTCCATAAGGTTTTATTTTGAAAAATACTGTATTTTTGTCCGGCTGCCGAAGTCAAACAGGGTAATGAGTAAAAAAATGGGTTTCTTTCTTTTCAGTTTGTTTCAAACAGTCGGCTTTTTTGTTTTTAATAATAATTTTATTTTGCTTGTTACTGTCTGTGTTTCATATTTACAATACCTTGGTTTACATTAAAACATCTATTTACAAAACTGAACGCTTTAAAAGATCTAGGAATTGTATAAACTTTGATGAATTTGTATTGTCTGTTTTTTATTATTTATTATTACGCCAAATTTCTGAATTGTGAAATTTTTTCTTGACGCAAAGGCTAATATTATTTTGCTTAAGTAATATAAAAGCTTAATTAAAGCAATAAGCTATATACTCAAACTCAAACTCAAAGCATTTATTTCATATTGATCATAAAGTGTGATGCTTATGAAAAGTCAAAATTACATGAAGTCAGCTAATTAACCTACAGCTAGTTCGCTGACGAGGTAAAGCTGTGAGAAGAACTGGCAAGAAACTCAGACCACTCTTTTCAATCGCCAGATAATTACTAATTACTTCTGACAGCTTTTTTTAAAAGCCTAAACGAATTTTATGTTATTAACAAACAAAGCACAAAAACACATAGAACAATTTTGTACCGAAGTTCACACTCTACGCGTACGGTATAAACGCTTGTGTCCGATTTCATGGACCAAATAAAAGCCAGATTCATTGAAACCGGATGTACCGGAGACAATTGCACCAACATACATAATACAGAATAATTTAGTTATCAGGAAGTGACAACACGAGCTGAGTACTTATAGCTATACAACCTAGCTACCGTTCGTAGAAAAGTTCATGAATTTTAATCATATCGGTCCATTATTAATAATAATAATAATAATAATACCAGCCTGTTTACTGTCCCACTGCAGGGCAAAGGCCTCTTCTCATAGAGAAGGAAGGCCCATTATTATTCTAATTTAAATAATGTATTTTCTAATTAATTTTAATTTAAATAATGTAATTCAATGTATTTAATTTTAATTTAACTTTATAATTTTGATATTATTTTACCTAATTTTTAATATAATTTTAATATTTATTTTATTTTAACTTATAAACTTGTATTATAACTTATCTATGGGTGTATGACTGAAAATAAATGGATTTATTATTATTATTATTACTCCACTGCTAGGAAAGGCCTCTTCTCATATAGAGAAGGTATAAGCATTGATCGTCACGCTTGCTCAAAGCGGATTGGCGATTTCAGACATCCTCAGAAGTCCAGGTTTCCTCACAATGTTATCCCTCACCGTCAGTCAGTAATGTCCAGATAAACTTAGAAAGTACATATGATTGGAAAAATTACATTTTAAATCTTTTTCTTTTTTTTTTTAAAATTTCAATTACAGTTACTTGCCCGGATTCGAACATAATGGTTTAACAAAATATTCATGAGTATTCCGCTACTTTAATCAGGTTGTCGGTTCACATTGTTAGGATCTTCGCTTCATCACCTTTACCATTATCAACTGCTGAATTGAAAATGCCAAATGACTCGTTCTTTTGGCAATCTAATCCAATTCTTTAGCAACTTTTCTCTAATTTATCACATTAATTTATCCTGACCGAGTGATCTAAATCATTTAAAACAATAAAAAAATAATACAGTATGCAATTGTTCTCAATTAAAGTGACATTGTGTCATCTAATTGCAACATCTACATAATTATTATGCACAATAGGGAGATGTCAGAACTATGCGCTATTCATTTGTTTCAAAAGGAGACAGGTCACGCAGTTCAATGACCTGCAATCTGCAAAACAACACATTTGCCTCTCACTCACGCTAACAAACCATTACTAAAAATTCATGCATAGCATTAATTAGAAAAGGACAAAAATACTATTGTCATTCATAATATAATTTGTTCATATTATGAAAATATAAAAGGTAACCGCTTTCACTAAAAATCTTTTTATTTATGTAATAACTTACCAGTATTAAAGACTTAACTTTAATGTGCGTATTTAAGGTGTATTTTTGCGTGTAGTACCGTGAACTTATTACCTGCAAAAGAAAAAGATGGTCATTAGGTTAATTAAGATTACGGCTGCACTTTTTACAAACAAACGATTTGGACGTCAAGCTCGATAGAATAGTTTAATGGACTGAAATGGGTAAGATATTACAAATAGTTATGCATTTGTTATGTTTACAATATTTCTTATATAGACTAACTAGTTTCGTGTTAAAACCATTAAACAACATGTAACTGTAAAAAGTAGGATTTTATATTCCACAGTTTGATAAAGAACTTTTATATTATTGTAGCAATAAAACTTGATTCAATATATCCACGCTGGTTTCAGCATGAATGGGCCGGATCGTCCGGGGAAGTACTACCCTCTCATAGAAGATCGACTTAAGAGTAGTAGTATCCTTACTACTGCGTTTCGTACGGTGAGTGAGAGTGCCGGAGGCCCTATTTCCCCCCTTTCCTCTTTCCTCACCTCCCTCATTCCCTTCCTCTAACCCCATTCGCAGCCGCCATAGTGGAGGACACCATACCAGCAGTGTAAGACGATAGCTTTTGGTATGGTGGCCACCACTTCTGGATTCCAATAACTACTTACCATCAGGTGGGGTGGAGTCACTTTGGTAGGCTAATAAAAAAAAAAAATACCTTATACCATACATAAATAAGAAATTAATTAATTAAAATCGCCAAAAGCACAACATTTTAACAAAGAGTAAAATACTGCACTTACAAACTAAAGACACAATTTCTTTTACTGCTAATACAGTTCTTACTTAAGAATCACTTTGTAAAATAAATAAATGCTTCGCAAATTGTAATTTTTAAATTTAATAATTCAAATTAAACAGTACAAATCGTACTACATTAGACGTGTCCTAAAGTGTCTCAACAATTAAGACACGCGACTCACGAATCACGCACGCCGTAATTTCATAACAAAAAGCACTTAAGAGTTACAATCACAAAGTTCGCAGCAAATAGATAAGAAAACAAAACAAGAACATAATACTAACATACAGACGAAGTATATGTAAGACATACTGCAAGCAATACTATAGCACAACAGTCAAACGCAGGACAAAAATGGACAGCTTTATTAGATTCATTGGCTATTGAATCAGTTGGTTTTTACTCTGTTTAATAATCAATAACTAAATAAATTGTAGTTTACTAGACGTATTTATTTTTACTATAGACGCCAAAATAGCTTAGCGTACGCATATAAATATCATTCATCGCTCGCCTACTAATGAAGTACGACAATGAGTGACGCCATATTGCACAAGCGACGTACGCGCATACTAAATCAACGCAGCATATTGCAATAGCATTGATGTAACATTGACAGTTTATGGTGAGCAAGAGGGTGTAAATTTTTTATAGGTGCACTACATGTTGGTATGAAGTGACTAGTAAGCAATGTGGTTAGTGTGATACATTGACATAATAGTTAACTTTGTTAGGTTCATGATCTGTATCTACTATTTTTTTGTTATTGTGGTATATATCCGTTAGACACGTTATGCATATACTTTCTGTTAAAGATACTGCAGGTTTTGGATGACAAAAGCATTAACTTAAAATACTACAAGTACTAAGAAGTACTTATTCACAAATCATTCTGTGAAAAAGTAATAAAATTTGAATAATCTCGAGTCCCTTGAATTTCATAAGAGCAAAATACAACCCAAATATGAAATTGAATATACTAAATGAAGCGAAAAAAAGAGTGTGTGTACTCATGTACGCACGTAAGAAGTTATACTTCTTTGGCGTAACAATCCAAGATACCAAATAATAACACAACGCATACATACATAAATATACATAAATAGCATGCAACAATAATGAAAAATCATAAAATATAATTAAAATAAAAGAAAACATAAAAAAATATTTATTAGATAATAATGTAATAATTTATAATTTGCAATGTAAATAAATTATACATACCGACAGTTCACCTCAAATCTATAAATGCACTTAAAACAGTATATTAAAACCACTTTTACCACTAATATTCAAAATAAATATTTTTACTGATAAATGATCAATAAAAAATATCTATCACCGTCATAAATATAATTGAATTGATATAAACGCCAATATATTTTTTATTTTTTCACACTGATTATTTGTACTGATACGACACACAAAGGTTCGCAACTAACTTCAGGGTGTAAAAGGTTTGCAACTAACTTCAGAGTGTTGCTTTTTTCTGTCGGCGTGCGCGCGCATCGTAAAAATTCACTCTCATATTTTTTCCCAATCGCGCCAAAAGAAGTATAACTTCAATATATACAGTTGCTGATGAAATATTTTTAAACCTTCATTGAGAAATAAATTTGCTTCAGACCCAAAATAATTCTTACACTAATCAAGTTTCAAGGTATGAGTATCTTTGTAATATGTTTTTAAAATTCATTATTCTGATTTTCACCTTTATGGGCCATTACAATGTGCTAATTTTATTATACTTCCAAAATAACAATCATAAATATTTATGTAAAGACATTCACTACAGGCGGCTGCACAATAAAAACTACGATATTAAAAACAATTCATTCATTCCTACAATAGTTTCCGTAGGTTTAAAACAAAAACTAATTCAACTTATTCACTTAGCTATAACTTATAACGTACGCTATAGAGTTCAATATTGTGATGCGGGTATGTAGTGTGGTATCCATAAACTAAGCTTCGGACTGTCGTAATATAGACGACAACTTGTAACTGCCTATTGCGTACTTGCATACGCGTTTTCTAAACAGATTGTTGTAAATATTAATGTGCATTGCAATATGTATCTTATGCTATCGTGTTTGAGTCTTTTATTAACAAAATTGTTTTTAAAAATTTTAATGACAGTTGAAGTTTTCTTAGTCGTTATTGTTTAAGAGGGTTTGTAATGTTTCTTTTTGTTTTAGAAAGTTTAGTTCCAGAATTTTAAGCCACATGTAATATTAAAGCAAAATACACAACATAGGTAGTAGTCTAAATACAGATATCATTGAATTAGACCAGTAGCAGTACACACATGCAATTTCAATGCACTGGCCAACTAATGGTAGCTACAGTCATGAAATTATCATTAATGGTCATTGTGTAACACGACTAATATGATGATTGCGTAATGATGAACTGAGGTCAATGTTGACAAATGAGTTGATGATAGCCACTCTTTATTCTATGTTTATAATTGATTGATCACGATACATCAATGCAAGATTGGCAAATCGTAAAGGCCTATTTGTTTTAGACGTCACTACACTCAGCGCTGTTCGTGAAACTAATTAACATGGCATATAAGAAATAAATCGTGATTCACAAGCGTGCTTATTCATCTAATCATTTGATGCAAAGAATATGGCAGCTGACTTAATTGTACATTACACAAATGAGAAAATCAATTAGGCTATTGTTTCTTAAATTTCAATGAAAAAGAGAAAGCGAATCATAAGCTTTAATTAATAATTGCGTTTATATTTAAAACAAGATAGCAACAGCAGACTGCAGCAAATCACTTCGTATTTAAGTAAAATAGCAGACATTAGTAAAACTGACCAAGCAGGACATAAAATCAACTTGAAGAATACCAAGGAGGTCAGACAGAAAGTGTACCACGAAGAAGTTTACCTAACGTTCGACAAACCCACTAATGACGACTTAAGTCTCATTACTGAATTAAAAAGTATGCCAAGCAACGGTCTAGTGATGTGTATGAGATGACTCTATTTTCCAATTTCGTGTTACTAGAGATCAGTAATGATTTTAAATAACTGTAAAAATTCAAATAGTGTTATTCAAAATTACATATTTCAGTCATCACTTGACTCGTCATCTACGTGTTCGAGTATGATGTCTACCACAAAAAACCCTTTTCTTGTACGGAATGCATAGACCTTCCAGTCTAGATGTAAATATATATATTTAAGCTGAGAAAATCTTTATTAATAATAAAGTATGTGGGAATGAACATCATGATTGAAATGCATACCTACTTATGTGCGTGCTTGAAGTTTAAACTATGTCACAGGTTTATTTTAAACCTATTTCAGGTACCAGTCCCTCACAATGTGGAAGCTATTAACACGGCCATACCTTAGTGTTAAATAATGTAAGGAAACATTGTGTTGGAAAATAAAGTTTATTTCATTTAAACTATACCGTGTATCTTATTTGCGAAAAATTTATTTGTCATTCATTGCATTCTTACAAGATTTATTCAGAACTTTCCAAACTAACACATTTCTTGCTACAAGTTTAACCAACTTGTGAAGACCATGACAACATTAAAAACAAGATTGACCTTTACCAAATAACTTGCCATTTTGTCAACTGTTAGTTAATCGGCAATCAATTCTAAGAGTGATATAAAATTAGCACCTGACTCACGCCGATTGTGCTAAGTATTACAGTGAGAGCGTCACACTGCATGCTAAGTACGCATAATTCTATGACGGGTTGTAGTGATTACGCAATGTAACGGTTGCATAATTGGGAGTGCTTTATTGGATTTGGTTGGAGTGATGTGCTAGTTTTAATAGCTGGTGTTTTGCTTCATGTGTTGTTATTAATTCTCATGCTAACACTACACGTTCTCATTGCATGGATAAAATATTACTTAAAGATTTATTTTGCATTTGATAAAAGTATTTAAGTATATATTTGAAAAGCACTTTTAAGAGTTAAATTTATTTACTTGCTCGTTTATGACAATTAAACAGATATTTAAAAATTTTATTGAACCTATTTTGTTTTCTTTTTCTTAAAGTCCTTAAAATCCTATCCGCTACTATCAAAAATCGTCATTTTAGCAGACTCAATTAAACTTTATTATAGTTAAAATCAAACTACATTAACAATAAAAACTTGTACTCTTAATTGATAAAGCTCTAATATAAAAATAACAGGTGGCTGTTTCACAAACATTAACATATTAGCAACAAGATCTGTTCTTCCGTTATTGCCTATTTTGTGGCGAATAGAATGTTGTACGACGGAAATCTACTTTCACAAATAACAACTGTCAGCTTTAGCTATTATGTATAGAAAGGATATTGCGGTAAACATTTAAAATCTTAACCGTTTGATTTATTCGATGCTTTTGTGTAACATTCAAATCAACAGACATTTAAGAAAGAATTCAAAAAAATATGGTATTAGCTAAAGATGTTATCTAATGTCTTGATTATATGACTTTGTGTGCATCGTTATGTTATATGTAACGTTATATGTAAACAGACAAACAATTTTTAGTTATTACAATATGACTTTTGGAAATAGGTTTGTTTTAAGCAAATTGCGAATGTAAAACAACCCTCATCCATTTGTTACGCGTCACATTTTATTAGATCATCGCCTTATTGCAAAATTGCACCATCAACATATCGGCCAAAAGACGTCGTGGACATAGGCCTCCCCCAATTTCCGCCATCTTGGCCGGTCATTTGCCGCCCTCATCCATCGGTTGCCCGCCCCCTTAATAAGGTCGTCGGTCCACCTTGTGAGGTGTCTGCCCACGCTGCGTCTACCGGTTTGTGGTCGCCACTCTAGAACCTTTCTGCCCCAACGGCCATCAGTTCTCCGAGCTGTGTCCTGCCCATTGCCACTTCAGAGAAGCAACTCAGCGAGCCATGTCAGTCATTTTGGTTCGCCTGCAGATTTCTTCGTTTCTTAAACGATCGAGCAGGGAGACGCCTAACATAGTTCGCTCCATCACCCTCTGAGCGACTTTAAGCCTTCTGACAGTTATCGACCATGTCATTGCTCCGTATTAATAAATTGCACCAACCCATAACATATTATTTATCTTACAGTTTCGTTTTATTGACACATTTTCGTCATAATACTCAGGGTTTTTAGGTAGCGTATTAAATATGACCTTATTGTCCTCGACCTTAGGTCGAGCCAGCCTTACGTGTAATTTTACACTCGCGATATAAATAACGCTAAATATACCTTATTCGTCCGAGGGTACTGACAATGTCAACAAAATTATGAAATAAGTGCTTGTCTACTTACATAAATGATCTAATATTTTTTTGTCCCTATCTTTATGAAGTAAACGGTAGTGATATCATGAGATTCATCCTCTTGACTTTATTTAGGTTACGTCTAACGGTGTCAACTGAAGCAGCACTTAGCGCTTACCATGGTTATGTGTCATCAGTACTATCCTATGGACTGTTATTATGGGGCAACTCAGTTGAATTGATAAGAGCATTCAGAGTACAAAAAAATGCGTAAGGGCCATATGTGTTGAGTTATGTCATCTTTATTATTAACTACATTCTTGCAAATAAAGAATATCATTTCATTTCATTTAACGAGTCGTTTTGATCTAGGATTATATTATAATATAGTCTGTTACCCGTCCTATTTGTAGCTTTCAAATGGTAAAAGATTATTAAAATCTGTTACGTAAATCTTGAGTTAAATTGTTGCAAACACACAAACAAGGATACAAAAAAATACGTACTTTCTCGTTAAAACATTAGATTATAATAAAATGTCAAAACGCTAATATAATTAAGGTGACAGTTGTCTGATAAATGAAGGATGATTAATTTAAAATCTGGTCTTCGTCCGGTGATAACGCTTGATAATTTATATAAGATAATAAAAATCATGACAGCTAATGATAATGTAAGAAAAATATAATAACGGTGTTGGAATTTTTTTTATAGATACGCTTTGGTCGCAATGGTCGCAAACAAGCATATAAGCAGCCCAAACTAATGGTAAGTAGCAGCCGTAACCTATAGACATGGCTATATTTTTTAAGCATTGCAAAAATAATGCTTAGAAAACACAACCAAGAGAAGGGGAAGGAAAAGAAAAAGGGAAAGGAAGAAGACGGTGAGAGTAATCGGGCTACAAGTTTTAATTTTTTACTGTAGTCTGTTAACAGATACATGGATCTTTATGTCTAGCTGTTTGGCACAAAAAACTGAATTGACCAGTAAAATTCCTGTGAAAATACTTTTTTTTAGAACAAGACGATATTAGATCCACGCTGGTTTCAGAATAACTTCTCCTTCCTCATCCCCTTCTCCGTGGTCGACAACGGCTTGGTTGTGTTTTCTAAGCATTATTACTTCTACGATGCTTGGAAAACACAGCCATCTCTATAGGTTACAGTTATCACTTACCATCAGGTGGGTCATATACTTGTTTGATCAAAATAATATACAAAAATAAAATAAGAAAAAACGAAAGCAGAGGCGGAAAGAAACAGTAGGTATATCTGTTTTTGTTACATTTGTTGTTGAGGGGACCACAGATTCAATAACCATTTTGAACCTATTTATTTTCCATTTCTTGTTATATTCCTGTTGGCAACAGCTTGTATTGCCTTCGCATTGTTTCTGCTTAGATAACATAGCCATAATACTTTCATTTCTAAATGCAACAATAATAAAACGCTTGATTTCTAAAAGTCAAAGGTGAGCGAGGTGCTAAATAAATCTTACAGATATTATACAATGTTTTCCCACAGTTGTTGCAAGGTCATTACAATGTCAAATGTAAACTATTAATGAGTGAATTTAACAATTGTATTGTTTAAATATTGCTGTTAATTAAGACATTGTGCTTGAATAGTTCAGCGTGATTTGTGATGAGAAACTTGTAAATGTTATTAACAATTAATTTTACTAGTGGTTAACGTTAATGTACTCAATAAATTATTATTTTATTGACAATCACAATGACGGTGGTAAAACAATAAGTTATGAAACTGTCCATGAGACAGCAATTAACACTTCTTCAATAAAATTTATTAGCCAGATCAGCCTCATATGATAGAAAAATATTATTAAAGAAAAAGCAAACTTTGCAAGCATAATATGCAGTTGAGGGCAGTATTGTATAATACCTAAGAACAATGTTAATTAAGTATATAAGTTAAATACATTAATTCTTATTTTATTCTATTGAAATATAAATTTACAGTATATTTTTGGTCCCAAAAAGCACAACATTACTTAACCAGTAACAAGTTTATTAAGTGTGTGTTTTGTCATTTAATATATTAACTTAAAAAGGTTTGTTAACATTCGTTTATAAAATGATACAAGTTTCTCAGTATTTAACAGCACGATCTGTAAGCCATATAACTAAGAACGAAGTCGTGTCTTAGACTAAGACAAAAGAATTGTGATCATGCTGAGAACTCGGCACTCATCAATATTCATCGTCTGGTGTAAAAGTGCACTGTAAAGCTTCGTTAATGGTTTTGTTTCAAGCTACAGTTAAGACTGAAGAATGTTTATTGAAAGAATAATAATAAATGCTTTATGCCTAGACGATAATTTATCTAACGCTAGCTTTTCACGGCGCGGTTTCACCCGCGTCATTGCTTACTGCTCTGCTCCCGTTGCTAGTAGCGTGATGTTAAATAGCCTATAACCTTCCTCAAAAACTGGGCTATCATACGCAAAAATAATTTTTCAAATCCAACTGGTAGTTTAAGAGATTAGCACGTTCAAACAAACATACTCTTTCGCTTTATATAATAGAATAGATTAATTCCAATACGGATCTAATCTTTTCTTACTCGAGTTGGAAAGGATAGAAGTGTATCAAAATTACCTACATTCATTGGAAATGAGTAAATTGCGAGACACATAGATAGCAAGCGCTAGGTAACCAACAAACACCTAATAACACAAACAAAAGATGATGCACGCTGTTTCTAATTTACATAGGTATACGCCTGTAAAAAGTCATTTGCTGCGATCTAAACATACGTCCTTTGCCTCTTCAATATTTATTTATCTTCACATTTCACATGGCTGCTTGTGATTGTCAACACCACTAATTTGATCGGAGTGTGTGCTTCTAGGGCGAACCTTATCGTCTTCTAAGTGATCTTTTCTAAATTAAACGATGAAGGTCCATATTTAGCAATAGGTACACGCCAGTTGGGATGGTGATGATGAAAACACAAAAAGCTCTATACATGATTAAGTTAGGTGGCTCAAAATAGCAATGTTACTATTGCATCTAAGGTCACTAAGAACTTATTTGTCATTAGAATATTTGTTCTATCTTAACTACCACAAAACTAATTCTATGCACAAACTTACAGGGCAGTTTACTAACAAGTATGATACGTAATTTAAAACAATTTATGCGAACTGCTGGTATTCGGGCAACAAGTAGCTGAGCATTGAGTAAAACAAGCTTCACTGACAAGTCACGTGGGTACTTAGAGTTAGATTTCAAAACGTAGAATTTAAATTTTCAGTTAATAAACTAATTAAAGGTACTACATTATCTTCGGAACGCCACTATACGCCCAAAATAGACTTCGTTCTTCTTTAACTCAGATAGTTTAAGTAATTATGACCAAGTAATGATATATATATTATATGTATATCATATAATGATATACATATAATATATATATCATTACTTGGTCATAATTAATTAATATAATGTAATGATATATATATTATAGTATATATGTATAATAATTACTGAATATTTCAATTTGACTGGTAAATATAGTTTATTGTATATTTTTATGGCTTTTAGTGTAAAGAATGATGCCCGTATTGAAATCATACGCAGAATACAGAACGATTACACAAAAATGTACCCAAAATGTATGTAAATGTATATAATGAAACCACGCCTTCTTTTTCCTTGGGAATCCGATGGTTTCTAAAAAAATTCGTTAATAGTAATGGCTATAACAAACTCTTCTATTTTGGATGATGCAGCTTCAGACAGAGAGAGAGAGAGAGAAAGAGTATATACTCTGTCTCTATCTAAAGTAGTATAAGCAAGCTACTGCGCACGATGCATGTAACAAACATTGACCTGCATCAGTCTTTAGTACGTGGAAGCAAAACTATTAAGTATAAAAGACTCATTGAAACTTCACGCATAATGTTTGTTTCAATGGATAAATCGAATGCTCACAAATATTTGCTTGAACAAATTGTTTAATGCGTCGTAAAGTGCAATATGCAGAGTATACCATAGATTATACACTTATATACTGATATGGAGTATACGCTTTGTTCGCTAACCTCGTAATTATGTCACGGTGAAGTCATTGTTTATGTTGGCGATAGATTTCTTGGTTTGGATGAATTATACCATCACAAAGCCAGGTTAAAAAGTGATATTGGAAATATTTACGGCACGAATTATATTTCAACCTCTTATCATTCAAAGAAAGCATGAGAATTGAAGATACTCAAAACGAATTGATTAAGATTGGATTCAAATAAAACTTTACAATGACATATTAGAATATTATTTTGTAAATTTTTAACTCGTGCAAGTGACAGCTAGTTAATACTAAGTGGAATACATAAACAGTACGCCGCAACAGAGGTATGTTGGCATTCTTAGGATACTTCGAGCCTACGCGAACAACTGTTACTGAGCGCTATTACGAGCGTGATAACAAGAGATTATTATCTCATTACCAGCAGCTTGACTACATTTAGATAACCTGTGTGCCATAATTCAACAGCAATCGTGACAATATTTGCAAGAAGAAACTGGCAAAACAATTAGATGCACCCAATGATTAGTAAATAATAAACAAAAAGTTTATGTCGCTAAGGTCGGACAGACTTTGTCCCATAAATTAAAGCGGCTTTTTCTCTTGATATAACTGCTTCTTCCAATCCCCTTTTACTTTAAGATAGCGGCTCAAAACAGCCATAAGACTGTTTCCCACATACTCCTAAGTTGTGTAAAAAATATTAATAAACCTATTTTTGTCAGCAATCGACATTCGACGAATCAATTATTTAACAAACGTGGAAAATATTAGTAATTTATTATAATATTTAACATGATCTAAATCGATTAAAGTACTTAACTGTAGACTCATGGAGCTACCTGAAACATGCGGAATAATCTTTAATATATATATGTAAATACAAGTCAAATAGAAAGGATATAGTTAACAACTCGTGTTCAACTATCGAGGTCACATATGGGCATTACGGACCTCCGACTAAGTAACTAAAGTTAGATTAGTTAATAATCTTAATCTTATTTTTACCTAGCTACGCCCCACGGCTTTGCCTGCGCCTAAAATCTGTTTTGTCTCTCTCAGACAGGTGTCACTCACACTGACGCGTCAAACTTAAAACACCCTGTTTTTTTTTTTTTTTTTTTAATGTATAGCTTACCAAAGTGACTCCACCCCGCCTGATGGTAAGCAGTCAGTGGTATCCAGAAGTGGTGGCCACTATACCAAAAGCTCTCGTTTTAAACTGTTGGTATGGTGGCCTCCACTATGGCGGCTGGGAATGGGGTTAAGGGAAGGAAATGAGGGACGTGAGGAAAGAGGAAAGGGGGGAAATTGGGCCTCCGGCGCTCTCACTCACCGAACGAAACGCAGTAGTACGGATACTACTACTCTTAAGTCGATCTTCTATGAGAGGGTAGTACTTCCCCGGACGATCCGGCCCATTCATGCTGAAATCAGCGTGGATCTACTACCGTAACATGTTTGTGTTTTTGTGTGTGTATATGTGTGTGTGTGTGTGTGTGTGTATGTGTGTGTGTGTGTTTGTGTTGTGTTTGTGTGTGTTTATTACTAAACCGGCTAAACCGATGTCAATAATAATTGGTGTGGAGATAGATTAGGTAGCACTGTACCTTCCAAACGGATGAACCGATTTTTGTTTTGTTTGTAAGGTGATTTGGTCGGGAGTGTTCGTAGCTATGTTTAATAAAAATCGGTCCAAGATCGCCAGCCTTATCTGAATCAACAAAATAATACTGTTTCAATTAATCAATCTGTTGTCCACTGTAAATACTGAAATATCTTAAGAATCTATTTAATATCTAATATTCTAGAGTTAAAAACCTGACGCTGATTGATAGATCGAGCTACAAGCTAACAAGCACCTACCGTCATGTGTTCGTTTATCGTGTCACGACGTCCAGTTTTGGCTTTTAACATTCTAAGATAATATTCTGAGATAATAATTTAAATATTTTTAGGTTACAATATTTATCCTTACTAGCGGCACAATAACAATTAGTCTCGATTTTGTAACAGTCTTGCTCAAATTATCAAGTTTTTGTCGAAATAATTTATGGCTTACACTTAGAATAATATTGTTCGTGAAGAGCAGAGAACTATTGCGAAATAACTAGCATAATATCGAAATGTAAAGGCTAGGCTGTTTGAGTGAAGGCCTTTGCCGCCCTTTTGATGGAGTAGGTACAGTGATTAATTGACTTGTAGCGAATGCCCCAAACCTACGACTATCGGTGTTAGGAATTATCAGTTTGACGAAATTCTATAGCTATTGTTTGTACAATGTGTGGTATTTTATGTTGTATATTATAATTTAAGTAGCACTTAAATAAACAGCAAAACTGTACTGTTAATTTGTATTTTGAATAGCTAACAGTGGCAATGATTATTTATAGACTTTTGCAATGCTCAGAAAAGCCGATGCAGTTTTTTATGCCCCTCATTATTTTGTACTGTAGATAAATAAACATGCGGTTTAATATTGCATAATGATATTTCTCAACTTGCGCTGTTTTTTTTTTTGAGGTAGAATTCAAAAGCTATGGTGTGACTTACACCGATCATCACTTACCGTGATAAGTACTAGCTTATTCATCACTATCTAAACATATATTCGCTAGCAAACTTGCGAATAATATCAGTAGTGGGTAGATGAGTAATGTTACTTAACTATTGACATTACAGGTAAGTTCTAAATCAAATTGAAGTGGGAGGATGATTTATGATCTCGCGACTGTCATCCTGATGCTATGATTATTTGTACCTAATGATGCTGCTAGACTTGAGCATCTAATGTAACAGAACATCGAGCATTCGACGTTTTAAATGGTCATACTATACAACGAACATAAAGCCAATATTTTTGCGATAATTCTAGCGCTCTAGTACTTGTCAAAATAATATAGTTACTTAATTCTTTCGCTGGAATGTTCCCTAGAAAGCTACCGATTAAAAGTCAAAACAGTCAAAAGTCAAATATATTGATTCATTTGAGTTAATTGAATTAACACTAAGGCCCTGTTTCACCACTTGCTGATAAAGTGCGTGATAACCTATTCGAATCTTAACAATAGTACACAAAAATCACTTCCACAAGTGCCTGATAACCATAACTGACAAATAAACTCTTTAAAATATAAGACAGATTTAACTGAAAGATGATTTATCTGGTAGATATATATCAGACACTTCAGCAGCTAGTGGTGAAACAGGCCCTAAATATTAAAAAATATAAGTCAATTAACATATAGCCAGTTTGCTTACGTAGGGTAGGGCCATGAGAAGAACTGGCAAGAAACTCAAGTCACTCTTTTTAATCGCCAGGTTATTACAATTTCAAATAGGTAGGTACCTAACATTCAAAGTGACACAGGCAATACACTTTTAGCCGGTGAATCTCTGTCGAAAATAAACAAACAATTTAAAACAAGAATGTGCTGATTACTAATAAATTCAGTTTTAGGAACTATATAACACAATGGCACGTTCCCACCAAAAGTTCGTTTAGATTAGTAAGAATTAGCCACTTGGTTAGTTCTACGAAGGCCTCCATCTGATAATGACTGTCAATCGTTTGTTTATTGTCGTACGTGATAAAATTTATAATATTTTTAAAATAGCTATAAACAAATAACAACTTACAATTACGCGAGGCACGTTTTTTAGCAGTTAATTTAGGTCACATGTAACATCAAACGTACCTAGAAGACAGTGTGTATTACCTTCTTTTAGTTACAGTTCCAAGAGGGGTACTGTATTTATTCCAAGCATCGTCATGTCGTTAGTTGCCATAATATTACACCAACAGATTGAAATAGGACATCAACGTAAAACTGCAGTATTTAATCCATGGTAATGTATTTTGTTTAATGAATGAGAGTGCCGATGCTAGGAATGATAAATAATCCTTCAATTGAATTTCTTTTTTTTTTTTATTGTCGATAGTGTCAGACAAGCAAACAACTTACCTGATGGTGAGTGGTAACTGTTGCTCATGGAAGACTCAGAGCCTCTGGCATTGCTGCTGCAGTACCAGGAAATCAGCGAGGCAGCTGCCGATTAAGAGAGGTGTGGAAAAAGCAAAAGGGAGGAAATTGAGTAATTTTTTTCCTCTCTTTTATTTTGAGTCAGCGGCCAGCAACAGCTTATTTGATGCTTGTTTTGATATTTTTTAGAGAACACAGCCATATGGATAGCATCATGGTACGCATACATTACGGAAGCTGCTTACCTTTAAGGTTGGCAGCGTGCTTAGTCACCACCGAAGTTGTACCGCACGTGTTTTTAAAAAAGGAGGCCTTATCGCTCAAACCTCACAAATGCACTTGCAAATCTATCAATCAATAATTAGCTTCTAAGACCTGAAAGACAATTTTAATGACTACAAAACTAAAGCTAAAGCCACAGTAAATTAAAGCTACATTGGTTTGAAAGGTGTTGGCCTTACATTTGTCTTGTTTTTCCGTCCTCATAAAACTCGTTACTAAATAATACTATATTTACTTACGTAACTATGTCATATAACTCTTGAATTGGTTAACTGGTTGCACTTTGTACATAATAGGTTTTTTTTGTTTACAACTTTGGTGGCAAATAAGGTCCACCTCACGGTACCCAAGAACTGGGCTATCATACGCAAAAATAATTATTAACATCCAACTTTCAGTTCTAGAGATTAGTACGTTTAAACAAACAAAACAAGCGGCAGAGTTTGTTTGTTTGTTTGCGTAAAGACGCGGGTCTTATAAATCGTAAATCGCCAGGAATGAACCACTCTAAAGCCCTGATCAAAGACTTTAACAGAAGGTACAATAACCTTATCCTTGCGCTGGGTAGGAACAATCTACGCATTGTGTCAAGAGCCTTGACAGGTCATTGTTGCTTAAACAAGCACATGTATAATCTAAGGCTAAGCGAAACACGCAGCTGCAGGCGATGTAAAGAGGCAGATGAAACGCCCCTCCATCTTCTGGGGGAATGTGGCCCGCTTATACACAGGCGTCAGTTTCTTCTAGGGAAACAAACTCTGGGCCCAGAAGAAATTAAGGAGCTCACCCCTAAGCAAATCCTGCGGTATATCATAGCTGCAGGGTTTAGTGGTGAACTCTAGCTTGATAAAGCGGCGATCACGATAGACCATTCATGGTCGCAGTGACATTACAGCCGCATCATAGAAAAAAAAAAAAAAAAAAGACGCGGGTGAAACCGCGCTGCGGGACGCTAGTATTATTATATAAAGCAGAAGAATTTGTTTGTTTGAACGCGCAAATCTGCAAAACTACCAGTCCGACATGAATAATTCTTATTGCGTATGATAGCGCAGTTCTTGGGGAAGGTTATAAGCTTTGGCGACGGGAGACTGGCGGTAACCAAAAATGTAACATATCGCTGGTGAAAACACGCCGCGCAAAGCTATTACCTACTATCTATTATAAAAAGCGGCAGAATTTGTTTGTTTAAACGCGCTAAAATCTGTAACTACCAGTGGGATTTCAATAATTCTTATTACGCAATAATAGATTACTATAAAAGAAGGTTATAGGCTATGTAACCTCACGCTAATGGCGACGGGAGCAGAGCAGTGAGCAAAAACGCGGATGAAACCGTGGCACGGGAAGCTAGTTATATAATAAGGTGATGGGATACCCTCAGCACGCTAATAAGACTGTAATTGCCCATCCCTTCTTAGGTAGGAATTACGGCAGAAATCCACGTAATGTGTACTCAGCAGTGGACGTCGACTGAAACGATGTTGTGTAATTAATAATAAACTGTATCATTTAATTGAATGAATAAACTTGGACATTATTAATAAAAAACTTGCTTCTACAATAATACCATAATGAACAGTTACTTTACTACTTGTATTAACCAGCTAAGTCAATTGTTATCAATTTACAATCAATACCACATCTTATAATGCGATCTTTAACTGTTGCAAGAATTGCATCAATGACCAATAATAGAGGCACAGTCACCGCTCCAATATTCAACCTTTAGCTTCTATAATTAATACGTAATCTGAATCAAACCTTCATAAATCGAGACCATGTCCAGTCGCAATGTCACGATAATGGTCATTTTGCTAACAAAAACTAAATATATCCTTATATAGAACGTTTGTATCTACCACACCTTTGGAGTTGGTCATCAAAATGTATGTTATGGAAGTCATAGATTTATATATATCTGATATTGTTAGCTAATTGAATTTAGCTCTTCATAACATGCCCTAAACGAACATAGGTGAACCAAATAGGTGATGTGTTGACAAAAGTCACAATTACAAGCACCCGTAACCGGCGTGTGTGTATGAAAAGATTAATGAATGTTGAAGAGGAAAAGTGTTGTTTCTGGATTGCAGCAAATGGTGTTCTATAGTCTCTGCTTACCCCATTAATGGGAGACAGGCATGAAGTTATGTATGAATATATGTAAAACATGTCGTTTCTTATGTCTCTTGCTACAAGAAATGTTTTTTGACTGCACGTGTTTTTAACAGCCTTTACATCTACGTTACGAACTTTACTAGTCCAGTAAGTTCAAATTTCATCCAAGAATTTTGTGTAATCCAGATATTTCGAAAGTTAGACCTTTCTTTGTATTTGTAAATTCAATTGAAAATTCAACAAAAAATTTAGAAACATTATTTTAGATGTCACTACCGTAACTCCATAAGTGATATCTTACTTTCTTGTTATCCCTTTCAAGCTTATAATAATAAATTGTAATAAACAGTCAGTTGATAAACAAAAACTTAAAAGTATCATTGCTAAAAATAAACCCAAAATAAATGTCTTCCGAGAAAGAATATTCGAGTAACCCGTTCGCCATAATTGGCAAGACCTCGATAAATTTGCATTGTGACAAGCATTGAACATGACGTGTTATTATATAGGTAGTTTATAACATACACTGACACTTTATTAAGATTTATTACAGGCCGTGAGAAAATTTCTGCGTTTTGCTCCCATTTATTTACATAAAAAAATATTCATAGACATTCCACATTATCAATGAATTAAAAACTTTTTTATTTAATTTCAATTCAATAATCTTTACAACACCAAATTAAAAACATTGAAATTAAAATATGATTAACTATTGTTTTAAGTTACCTGTAAGCTCAACTTCCTATACGTTCAGAAGTACATCTCTAAGGAATTAATGCGTCTAGAATCAAAAACATTTGACATTTAAATTATGTTCATGAAATTACACCTTTAAAAAACAAACTATTTATATTCGCCGACACAATAACACTTATATTTTTTACCATGCAAACGGAAATCATAAATCGAAATTATATCACAAAGACTATCATAGAATTCATAATAATATATAACCGATTCAATGGATATCATTCAATGGTGATATCATCGCTCGGTCAATGAACTCCTTTGATGTTTCGAATATTTAGATTTTTGTTAGTGATGTATAATGAATTAATGACGGTGAATATTACTGACAAGTTATGTTACATCAAAAAATGAGCAAGGTTTCACAGCTTTAATTACATTGAGAACTGTGCTCTTTTAAGAATACGAACAGGCAATTAGGTCGACGTGAAAGGACCTTAAACTTTGAATTTCATTTAAAGTGTCAGACTCGAGTTTGTTATTACCAATTTACGACCGTAACGTATTATGAGCTTTACGATTCGAGCGGCAGATTTATTTAAAAGAAAGTTTAATCGCTATAAAGACATATTTAATGTCATGCTCTTGATCCAGTTGTTATTTTGAGAGTATGTATTAAAGCTGGGTTCGAATTGGGGCAAGTACCAATGTGAATTTTTAAATTTATGTGCTTTCTAAGTTTGTCTTAAACATTTTGAGTAACGGTGAAGAAAAACAACGGCCACTTTATATTATTTAGCGATTTATTTATTCAAGTTTTATCTTTTTTTTTTTTATATTTGCCTACCAAAGTGACTCCACTCCGCCTGATGGTAAGCAGTCAGTGGAATCCAGAAGTGGTGGCTACCATACCAAAAGCTATCGTCTTAAACTACTGGTATGGTGGCCTCCACTATGACGGCTGGGAATGGGGTTAGGGGAAGGGATTGAGGGAGGTGAGGAAAGAGGAAAGGGGGGAAATTGGGTCTCCGGCACTCAAAATCTAGTTAATTCATACAAAAATTTGTAATTATCTGGCTATTGAAAAGAGTGGCGTGAGTTTCTTGCCAGTTCTTCTCACAGCTCTACCTCGTCAGAGAACTGGCTGTAGGTTAATTAGGTGACTTCAGGTAATTTTGACTTTTCAGCTTTCTTTAGTCGTAGTTTGTGAATATGAATTTGTATATTTTTAAACACGTACTTCTATATCGTCATTATAAGTTTAATAGATTTTTTTATAATGTCAATATAGTATAATACTATATTCATTAGTATCATTATAAAAAATCGTTATATAACAAAAGCCTATGTATAATAATTATACATAGACTTTTGTTAATATAACGCTTATCTCGATCTAGAGGTACCTGCTTTTCTTCTTTTACTTCTAATAAATACAGGTAAAGTTATATTACTCAACGATAGAAATCTACTCTGATTACTGTCAAAGACAAACATTCCAACAAAAATTTTAGCAAACATGCGTGTTTTAAGTAAAACAAGTTTCAAATTTCTTTGTAACCTTATAAAAACATGACATGTAAGAACATTGACCTCGACGTCGCTAAAAATTGAGAAAGTTGTTTTTGAATACTTTATAACAATAAACCGTGTTATTACATGTTTGGCATTATGTCATACAATTAGCGAAGAATGATTGTACTAGCAAAATACGAAAGCTAACTGGTAAAATATTATTATGCTATGATAGCACATAAAATAAAATGTGTACGAATTATCACGCAGAGGTCTCGGGTTCGATCCCCGGGTCGGGTAAAGTGATATTGGATTTTTCTGTTGAAAAATTTTCAGTATTAGCCCGGAGTCTGGAATTGTGCCCGATATTAGCAACAGGCTCGTTCCCTGTTACATGGTATCAAAAATAAAAAATGGCGAAGATTGGGAGGGTAAACACCTCTGCCTACCTCTTCGATGATAAAAGGCGAGAAGCTATATATATGTATGTATGTATACAACAACAATGGCTACGAAAGTACCTTTAATCATGATTTCTGAGTCTTCTTTCCTTCTTTTTCAGCCCTAGTAACATGCCTTGTGATTCGGAAGACTTGTTTTATCCCATGGAAAACGGAAAAAAAATTCTTAATAGTGAATATAATATATCGCTTATCACATATAAATAAATAAGCGTAATTTTTTGAGCTCTGAGTCGCAGAATTTCGGTCGCGAATGTAGCAGAAATTACGCTGCCGAAATTCTCACAACTCAAAAAAATACACTCGTCAGGCTACACCCATAGAAGTACTAAAGCAGATAAAAAACACCACTTATGTAGTTGTTATGTTACACTGCAAATAATTAATTGTTTTAATCCATTCTGAATCTTTTATTCCAATCTAATTAAATGCATTTTAAACGCGAATAAAACGGATTTTTCATAATACGTAACACGGATACGCATCGCTCACACCCGCTACGGATATGTTTCCGGGAGCCAAAAAAAGAATATATTGTTATTATTCTAATTAGGCATGTTAAGCATTAGTTTAAAAAACAATTTTAAGACATATCAATGGCATAATAAGTGAAGATTTCTAAAGATATCTAAATGACAGTGTTCATTGTCGTAGAGGTCGTAAAGTGATTCTACAGGACGGTAAAGATTTTACGAATGCCGATTTCGTGACGCCGTTACTACAGCACCTGGTTTTAGAGTAATGTATGAAATCTAACAATGCTAAATCGAATGTACCTATGTTCGTATAAATTTATACTATTATATAAAGCGAAATAGTTTCTTTGTTTGTTTGTTTGTCTGTTTGAACGCGCTAATCTCTGGAACTACAAGTCGGATTTGAAAATTCTTTTTGCGTATGATAGCCCAGTTTTAAGGAAGATTATGGGCTATGTAACATCACGCTACTGGCGACGAGAGCAGAGCTAATCAAAGGCGCGGGTGGAACCGCGCCGCAAAAAGATAGTAACATATAAAAGTCACTTGGATTTTAAAACTATTTCCATACAACTCGAAGAGTCGAGTTCTGTGGTGTGATGAACATGTCAAGCGATGATCACGAACCGTAGAAACTCAGTATGAGTAGGCCTCTTACATCTTAAATCTAACAACCGGTCAAACTGGAGGAGTCTTGGAGGAGGCCTATGAATTGTCCTTGTATATGAGCAAACACAGAATAACAAAACAATATTTAACAGCTGCCTTGACAACACATAAACATGAACCTCGCCTATAAAATTGTATTACATAACGCTTTGATTGAAACTGTTTTCTCCATAAACCGCACATCATTTATTGACAATAATACCACTGCGATATATCGGTTATGAATCCAGCAGAGAAAGCGTTCTCCTTACTTTTGCAACTAGCATTTATTGTACATTACGCGATATGAAAGTTCAAATTATTTCTGCACATTCATATGGTAGCTTATTATTTTCTTTTTTATATTAGCCTACCAAAGTGACTCCACCCCGCCTGATGGTAAGCAGTCAGTGGAATCCAGAAGTGGTGGCCACTATACCAAAAGCAATTGTCTTAAACTGCTGGTATGGTGGCCTCCACTATGGCAGCTGGGTATGGGGTTAGAGGAAGGGAATGAGGGAGGTGAGGAAAGACGATAGGGAGGAAATTGGGCCTCCGGCGCTCTCACTCACCGAACGAAACGCATTAGTACGGATACTACTACTCTTACGTCGATCTTCTATGAGAGGGTAGTACTTCCCCGGTCTATCCGGCCCATTCATGCTGAAACCAGCGTGGATCTACTACCGTACAATTACTTATTGTTTTGTTTTCATTTATTAACTAACACTTTCCGGGACAGTAAACGTATATGGCCGTGATGACAATAAAACATATATTATGTTTACAGTATCTATTGTTTCTATGAAAGGGTTAAGCAGGTTTCTTCATGTATCAGTAAACTTTCCAGATCGAGTACATAGTTAAAGCCTGACCATACTTTTTACCTTTTTGTCATTCACATCTCTTATAGAGAAAGCACAACAATTAATTAAAACACTTGCTTAAAGCCAATTGGCTAATTTAACATGGTATTATGTAACAACTTTTATTAACTAATACGGTCCACCCCGGCTTCGCACGGGTAGACATTTTTTTAAACATTTTGAGATAAATAAAGAGGCTTTTGTATGGGAATATAGAAAAGTGTTTTTTTTTTTGTTTTCAGGCAATTTTTTTAATTTTTCTTTCTGTAAAAACCATCCTCGTACTTCAAGAAATATTATAAAAAAAGAATTAGCAAAATCGGTTCAGCTGCTCTTGAGATTTGCACTTAACAACACATTCAGCGATTCATTTTTATATTATAGATTATAAGTTACTGCATATAGTAAAATTAATACTTAAATCAGCCTTGACCATTATCACTAATGTCTTTACTAAATCGAAATGGGAAACAGATGATATTTTTGTATAATTTCCTGATATTATGATTATTAAGTTGCGTAACATCCTTATCGTATAATATCTGGCAATCTGAGAAAGGTTATGATGATTCGAAATAAGCGAAAGTATATTTTTGCAAACAATTATGACCGGAATTAAATTTACATACGCCGTGGATTCCAGGAAACTATAATAAAGGCTTCAATTACCAAATAATAAACGAGAAGTTTATTCTCTCATAATGTCGCAGATTAAAAAGGTTTTTTAAAAAGAAAATGTCAAATAACTGTTATATAAATATAATAAATTAAGATTCGTTGACCGTATATTTAATTGGAAGCCTTTTAAAACATCTGGTGAAACTCATTCAGTGTGAGGGATACCTATGTTCACATTTTAATTATTCTTCAAAATAATTCACCAATATTAATAATTTACCAATATTATTCTAGGTACAGTCGGCCGAAAATGTGGTCTACCAGTTTTGTCAAAAGTTTTTAAGGCCGGTATTACATTATCATATAAATATGATTTCATTTCTGTCAAATTCTATGATCACCCTCAAACTATGATCATAGATAATCACATGTAGTTATTATACCGTCATATGTTCTTCATTTAAAAATGACTTACACATCTTTGATCATATTTCTATGATAGTCTAATAGCGGCCTAAGACATCTAATTTATATTATCGCTACGGTTGATTTTTCTAAATCGATCTTGTTGTTTCATGACCTTTAAATGAAGCTCAACCGCAATGTAGTTAAATAATCACGTCATATACTTAAGAAGACATGTAACTCAACTCTAATATTAATCAGTTATTTTAAAAGATTTATTGTGGGCCAAAACTTAAGGGCTGGCTAGTTCAACAAACTCCCGTCAAAGCAATCAAAATCGTCAACCTCTGAACGCTGTCAAAAAACTTCTAAAAATACCTGACCTATTTATCAACTTTTGACACGATAATCGTTCCTATAACATAAAAATAAAGTCGTTTATCGCTTGTCTAAAACAGGAGGTACTGAGTAGAAAGCGGTCGTCCTTGTAAGTAAAAGTTATCCAGTGAAAGTTGTAAACTAAGTTTATTTTATATGTAAGTTTTATTAGAATGTAGGCGGTGTGATGTTGTCGGTTATGAGAACAATAGCATATGTATGGCTGGTATAGCTATATAATAATACTAGCTGTTACCCGCAGCTTCCCCCGCGTGAATGTTGAAATAGATGACTTTTCATACAAACTTTCATCCCCTTTTATCAACTCCTTTAAGCCATTTTTCTCGATAAAAGATCATATGTTGTTGCCTGAGGTCTTATCTATCTCTTTATGAATATATAATGAAAATCGGTTAAATGATTTAGGCGTGAAAACGTAAGAGACACACAGACAGACAGAGGTAATTTCTGTAGCTATATTACAGTTATCTGCATTTTTCTCTAGCGATGAGAGAGTAAATAAAATATTTGTATGAGAAATAATAAGACATGAATAGCGCTGCTAGTGATTTAACTAAGTATTTTCTCTCTTTGCTTGTAATAATAAACCAATGGAGTAGGCTAGGAGTGGCAAGTATTATCTCAATCAATATCATAGATTAGTAATTAGTCAATGAATGGGTCGGATCGTCCGAGGAAGTACTACCCTCTCATAGAAGATCGACGTAAAAGTAGTAGTATCCGTACTACTGCGTTTCGCTCGGTGAGTGAGAGCGCCGGAGGCCCAATTTCCCTCCTTTCCTCTTTCCTCACCTCCATCATTCCCTTCCCCTAACCCCATTCCCAGCTGCCATAGTGGAGGCCACCATACCAGTAGTTTAAGAAGATGGTATGGCGTCCACCACTTCTAGATTCCACTGACTGCTTACCATCAGGCGAAGTGGTGTCACTTTGGTAGGCTAATAAAAAAAAAATAAAAAAAAGTTCTGCTTGACACGGCACGCATTGTGAGGAGGTTCCTCTCTCTGGAACCCTAACCGCCGGTAGCTTGGACTCTACTCTCGTTGCCGGTGGTAATCTATTTTTTATATTTTAAATGTGTATTTTTTGTTTTATATAAATATGTACCTATTTAAAAAAGGAATTAATAAGAAAAATATATATAAACATAATAATATCACAACAACTACACACAACGCCTTCTAGATCCAAAGTAAGCATATTATAGCTTGTGTTATGGGTTCTAGAATGCGGCTATACATACTTAAATCCTTTTTTGTTTTTGTAAATGCGTACGTATTATACATAGAAACACCCAGACCAATGCAAATAGACATGTTTATGCACACAAATATTTGCACTGAGCGTAATTTCAGTAAATTCTAAGTCATAATAATTTATTACTCAAAAACAGTTCAAGTGTGATACTTCTCAAAAGTTCTGCAGTTATTCTATTTGTCAAAACATTATTGTGAAAGCTTTTGCATAAATCATTTCTGTCAGATAATACTCAATACATAAATACAATGTAAATACAACCATAAAAATATTATGTATATAATATCCAACAAAAAACCACAACACAAACAAAACAATAGTAAATCATAACAACATTCTATGTTTGAGGAAGACGCAAATTTCCGGCGCTTGCGCAGGCAACGTACGTTCCGTGTTTTTTTCATACAAAACTATGTAGCTCTAATTAAATAAATATTATGAGCCCTTTGTCTGAAAAGGAAGCTTTTTCTGATTGTACTATTTTTATTGTTTTTCTCGCAGACTGTTAACTGTAGATTAGGTAATAATTTATATACCGTAATATTTTTTACATATATTATCTAAATGATAATTTAATTCATTAAATCGTTATTATTAATGATACAAATTTGCTTTAATTTTTTATCAGTAAACAAAACTTGGAAGTTAAGGTCTGCTTGAAGTCTCGACTCTCGGTTCTCGAGAATAAGGTATCTCTTGTTTAAAATTAAATTCATACCTCATAGGAACACACACTGTTGCTATGAATTTTTATATTCTTTCACAAGATAATAATGTCCTAGTCTGCGCCCTTCTAAATGATAAATTTTCCAGAAAATAATAATGCAAGGAATTATAAGCTTATCTTACACAACGCCTCTAATAACTCAAAGCAAATAAATATGGAAATGACAACAACACAAACAATATGTAACAAACCAAGTGTAAATAAATACAATCAATATTTATGTGAATCTAATAACTATTATATAAAGCGGAACAGTGTGTTTGTTTGAACGCGCTAATCTCTGTAACTACCAGTCGGAATTGAAAAATTATTTTTGCGTATGATAAGCTCAGTTCTCCAGGAAGGTTAAAGACTATGTAACATCATGCTACTGGCGACGGGAGCAGAGCAGTAACCAATGACGCGGGTGAAACTGCGCCGCGGAGTAGTAGAGCCGCTAGTAAAATAATAAAACGCGTAAATATAACTATAAAGGCACACATCCTCATACAAAGCCTTGTAACATGTTAAAACAACTTCCTATATATAAATTTCCGAAGATTCTTCATTTTAAGTACGGCTATAGAATTTCGTGAATGACATGTATAATGAGAATGACCTACAGTAATGAGGAAGATGGTTTTAATTTTATTTATTTTTGCGAAATGTTTTAGACTGGTTATAAAATGAAGTCCAGAACCGATTGAGGTGTATAATAATAATAATATCACAACAACCACACAACGCCATCTAGACCCAAAGTAAGCACATATTAATAGGGGTATTTACTTATGATATGGGTTCTAGAATGCGGATAAACATACTTATATACTTTTTTATAAAAACATATTATACATAAAAACACCCAGCCCAATGCAAATAGCCATATTCATGCACACAAATATTTGCACTAAGCGGGAATCGAACCCGCGACCCGTGTATACTTGAAAATAACCTATGTCTACTAGCTAGTCTTCTTTTAGCCACTCATGAAGGTTATGTTTATAATGATCATGATTGGGTTAAAGTGCTGAGCTTTTATTTAATTTACTTTATTCGGGTAACAACAACTGTACATTCAATATTAAATTAAAAGTAAGTAAGTAATATAAGTTACGCTAACCCTTTTATGGACAGTAATGTAGACATAATAGATGTTTTATTGTCATCACGGCCATATCGGTTTACTGCCTCGGAAAGTGTTAATTTACAATTTAATTTACTGCGTTTCCACATGTTACCACATTTGTACGGTAGTAGACCACGCTGATTTCAGCATGAATGGGCCGGATCGTCCGGGGAAGTACTACCCTCTCATAGAAGATCGACTTTAGAGTAGTAGTATCCGTACTACTGCGTTTCGTTGGGTGAGTGAGAGCGCCGGAGGTCCAATTTCTCCCCTTTCCTCTTTCCTCACCTCCCTCATTCCCTTCCCCTAACCCCATTCCCAGCCGCCATAGTGGAGGCCACCATACCAGCAGTTTAAGACGATGGCTTTTGGTATAGTGGCCGCCACTTCTGGATTCCACTAACTGCTTACCATCAGGCGGGGTGGATTCACTTTGGTAGGCTATAAAATAATAAAAATAATTACAATTATAGCATAGTGATTATAATAAAAGACTAATGATTATAAGTACTAAATAATACAATCACTTTAACTTAGGTTTTAAGAATGGATATGACAAGATTATTTTTTGCTTTGGGCAGAAACGTCTACCCGATTTTTAATCATCCCAAACATTGGTCCTAACACATCTTATGGGGGCGTTATGATGTGTTGGGACCTATGGTTAAAAGGCAATTGCTTTTTCTCATACAAAGAAGGCAAGAAGCAATGATCACAACCTGCAGACGGATTGACATTTTAGACTTACTTAATAAAGTAAATTTTAAATTAATTAAATTAAATCAAATATGAACCCCAAAATTCAATTAACTGGCAATAAGCTTAGGCCACTTTTTTCAATCGCCAGATAATTACAATAAACTTAAAACTATTTTAAAAGTCCTTAATCAAGTTGATACTTGCCTTGTTTTAAACTGACAACGTCGTAAATTAGACTATTATTAAGGTAGCGATTAGCAATATCAATCAATCACTGGCTATACTACGGTTATCCACATCCTCTTTAATGGTTTAAGAAACCATCGGTCGATTGATTCCCACGACGTGCAAGAGAATGTAAAAGTTACCTATAAACTAGTTTCTGAAGTAAAATACACGCTAAGTAATTAAATAGCTATTCTGTCACCGGATCACAAAACTATTATGGTTTAGCTATAATCGGTAGTCAAGATTACTAAAATACTACAGTTTAATGTATATTAGTGGTACAGCTAGCTTAAGAGTAGTGTAGAGTTCTTAAAATACCTAAGAAAACCGATTCCTCAGGGGATCCGATCAGCATAACTTTAAGTAACGTGCAAATTATGCTATTAATTCAATATTAACTTACATTTTTAATACATCTCTCTTCTTTTATTTATTGAGAAATACGAATGACATATTTATCTTAATAATTAATTAGGCTGTATATACTTGCCAAAAAACGACCTGAACATCACTTCCCTTAATAAATAATATTTTATTAAAGTTGGACCAGATTCATATATTTAAATATATAAATATTCATTACTGATTATAGCCAAATTCTAATTTCTTGAGGCATATGGATATATTAAAATTACGGTCTAAAACTGCCTACAAAATGTTAAAATCTATTACATCAACAAATTAAAGCAATTAAATAAAATTAATTACAGATGCTTATCCAAAAGACTGCTTTCTCGGTCGAATTGAAACCTTAATTTTCATACAGATGAGGTCATCTAAAACTTTCGATAGTGACATAATATCCTGATAGTCTAAAACCGATAGTAAAATTAAGAATCCGAAAGGTGACTGATCGATTGTAACGAAATTTGATGATCGATTGTGTCATAATATCAAATTTATTGATAGCTCTGCAAACCTACTTTTATTATTTCCATAATGTAAATTATGATGAAACTGAAACCAAATTTTTATATACAACTTCTTACGGTCGTATATTTTACCACTCAATCAATCGAATAGGTACGAATAATGTAGGTCAAACTATCACATGAAAAGATGGCAGAAAAAACGCCGCCACGGCCATCGCCAATCCGTTTGACCAGTATAGTAGATAGTGCTTAAATAAAACTGTCAAAAGTATTGCTTGAAGAGACTTTGACTGGCTCCGTGGTGCAGTCGGAGCGCAAGCAACTGCTGTGCACGAGGTTGTGGGTTTGATCCCCACACGGAACAAAACTTTGTGTGATCCATAAATATTAAATTTGTTCCGAGTCTGGGCGTACTTTTTGTCCGTTAAATGTATGTTTGTGAAGTCCCTCGCGACAAAGAGCTTGTTCCGTAGTGCGGAAAAAAATTTCTCCTACGTGTAGAAACCAAATCTACAACCTCTTGCACAAGTCGCACACCCACTGCGCCAAATTAAAATGTGTTTCATAACGTAGAATCGCTCAGAACAGTACCTAATCAAAATTTTCTCCGTACAAACTCAATAAAGGCTACACCGTAATTTTATCTACGCCGTGGTGTTCTCATACAGTTACATAACCTCGATACACTCCTGCGATATTATCGACTGATCCCTTCTGACCCATGCTCTATTACATGCCGAAAATGTTACATTCTTTGCGTTTCATCATACCATCTGTTCGAGCTATTCGTGCAAATATGTTTTTAGTAAAAAGATTTTTGACTTAATAATCATACAATTACTAACTATACAGAGTGTATACGACGGTTTGACATTAAATGAAAAGGCAGGTGTTACTAGCCCATATAATGATTTCTAATTAATCACAAAAGTAATTTGACGAAAAACAAAAATTTGAAATTTTCTAACAAAATAAATAATATTTTAATAGTAACGAAGTAATACACCACCACACACAGTATTATGACAAGTTCACTGAACTGTAATGAACGGCAACGTTTATCCTTCGACGTGGACTATGACTTAAGTCAGTGACCGTTTGACGTACTTACATAGTGTTAATTTAGAATTAAAGAAATTAAAAAAATTGTCCTGTGTCTAAACTATTGAAGATATTTAGTAGATTTTTTTTTGTCTCGCTTTATAATGTCACATACTATACGTAATTGCATTTAATGTCATACCGTCGTATACACTCTGTATAATTACTGACAAAAGTTCTTAATTTCTTGTATTACGGAATGGTATTCAAAGAATGGGCGAAAAAAAAGATATCGGTCTCAAACATTAAAAAAGCAAGGTCCAACAAATAATCATATTTTCTATCTTTTTTTACTGCAAAAATAGTACCTAATTATGTATTTGCAATGACATAAATTGTTTACTATTGCAGGAGTTATCTGAATCCCTTTAGGACACACATTTGTCACGATATTGTATCTTTTAGTCTTCAGATTTCTTGCACGGATAATTCTAAGTGCCGGAGGACGTACAAGTCTATAATTTCATTATAATGCAAGGATCGGCATAGGTCAACAGAGGGCGGTACTCGTATCGGTACATCGTACAATCAATTCGCTTCACCGAGCGCACTGAATCGGCACACCTCTACGTAAGTTTTTTTAATTATTTGCGATTCGAATACGTTGTGCATTCGAAATCAATTTGGTGATTCATTCGATTAACCTAGAACAGGAAAGGGTTTTTGTTTATCAATAACTAGGAATGATAGATTTATTAATTTTAGAACTTCACCAAAATGATATTTATGTAGCTATAAACTACTCAAACTAGTAATGTGGGATCCGTGATTCCGGTGGGGTTAAAAATTTATTTTAACTTTTAACTAACTTCTGAATTTTACAGTAGTTATACCATATTAAAATTGTAGTTTAAGATAACTTTATTTCTCATAATTGCATACATAATTCACTTACTCAGAAACATTAAAATTGTAAGAAACAATAATAAACGAACTCAAAACTAAAGCAATTAGCGACCACTAACTTTTTTTAATATCTTGCAGTCCAGTCAAAATGAAGGCCAGAAATCACTATCATTGTCTGATGTAATTAATATATTATCCAGTTTGTCTCATATATCATATCTATAAAACATACCAATGAAATCAATCACCTTGTTAAGGATGTACTTATTGTTTATAGAACTACAGTAATCATTATTTAAATTCAATCGTTAATATATTTTACTACACGTACTGCCTTATAGAGCGGTAATTTGTCTGAACATAAGCAACTATCATATTAGAGTTGATAAGTCTGAAATTCTTGGCAATATCTCATGTTTTTACTTTTTTTTAAATAATATAACAACAACTACACACAACGCCACCTAGATCCAAAGTAAGTATATATTATAGCTATCGTTATGGGTTCTAGAATGCATAATACATACTTAGAGACATTTATTTTGTAAATTTAAACATATTATACACAGAAACATCTAGTCACAGACTAATGTAAATACAGATGTTCACGCACTCAAATATTTTTACTGAGTGACCTTTGCGTGGTAGTCCAATAGTACAACCGAACCATAGGGACAGATTTTTCTTTACATGAATGTAATAAATAAGCTTCCTGAAGTGACTTAAACACAATCCCTCTGCACAAAATTAATAACATACCTACAGTATCAATATGTTTAATCTGCGTTCGTCATCTGCCTTTGCGACAATTATTTGTCACTAGCTGGTCGCAGCGTAGTTTTACCCGCGTCTTTGTCTACTGCTCTGCTTTCGTCGCCAGTAGCGTGATGTTACATAGCCTATAAACCTTTCTCCAGAACTAAGATATCAAACGCAAGAAGATTTTTTCAAATCTGACTGGAATTTGCAGAGATTAGCGCGTTCAAACAAACAAACTTCGGCTTTATATAATAGTATAGATAGTATATTTTTCCTTTCACGCTTTTTTATCAATCGTCATACAAACGCAAACTTGTTTTCAGGTTTTATCGTCTTTCACGCTTTCATTTATCTTTTCTTAGATATTTCATGAATCTTGGTAAATTGTACACAGATGCAATTTATTGTTGATTCCAAATAAATAGTTCTTGCGGTTAGTGAATCAAAGAAATGTCTTGTTATATCAAAAGGGATGCCAGATTTCCCTTCAGTTGCAATTTGCAATACTTAAACAATGCGAACAATAAACAACAATGGCACTTGACTGGATGGTATTGTCTTTTACAATCCCGAATCACAAATATGAAGCAACTCTATAGTTATCGATGTTTCAACATCTATTGGGACAGAAGAAATAACAGTTTGATTTTAGAGTTTATTTTATTGCCTAGTGGCACACAAGTCAATAGTTCACCTAATGGTAAGTGATATCTATCGCTCATGTACTTCTGCAATGCCAGAGGCCCTAGACAAGTGGCAAAGATTTCTATTCTATTCATAGAATAGATTAAAAAATGTATTGGATTGACATAAGCTAACGCCAACGCTTATGTCAATCTCATACATTTTTATATCTATTCTATGAATAGAATATAAATGTTTGACTCTTGTCTAGGGCTTCAGGGACTCTCCAAAGCCGCTGCCTACCGTCATAATGCTCACTATAAACCTCGGTTGAAAAAGTACATGTTATAGCGTTCGGGAAACACCGCATCTGGTAGTTCATTTCAAAGCCTGCACGTAACGTGGCAGTGTTTGAATTCACGCAGCTAAGTACCCTACCATGTAACTGTTTTGATGTATTTTGGACACGTTGTTTTGTATTGAATGGGTAATACTTCTAGGGCAATGTTTGGAGTAAGTTTATTTCAGTTTAGTAACGGGATTCTTATGTAATTTATACCGTTACGGGTCAACAAGCTAACGTAGTTCTGAACGTAGTGGAACTACTTTGTTATATTTATAAATCCAACTATATCTTTGCCTGTGAGCTCAGCTGACTTGGAGGAGATCCGTAGGTCCGTAGTCTTGTATATGAAGCACTATAAAATTATTTAGGTATAACTTTGTTCACATGAAAACGTTTTTATCTATTACTTTCCCTTCAGACCTCATTATTTAACTCTATATTTTAAATATTAGAGGTCAGTATCTAAGATTTTTATCTAGATGGCTATAATTCCTTTCTAAAAATTTTATAAACTTATCTTGATTTTTTATCTACTTACATAATTTTCATTTTTGACATTTCTATTTAAGCTTTAATTCAAATTTAATCTTAATGATAAATGTTTTCCTCAGAAATAGGTAGTTGACATCAAAATCCAAGATCAAATGTCATAAGACTCCTAGATGATAACCATAACACAGAGTACGTCCATAAATACATACTAAAGAGGAAACTTCAGAACTTAGACAGAGAAAACAGGAAAAATCTTCTAAACATGATTGTCAATTTCAATGAATCGTTATATAAAATACGAAAGACTTTATTACCATGCCAATTATGGGTAATATGGGAAAGAGTTCAATTCGTCTTTGTTCTGGTATTAGCACCGGCCATCTATTCCTTTCAGATGCTTGTGTTATTTCCGAAACTGGTACTGATAGTGAAAGCTGGTCCGATTCAACAGTGTGTACACTTATTCTTGGCTTCTATGTGTCTCATGAACATTTACGGGAACGTTATACTAAGTTCTCGAACGGATTTAAATATAAGAGTAATATCTGATGAAATTCGGCATTGTGATCAATGTAAGAAAGCGCGCCCGGCTGCTAGCTGGCATTGCAAGAAATGCAACATCTGTGTGTTGCGGCGAGAACATCATTGCACGTATCTTGGCAAATGTGTAGGACTTAATAACAAAAGGTATTATCTCCTCTTCCTCGGTCACGTCACTATAGCTATGATGTACGCGACATTTTACAACTGGACGTTCATCGCAACTTTGTTCGAAGAGGAATTTAGTACGCTGATCTATATCGCGAGATTGCTGAACCCGATACAAGCGATCGCGATGTTGCAACCAGTGAACATTAAAGACATCTACGTCTTGTACGTATTCTTAAACATGCTGCTAGGAGGTTGGACGGGTGCTTTATTCTATTACCATCTGAAGAACACCGCTATGGGTGTGACAGGCTATGAAGACAAACATAAATCTGAGTTGAAGAACATTGCTAAGTGGAAAGAGAATTTGATAGCGGTTTTTGGAAGTAGGTGGTATTGGGCCGTGGTTTGTCCGTTTAGTTCTAGTCCTTTACCGTGTCACGTGAAACGTAATGATTAAAGAAAACTTGATATAATATACATCATTAGTCAAGATTAAAATATGGAATTGTGTTTTTTATCTTAGCTCTGTGTTTAAAATAATAAAATTTATAAACAATGGTGAATTTGTTATTATCCTCTTTAAGGCTAAAACGGAAATAGCACTACTAATTTTATTACAGATGTGGTCTTCAGAATATACGTAAACGTATTAACCATAAAATTTCTTGTCGAAAAACCTAACTCTGCAGCAGTAGTCCATCTAAAGTATCATTACACTATCGAGGAACTCAAAACAACCTAAACTAAACCACTTTGGCAATAACAATTTCAACGCTGATATACTGATCATAAAAGATAAATAGGGTTATATCATCGCCATCATTACAACCGGTACTCATCCATCATTACAAGCCATGGGAACCACTTTCCCGGTTCAAGTTAATCTGATAACAGTTCATTTATTACAACCCATTTATTTTCTATTTTAATGTCATGTTTGTCTTGCGTAAGGCTATGATTATATTTTGCATAACGTGGGTTTTTCTGACTACCTGAGGCATGAACATTGAGCATGTATGCATGTCTAACTTATAAGTGCGGTTACAAATTCTGCTTATAAATTCATGTCAACGTAAAATATGTTTATTTTACGTACCTAAAATATATTTATTTTAATATACCAGACCTAAAATATGTTTATTTTAATATGGAAGGTCTATCTTGTTTGCTTTAATTTTGTGATTTAAAAATAGGTTGGATTCACGATGTTTCGTCCATTTTCCACAGGAACATCTAAGGCAAACTTAAAAGTAGGTACATAATATTATTATAATATTGAAAAAGTTACTTTGGTATTTGTCCAATTTTAAACCCACAACCTTCATACACAGTGCTTCAGCAACTAGACCATCACGACTAAATATTCGCATAACTATACCGAAATATGTATTACGTGATCGACAGCCGATTTGATTACGATCGCGTGCTGTTACAATAGTACAAGTGAGCATGATTTCGCTCTATGTATTTTGTAACAAAAGAATTTGTAAAATGTTTGCTTGGGTAGAAAGCGTATCGAAGGGTCTATGCCTCTTCTCATATATGTCACACATTGTTCACATGTACTTGTATTCTTTATATCTCATTTTTATGTTAACAGAATACGTATTAAGTGCTTAAGTGATAAATTATTCGACGATATGACGCCTGCATGATAATGTTCTCATATTATTCAAGGATTGTTGATCACCATCCCAATTACCAACGTAGAAAACTGCTGGTATGTTGCCCTGCACTATGGGACCTTTATAAGATGTTTTTCATTAAACTGGATCAAAATTGCAAGAAATCACATGCACTGGTAAACAGAGACAATCGTATGGATTCAGTATTATCATCTTTACAAGACTGTTGACATCAAATTCAAAGTCATGAACTCAGATAAAGAAGTCGAAATTAAAACATCAACAATTTATGGAATGCACGATAATTCCTCCCAGATCGTGCAGCAGTTGAGTCTCCGAATCAAATATAGCAAATAAAAGCATCAGACCGGATTCACACTCGTATCTGGATCACAGTTATATTAATTCATGAGGTAATTAAAATTGGTTGGATTTGTAATGATCCTTTCATTTACATAACGTGAGTCTTCGCGACAACATTTTAACATCGTAGTCTTGGCTAAGTGTTTTCCAATATCTATATCTATACTATTATAAAAAGCGGAAGAGTTTGTTTAATTGGTTGTTTGTTTGTTTGAACAAAGACTTTAGGCCATATAACATTACGCTACTGGCGACGGGAGCAGAACAGTAACCAAATATGTAACATGACGCGGGTAACCGCGCTCCGAGAAACTAGTCTTCAATATTACGAAAAGCAATTTTAGTTTTAACACATTCTATACAAATCTCTTTGTTTTGCAACAAGCTTGCAACATAATATTTAACCTTTTGTGTTTTCCTATTAAACTCTACCTATATTTCACAAACGAGCCCTCGGATCATCACGTAGATCGCATTCTGACTCCGATGGACATGTTGAGCAATCCTACGTTTATTTGTTTAATTATTATGTTATTTGTAAAGATCGGCATCGGAGGCAAAACTTTTATGTGATTTAGCCTAAAATAATGTTAAAGATATGGGTAACATATTTCGTACAAACGTACGTACAGAATTCATACATAAATATGGTGTAACTTACATGAGTGTTTTAAAGTAATTATCAGATAAAGCAATCCAAATTTGTGAATACTGTCTAGTGGGTGCAGGAGCTACTAGATTAGAAGTACAATTAAATATCGAAAGATCAGCACTAAAATATGTCCACCAATTCTTCGATCATAATATAACAGCTACATACATTGCACTAGAACAGCAATATTGACTTGGTAAACACTTACTGACATTTCCATTACGATCGTTTCTCAACAGACTTGAATATGAACTACTCATCATCCTACTCACAGATGCGACATTTAACATGTATTACAATTTGCGACCTTATTCTAAAGTAATAAGAGTCATTGGTAAATAACAATAAAGAAAATGTGTATTGTTCTTCGACGTCATCGATCATGGGATAAGTTTCTAATGGAGCTAATGGACCGATGTGATAAATCTTATAAAATAGCCACGTAGAGAATATTGCAGTGCCCTATCGCGCATGACATACCAAGGCCTTAATGTTTTATTGTGATAAAGTTAGAAGCATAAATCACTTAGTAGCTGAGATAACTTCAAGCGGCTAAAGTACAGAGATCTTATTACATACATACGCGTATACAATATAGTTACCAGTAGTAACTTGCTACAGTAGGCTAGCAATTGAAAGGTACTATAACAGCACATTACATTATAATGAGTGCTTGAAAAATTCAAAGAACTGGCATAAATATTTGATGACAACAATCGTGACAGCAACTGTAGATAGGGCTTAATAGAAAGCAGGCTCTTGAGATTTAATAGCCGTGTCTAAGTAAAATTGTTTGCAGAATTGGATAAGTTACATGGTCACATCAGCATTGTCAGAAGTCTGCCCAATGTATAATGTCGCTAAAGAAAGTTTAGAAAGTTGCAACATAAATAAATAGACTGATATCTATTTGTCCATTCATTACTGTCAAAGTCCTAAAACCATGCTAAATTGACACTAGATTACAGCAAGAAAAATCGTTTAGTAAATAAAATACATGAGGATTTCGCAAAACTTAATCCATATTAAAGTTAAAATTCATTGCAACCAAATCAGCATGAAATTAAGTCTGATCCGAATATCGATACACCTTTCGCAAATCATGATACACATATATCATTTCAACAATCAGTAGCATCACTTATAGCCAAAGTGTTGAAATGCAGATAATTTGATTCGTTACATGATCTTTGTTCTTCAAGTATTGCGGTATTGTCGCAAAGCAACATATCGTATCATTGACCCAGATAATGATTGACATGCATATTACGTTGTGAAACATTTCTTTGTTTGTTTAATTTAATTGCTTTGAAGACACCAATTTTTATTTCACCTTGAGTAAAATTTTGATTACGTAATAACTTTTCTGTGAATCTAATAATGTGAAAAGAAATATTCACGTTTAATTTAAGCAATAGACAACTTAGCAATATCGAATCCTCCTATCGTTGTGTAAAAGTATTATTGATGAATAAACAAATCGACACTTGTTATGCACTTTCTAACATATTTTATTAAGACAAAATAATCTGTGATGAAAAAAAAAGAAAAACGAACACAATCGCTTTTTAATCTTAAGTAAGGCAAATGGAACAACAACCTCCAAGTGTAAAAACGTTAAACATTTCGCTCCTGACAGAAGTAAAGGGCCGAAATGCCAGGATCGTGCGCAGGCGTCGCCCCAACATTTGTAGCGTAATGCCAGTGTAACGTTTTGCACTCTTGTTGATAATGATGTGGGTGATATGGATGCTTTTATAAAATGTGCCATGAATGACGTTGGCACTAATGACATGATTTATATTTATAAGGTTACGTGTCGTCCATTTGTTAAATGAAGTCCATTTATTTCTCTTTTATAAAAACATGATAATAATGCTGTTGATGTTGTCGTTGCAGTGAAGAGTGAAGTAAAGATTTTACTTACCTATATGATAAATAGACCATGGTAAAATAACGAACCATTTGATAGAAGTTGTGGAGATGCCGATGATCTGAATCAATAAAATTTGTATCTGTTACGTATTATGATATATTTTGAAAAATCTTCAATAATCAAAAACAAAAAATAACCAGTTTCTAATAAAAATTTAAATGATCAGACTTCTTTGTGCTTGAAAGAATATTCTACATAATCTATGCAACTGTCACACACAGTTGCTTTAGACTGTTAGAAATCTAATGTAATGATGTAAATATTACAAAATCATTCAAAATGAAGTTAATTCCAAATCGTATTCGTCAAAAGTTTGCATATTATCACATATTATTATACGTTGTGTGTCCGATTGTTTACGCTACACATTTATTAATTGTACTACCGGCGTACGTCACAATCAAGAAATGTGGTCTCTTCGAGCATGCAATCCACATTTGCATAACCGTTTTCTGCATCATAAATATCGGTGGCAACATTATTATGGTTACGAAAACTAAATTAAATATAAAAGCAAAAGATTCTGAGGAAAGTATTAGATGTGAATACTGCGATATGTCCTTCCCAGTAGGCAGCTGGCATTGTACCATATGTAATGTGTGCGTGTTAAGACGAGATCACCACTGCTTCTGCTTCCGTCGTTGTATTGGGGTGTTCAATATGCGGTATTTTATCTTATTCCTTGGGCATATCGTCGTCTACTTGAGTTATCAAACTCTTTACAATTACATTTGGGTAAGAAACAAATATAACAGTGGGAGTGACATATATTTCGTTGTGTGGAATTTCTTTAACAGGGATATCGTTTATCCTTATGCTGTAAAACGTGGCATTCGGGAGCTGTGTGTTCTGTATTTCAGTATAATCTTATGTTTTATTGTGTGGAGTGGAAGTCTGTTCATCTATCATTTGAGGAACGGTATCATGGGTGTGACGGCATATGAAAATAAATATACACCTGAGTTAAGAAATGCGAAGAATTGGAAGCAGAATTTAATATATCTGTTTGGGATTAACTGGTACTGGGCATTAGTATGGCCTTTTACTTTTAGTCCTTTACCTCTTTATTTAAACAGAAAAGATTAAGAGATTAATTATGTAAATTTTAAGCTTACTGACAAAGTTTGCAAACTGAAATACATAGATGTGCAATAACAAAAACAGTAGTTGAAGTAGCATATTGACATTTAAAGTATAAATCAGTATTAACGAATTTCAGAATCTGAAAAATGATAATTAACTTTATAATTCCAATACAACCTTACATGGTCTTTGCGTTTATAAAGGTTTGCCCTGTTAGGTATGATATTTTTGTAATACCTACCTGTTGTTAGCACTATATTTTGTATATTAAAATCTTATTTATATAGTTTTAAATTGTCTCCTTGTAATGTTATTATTTTAATTCTTTAATTTATTCGTGTCAATATTTATTTTAATATAAGGCACTACGAAAAAAGCCTAAAGCAACAAACTTTTAGTAAAACAAATTTATGAGTGATCTATATATTTGTTCCAAGTTGTAAGTGCAATAATACTCTTCAATTTAAGGACTAAAACGACATAATACGCTACTGAACACATGTGTTTTATCTGCAAAAAGAAAATTCCAAAGACCGGCAACTGAAGCTCCTTGTGACTCTGATGACAAATCAACTTTCTGAATATCATACAAATCCTACTAATATATATTATAAGTGCGAAAGTTTGTGTGTGTATGTTTGTTACCACTCAGCGCCTAAGCGGCTGAACCAATTTGGAAGAAAATTGGTATAATGTAGATATATTCAGTGCTACAGACGGACATAGGCTACGTTTTTATCGCGAAAATCGGTCTGGTTCCCAAGGGAGACAAAGCACATTTTAAGCGGGCGAAGCCGTGGATTCCAGCTAGTAAAATTATATTCGAGGGTTAGATACAGCATTAACGCTTTAAACAGTTCTGAAACAACAGTTGCATTTTACTCGTTACTCTCGGCATTTAAATGCGCTATTTAAAAGATACTCGGAATAGTCCAGTGGATAAGGCACCTGCTTCGTAATCACGAGGTACTGGGTTCGAATCCGGGCAAGTACCAATGTGATTTTTCAAATCATATGTACTTTCTAGTTTATCTTGGACATTTCTGACTGACGGTAAAAGAAAACATCGTGAGGAAACCTGGACTTAAATGTCTGAAATTGCCAATCCACCTTGAGCAAGCGTGGTGATTAATGCTCATACCTTCTCTATATGAGTTGAGGCCTTTGCCCTGCAATGGGACAATAAATAGGCTGGTATTATTATTATTATTTAAAAGATAGCATCCTCAGCTATTGTCACAACGGTATGCTTAAGTTGATAGTGATTATTTAAATATTAACATCTGTAAACCACATTGCTAGCCATTTTTGAGTATAACCCAAACCGTTTTTGTCTGCAAATGTCTTACTGATTACAAAGGTTTGTTTACAAAAACACATAAAAGATTAGAAATTGTGCACGGAACATGACAGTAGACTTTCCTCTTCTTACATGGAAACTAAACATTCTTATCAGCTTAATATTCCTTGCTAGTTAAAGACGTCCCTCTAGTATTATGTTTGTAAAGTTTTGTTGGCGCCCATATTTAGCACGGCGTTTAAACTGATTCGGCTACGAGGAATTCTATTTCTTATGGCCAAACACGAGGGATCGTAGACTAGCCCTCTAGTAGCAAGTGCTTTTTGATCCCCTGGGGTATGGAAAAAGGGGATTCGTGGATCAATAGTACTAGGCTAGCAGAAGATTTTAGGAGGTTAGCAGTTGGTGACAATGGTGACTGTCTTATCACAGTAAGCTACTGTACTTTTTGTGTTGGATAATTCTTCTTCTTCCCGTGTGATGGTTTGACCAAATATACTAACAAACAAAGTAGGTATGCGTATAAACACCACAAACATCATAACTTCTCGACGCTATGTTACCACCGGCATCAGAAACTGTCACTCAAAAATGTTATATAAAGCAAAATCAAGGTGTACCACAACTCTACCTACTCTATTGTCGTAAATAGCGTGATGTATTCTATAGCCGCATTGTCAGTAGGATATGTACACGTAACGGTTATGCAACCGTGTACAAAACGACGTATTGTGCATGCTAACGTTCGATTGCAGGAAATAGGTAGCTATGATGAACCGCTCGTGTTATATGTCTTCAAATGGTTACAGTGCGTGTCTTGAACGTTTTAGGACTTAGAAGCTATCGGATTTTTTTGCATTATTTCCAAGAAGGAAGGATTATGATGGGAGGATGGCTCGTTAACTGGTTTAGATACAATGTAGAGTGGAGTCACTTTAGTAGGCTAATATCTAGGTATCATTCTGATTGATATGGGCCACATTTAACAGTGAAATCATGTTGGGAGTCCCGTGAACTGGTTACCCTAAATGTCAGAAAATAAATTTTCTTTCATAACAACATGAAAGAAAGTAGCGGATGAAAAGTTGTTACAGGTACATATCGATTTTTAAAGCGTAAACGTTACAGCTGGTGGTCTATTGGCTTGCTGAGGTAGCAGCTTGCAGAATTGATGCCAGAAACTTTCTGGAGTAGCTGACTACGATCCGCAAAACACAAACTCCCATAACACGATGGGCCATTTCCATTTCTATATTCATATTTTAATTTCTTAATTTGAATAATTTAAGAAATATATATACTAAAGCGTTAAAACTAATAAATTGCAATAATAAAATTAATTCATTAATTAACGAAGCTACAAATAAAAGGGCCACAAATCTTCAGGTGCTATAATTTTCAACATATGGCATGGTCGCGTGCGTGACACTATGACCGTTACATCGCGGAACCCGTTACCTCAGGCTATTCTTATACGTAACATATGTATTGATTAATTTAGTTTTGTCACAATAGTATTGTTTAAACAATTGTTCTGATGAATGTTGCTATTTCGACGGTAGTGTATATGTAATATAAGTTACTAGCCGTTGCCCGCAGCTCCACCCGCGTGAATGTCGGTTATATCACATTTTTTATAGAAACATTTTTTCGCAATAAAAGATAACATATGTTTTTCTCAAGGTCTATTCTATCTCTATACCAAATTTCATCAAAATCGGTTTAGTGGTTTAGGCATGAAAGTGTTACAGACAGACTGACAGACAGACAGACAGACAGACAGAGTTTCTTTCGAATTTATAATATTAATATCGATAAGTGCAAATTTTGTAGCAAAGTGTGACATCGCATGTACCTATTCTATTGTGTCCTACTACTGAATTAAGGTAGCCCAGATTTCAGGAACTAATTTATAATTATTTTTCTTGAATCCATCCTCTAGTTGCAGATATTCGGTTGGTAGTTCGGTTGACCGAACTAATGCAACTTTTTAGTAGCAGAAGTCCGGTTGATTTCAATCACCGAACTGTTGCTACCTTCTAGTTGCAGTAGTTCAGTCGGTAGTTCGGTTAACCGAACTAAGTGAATGTCGAGAAAACAAGTGAATATCGGAAAAACAAATGTCGTTCAGCATTATCCACATACATATCAGGCAAATATTCAAGGCCACTAAACTACACATGCAGTTAAACATATTTACAGTTCATAATATTATTGCTTTTTTAGCTTGTGTTAGTGATTTATTTTGACAACATGACTCCATCCTCAAGGTTCACTAAATCCTTTCGTGGATCAGTACGCAATATTTTTGATCATGATGATGACAATTATTATTCATCATGTTGATGTTAAAGTCACGTCTCGCATCTGGAGCGAGGCTAGTTGTTAACCAAACTATTATCGTGATAGTTTTGGTGTTAAACTGTTGAGAGATGTAAAGATATATTTTTATATGACCTAGATAAGAATTCGGGTTACCTGATGTTAAATGGTTTCTTATAAAACATCCTAGCTGTTGCTTAGGTATTAACTTTATTTAGTTCTTTTATTTATTTTTCTATTCACGTATGTTTGACAGAATTGTGAGAAGTGCCACCCTTTCATAGTATTCTTAATAGTGAAATTAATGAAACGATTAATTTTATTTACATTTGATGCTTAAAAGTAGCTTACACATTCGCCGCAGTTAAAAAGGGTGAAGGTTAAGGAAAAGTAAAAGAAGTACTAAAGGTACACGGCTCTGCAACTGTTGAATATTACAGCACTGTTGAAGCTGGCAAAAGAATATTAGACTTCACTTTACAGACGTTTCTTGAAATACCAATAACCACTTACGAACTAAGTAATAACCAAGCAATTTGGCTACGAGCTGAGTATGTAATTGAGTATTTTATTATTTTTAATCTACGAGCGTTAACTCTTATACATTATACACAGGATAGAAACTGCACGGAAACATTCAATAAAATCATATTCGAATCATAACTACATAACAAACTTTACATTACCGTTGTAAAAATAAATACGGAACATTATTTCCTTATATAAAGTACGTGACTAACCTTTTTAATAACCGCAAAGGTGACTTTGTATTCGCTAGTGCAGACTTTCGCTTGAATACGTGTAATTTATGCACGTTGCTATGTAATATTATAGCCATCATTAAATGTATGGAGAATTTCTAATTATATTGATGACTACTAAACAGCTGGGTTGCAGTACTTAATATTTCCTGAATAAAGAACTTTCATAAACTTTACGACTTCAAATCTTCGTCTTTAAAATAATGTAAATAACATATCGACAAAAGTAATATTTTAAGTCTTGTGTTAATACACTTACATATACGTCACACCCATAATACATAAGTTAGGAGAAGGTAGAGTCAAAGTCAAAGTCAAAGCATTTATTTCATTTAGATCATAAAGTATGATGCTTATGAAAAGTCAACATTACATTTTGTCAGCCAATTGACCTACAGCCAGTTCGCTGACGAGGTAGAGCTGTGAGAGGAACTGGCAAGAAACTCACGCCACTCTTTTCAATCGCCAGATAATTACAGTTATTTGAATGAGTTACAACTTAAACACTCAACGCAACTAAAGAACCATACAAAGTAATTATTAGAAGTGTTTAACACCTCTGTTTTGCCAACCAATTCAGATACAACTGTAAAGGATTGATGTAAAACTTCAAAAAACAATTAAGGTCTTAAAACAATAGCAGCCTTGCAGCCATAAATTGCACAATCACATGGGTAAAGGACCTCAAAAGAAGTCTATCCATGCCTGTACCTAACGAGCGCTTTCTATATATAATATTTAATCTGAGATTGCTTAAAATCCCGATTTGATGCAATATATCGTTAGTCAATGAAGCGCACGTTATGATTGAAAAAGCGATTAAGCGCTAAACGATTCATTGTATAAAATCGGGCTTTTAAATAATCGTATAATGTACAATAGAAAGCGCCTGTAAGATTTTAACCCATTCACTGTCCAGTGTCCATTAAGACACACAATAGAATTGATAGATTGTTAAGAATCATATGTGATACATGGGACAGGGGACCTGTTAATATACCTAATAGCATTAAAAGGAACAGTTACGTAACTATCATACTATTATCTAATTCAACATTGGGTCCCGTTTAATCACTGAATGTGTTCAACAATCGTTTTTCCTTGAAAATCCACTCACTCAAGCCCTTTGAACTTTGCCACTAAAATCGTGATACGTAGACGAAGCATAAAACACGTTTATTTTACATAAAGATGGCTTTTAATGTCAAGATCTACGGTCAATTTCTTTAATCACGGCTCGTGCGTAAGTATTTCCACGCTGGAAAGATAATTGGCATGTATGTATCTAAAAAGAAGTATGGTCTTTTTCGGTTAAAATTATGATATTTAAAAGTGCTATCTTGTCGCCTTTAGTATTGCATACGTATATTGTTTGGAAGAGATCATTTTAGATATTAGGACTATTAAAATAGCTGTTTTAACTTGGTTTTGTTATCCTTTTAGACGAAAATGGCTATAATTTTGACTTAAAGATTCCACTGTTCTAGATTACATAATCATATTAAAGAATAGAATGAAAATGACATAAATATTGCCGCGATGGTTCAGAGAGACTATAGAGTGAGTGTGAGATCTTGTGGCGATTGTCCGTACTTGGGTTTTAACAATGATAGTTATAGCTATTTAAATTTATAAACATACGGGAATTAAGGCGATCATGCATTAGGTATTTACATACCTTATTTTGCTTGACGTTTCGACCAGGTTACACCGGCCGTGGTCACAAGCAGACTGGTGAGACGGGAATTAACCTGATCATGCATTAGGTATGTAAATACCTAATTCATGATCGCGTTAATTCTCGTATGTTTATAAATTTATATCATGCAACGCGAAAGTTTAAAAGCATTTAGCTGTTTTCGCAAGTAAATAGCTATATTTAATAGCTATTTACTTGAGAAAACAGCTAAATGGTGTATTGTTTTATAATAAGATATTTGCACTTGTTACATATCACTGTATGTTTTCCAAAAAAAATAAAAATAAAATAGTGATTTTCTTTACATATATAGCTGAAGAAATAAAGATAATAAACAACCCACACACCTTCTGTAAAAAACATGCATTATTAAGACTTATCTAAGCCACATGAAGTAGGTTCTTTTTTCATCTTTCCTTTTTCCGTAGGTCTATAATATTTCATTTATATGTATAGATACCAACAACGTTAACAAAGAGCCAGCTGCCCTAGATACTTGGCTTAGTTCCGCGATATATATACGTTCGGAAATGTATATCCACCAAATCATTGAACCTTTACCGCAAAATCAAGTTGTGACGGCATCAGGAACATCTTCCGATAGCAATCGTTGTTACTATCCGAGCAATAGCAATCAACGATTATGAAACAATCGATTTTTGAATGAAAATAGATTGAGCGATTATGTCAGCAATCGAGATGAGTTTTTGATACGATAAAAATTGCTTGCCAAAATAACAATTGGATAACTGCAATTCATATTTCAATTGAAATTTTTGTGTTATTACAATATTATTTACGAAAAAAATGGCATCCAACTTGCAACATTTCATTTTAGTGACGACATTTTTAAGTTAAATAATTGTAAATCGTGATTAATGCAAGACTATTGCTGAATAGATGATTAGTTAGAAAAAAATATTGATTTACCGTCTAGGCGTTTTTTGTGCGTGTTGTCACAGATGCTTACCTGTGAAAATAATAAGGAAACATTAGCAATGATGTCGTGTAGATATTGGTAGTTATTGATATTGTATACTGAAATGTGAATTCAATTAATTTGTTTTAGAATTATAAAATAAAAATCATTCATCAACAGAATAAGACGGCTTCTAAGACTGCGTGCTAAATTGAGACAATTATCACACTCATGACAGGTATTATTTCTAATCTTGGAATGCTGCTGATGCTATTCATAACAGTAGTTCAGAGCGCAAAGACCTAGTCTTTCAGAGAATATCGACGTAGTGGTATCCAAACGTTTACGCTTAGTTCTGTAACGAAGGCCTAATTACATCTTTTTGTTTTGTAATTGCCTTGACTCTCACTTGGTTGGATCAACATGGTCATTTCTATAGATTATGGCAACCACTTATCCGATCAACAGATAAGCCGTGTAGTTTTTTAATAATAAATCGAAATCTTTTCTATGACAAAATTGCTACTCAAATTTTTATTTTTGTAAAAATAAAAGAAGAATATTAATATCAACACCTTACACAATAAAAAATCAGTTGTTAATAAAAACTTGGTGATTCTTAATTCAATATGTATAAAAAAGCATCAAAAAGTAATTACTTTTTGTATTAAATTTTTTATTTTATAACTACAGGTAATTTAATGTGCTAACTTTAAAATCAGATAGCTTTTAAAATAATTACAGAACAATTTTTTTAACAATCAAACATTAAGTTGCCGATCGTTTCGCAAAAAGCCGAAAGAGTTAAGTAGTTAGATACATCTCAAAATATAATTATATGTCTAGATCCAAAGATATCACCTGAAAGTAAACCTTGAAAGACATTTCACAGTCTTCTTAGTTTCATAAGAATACAAATAACCGGTGAACACTGGCAATGCAACGAATTTACCGTAAAATTATTCTGACCAATAATTAATTACGAAACAATCTGCTTTGCTGAATAATTTAGTCATAATTATAAAATTAAATAGATTACGTAAATAATAATATTACAAAAAGAAAATTTCACACGCGCGAATCTATCAATGCTTGAAGCGAACTCTGCCGGGCTCTTTACTAACCGTGTGCAGTCACCGTTTAGACCCTAATCGTTCAGTGAAGCAAATCAATTTTTTATTGACATTATCATCCGTGACTTCGTAGTTAAGGATTGTGTTAATTTGTTTATTTTTTATTTATTTTGAGTGTAATATTACGTGCTTGTTGGTATTAGGTCGTTCGATTTTACACCGACAGTTTGGAACAGCCTTGTATCTCGAACTGTGAAGACACATTATGTTAGTATATTGTTACCGATACCACTCTATTTTAATTCTGTTGAAATGTTTTTTTTAAGAAATTGCCTCATGCTTTAGAAGCTCTGTATTGCGGAGAGTTTACATCAATAATAATAAAATTTTCTCAATACACTGTTTACCAGGTTACAACGACACACAATTCAATGTAAAAATATTTACTTACATTAAAAGCAATAATCTAATATAAACAAACAAACATAAACATAAACATACCTACTTAATTTTACCATGGTAAATAATATTAAGTAAAAAGAAATATCAAAATAACAAGTCTTACTAAGATCTTATAATTGACATTTCTGTACCTACATTAAGTTTTCCACTACTATGTGCCTACTTGTGTTTATACCAATAAAAAATGTATTATCTTGATTTAACTAATTACACGTACATAAACCACCTAGACTAGGAAAAATTTAGATCAACCAAATCTTTAAGAACATATTGATAGTTAACTTGTTTTGTAAAGATTATATTGTTGTACAATAAAGAATATTTTATTTATCTATCCATTTATATGATTCTAAAGCAGACATAAGTACCTATTTAAAAAAATATTTGTTGTTATCAAACTTTTTAGTTGCAGTCGCGCTTACTACGTTACCGATTCAGTAAAAAAAATGGCTTATCGCGATATATCTAAAGTAGGTTATGGCTTAAACCTTAAACGCAATAAGAAATTATCGTTACATCGATTGCAGTTTAACAGTCCGCATTGTAATACACAAATATCCTTAAATACGTTAGTAAAATTCCACAGAAAATTATTAGAATAATTTGTTACTTGCAGTCTGTGTTTTAGATGACGCTTTATTTTTTAAATACATGTAGTAAAACATTACAAGACATTCAAGTTTATTATAAAAAATATATAAACTAATTTAAGATGAAAATTAGACAGAAAAAGAATCTACTTTGCTACGAAACCTCAGTTCATTTTAATATAATTAATTAATATTACGTAAGAGCCATCATGGCTTTCACTGCTCGTTTAGTTAATTATAAATGATAATTAATGTAAGCAGGTCATCTGTATGCCATTTGCAATCTTAATTGACTTGAATGCGTTCTACGTTCTGTACTATGTCTTAAGAGATTACTTATATGACTAATGTTCAATTCAAACGCCAGTTAACTTTAAGTTAGATCGATATATTTCTATCTCTACAATTTATTATATGAAAGACAGGGATAGCATGAGGCTTAAGAGCCGTTCCTTTCCATGGGTTTCAAAAATAATACCTGCGTACTATTATATCACCATATTGCGGTGAAAGCTAAGAATTAAAAAGAAAACACATTCACATTCGCTGGAAAGGATTTCGAGGCTTACACCATCATTATATCTACCGAAAAACGTACACTCCTGAACATAGGCCTTTTCCAATTTTCGCCACCTTAGTCGTTCGTGAGCCGCCCTCATTCATCGGTTACCCGCCACCCATATCAGGTCGAACGAAATAAGTACAAAGTACTAAACTGTTTGGCGCAAACCCTTTACATTCCAGTAAGACAGGGTGACGCTTAAAACCCACACGTGTATATTTTCTAGCTTCTGCCAAATAAATTGGCATAATAAATTGTTAAGAATGACTCTTGTGTTTGAACATCCTACAACAACTATTTTTGAGCAATATTCTATCTAAATCTAACATCAACGACCTCCACACAAACAAAAACCGTGTCCAATAACCAAATATCATCGGAACATGTACAATGACTTACGTAACAGAACTAGGTCTGGTTTACCACGCGAACGACCGCAGTCAACCGTGAAGCACCGTTCGATGATACAGCAGGCGACAGGTCCAGCCTTTGTATGGCAGTTGCTAACTGAAGTGAAAATTGTGTGTTTATTACGAAATGCTGTTTAAATGATGATACTGTTCAGCTTTAAAAACTTAATTGTATAATTTGTGCGTTTTATGTCATACGGATAGATATATGAATAATAATAATAGTATCACAACAACTAAACACAACGCCATCTAGACCCAAAGTAAGCATATATTATATAGCTTGTGTTATGGGTTCTAGAATGCGGATATACATACTTACATACTACATTTTGGAACTATATACATATTATACATACCCACACCAATGCAAATAGACATGTTCATGCACACAAATATTTGCACTGAGCAGGAATCGAACCCGCAACCTCTGTGTGGCAGTCTGTATACAGTACCACCGAACCACAAAGCAGACATCGTGAATAAACCTTTGCATCTATGCATATGCCTATGGATCAAGTTCTTTGATCCTTTGAAATATTTTGTGCTACATCTGATGCTTGAGTCATCCTCCAGGCTTTTAGCATCATATTTGCGGGTGCTTCCTGTACAGCGGTTGAGAATTTATTCACATTTTTTGTGCATTCAAAGAAAATAACATGTTTTGTACAACACTCTTTTTAATTTTCAAGTCTCAAAGACAATTAGAGCTACCTTAAACTCAGAGTTTTTTTTCTAACTAGCTATAATTATTTTAGTTGTGTTCTTTCATGCATATCGTGATTAAATTTCACTTTAATTATATACAAAAGGAATTTCTTTTTATTTAAGACAATGACTAGAATATATAGATACGAATCCAGTAATTGAGAGACTTTTCATTCTTTGGAATGGTTACAGTACTATGTCCTAGGTAGTTTTTTTTTTTATATTAGCCTCCCAAAGTGCCCCGCCTGATGGTAAGCAGTCAGTGGAATCCAGAAGTGGTGGCCACTATACCAAAAGCCATCGCCTTAAACTGCTGGTATGGTGGCCTCCACTATGGCGGCTGGGAATGGGGTTAGGGAAAGGGAATGAGGGAGGTGAGGAAAGAGGAAAGGGGGAACTGTGCATATTACATTGCGATTACTATTTTCAATTTAATTCTATGATCAACAAGTGTAACATAGAATTCAACTTGTCAAACCAAGTTCTGAGACCTCTGTACTAAAAGTTAATTGTTTATATTCACATCTCAATAACGATTTCAAGGCCACCGATTAAGATCTAACTGCCTCCAGCTACGTGCTTAGACTGGCATACAAACAAAGAGTTGTAATCAATTAATAACACAATGTTAACCTGTCAAGATAAACAGGCAGCAACTTTTGTGTGCGCATAAAGAGCCAACTTCCACAATAATTTTTGATAACATTGCTTTTAAAAACATGTAAACAAGACCAACAAATCAATATATAAAAACACTAGCTTTTGAGGCGTGGTTTCACCCGCTTCTTTGCTTTCTGCTCTGCTCTTGTTGCCAGTAACGTAATGTTACATAGCCTGCAACCTTCCTCGAAAACTGGCCGTAAACTATCATATGTAAAAACATTTTTTTAAATCGGATCGGTAGTTCCAGAGATTAGAGCGTTTAAACAAACATTAAGATAATTATGTTCAAGTTGACGATGTTATCGAAATGGACAATCTGATCGAATCATCGGATCATTCAGAAGATAAAACATATCAAGCAGTAGATCTCTATGATAGAAGGTATAGGTTTCGACTTATTTTAGAAACTGATTTTATTGAACATCAATAAATCGTAAATCAACAACAATCACAACGTCAATCAATATATTTTATTTAACCAATAAAGAATCATGCGTTAGATATTTTAAAAATAATGAACAGACATTACTGACTAGTAAAGGAAAAACATCGCAAGTAAACTTGGCAATCAATAGTCATATCTTCTCTATATGAGAAAGGCTTTTATCGGCAGTGAAATAATAACAGGATAGTAAAATTAATAATCATAATAAAATTAAGACCTACTCTTAAAACATTAAGTTATGTAACAAATCTTGGCACTGACAGTACTAAGGAAATTGATAGCATAACATTATATCATGGATATTTGGCGAGAATCCATGATGCACCTGCGTTCATGCCTAATGTAACACTAACATTTCCTACAGCTTACCGTGCTTCGAATCTATTAGTGAACCTTTAAAGTTTTCTTTTAATATAGGAACTACGTTTAATGCAAAGGAGGTAAAAGTACAGATCAAACATAATGATAAAAGCATATTTACGAATACAGACGACCACAATAATACCTAATTGTGGTTATAATATAATATGGAAAACAGCGCATGGTAAAATATGTCTTTGGCTTTTCTTACCTTGGTTACATAAATGACGTACTTTGATGTACAGGAAAACTAAATCACTCTTTCAAAAACCATTGACAACAATAATTTCACTAATTATAGAGTTGAAAGCTAAAGATCGATATACAATGCGAAAATTTTTAAATCGTGACGACTGATCGTGACTATACCGATACCATATACCTATACGCAAAATATTATAGCTATACCTATTGTGATATTATGATGAGGACGTTGGCTGATAGACACCTACAATGTAACTAACTAGCGCCTAAAGCTTTTTAGTCGATATGGTAATTGATATTAACCTTTAGTTCTAAGTTACGTACAATGATTGTTATAAATAACATTACATTTAGTATAAAAGGACCAATGTTCAGGACGAGTGTTCCCGAAGCATCGAATGGTTCTTGGGGTAAAGAAGACATTATACAACTGTTTGGCAAACACGTCTATTTCAAAGACAATAAGTAGATACATACACGTATCCACTATAACAAATGTATTCGTAAAGTCTTGTGCATTGCTTTTTTTATCATTACCACCCTCCATACAAACTCAATGGTCTCTGTCTCTCCTGCATCTGATTTTACCATCTGGCTTAGTCTCAGCTGTGACTGAAAACTTAAACAAATTTTATATTTCGACAGTCCCGTACAAAGCGGCCCATCAAAAGTTGATGATAACATCAAACAGCATCAATTAGCACTAGGAATTAGGGATCAAATAGAAACGTGAAGTCAATTACCGCGACTGCCTCCGTGGTGCAGTGGGAGCGCAAGCAACTGCTGTGCACGAGGTTGTGGGTTCGATCCCCACACGAGCCTAAACTTTGTGTGATCCATAGATAAACGTTAAACGTATGTTTATAAAGTCCCTTGCGACACAGAGCTTGTTCCCTAATGGAGGAGTTGTCTTTTACTTAAAAAAATATGAATTACCGACCGTAAGAGAAATCTTCTCAGAATTAAGTAATACAGATTATTCTTAAAGTTTATTCTGATGCCAATGATTAAAATTTGCATAACGATTAAACAAACTAATCGATACTTTAATATCATGGCTTGAGGCTTAACACTTGCCACCATGTTATTTATTATGTTAAGATAATACCGTGTGGGCGTTGCAATGATTTTTATTTAAATATTATGATTTCATCAGTCATGTTTTTGCTTCGAAACAATAAAATAACTGAACATGTTACTAACATGGGTGGACTCCAATGTCAAGAACAGAAAAACTATAAATCATATAAAGTTAAATATTCCACGACAATTAATTATCCTATTGTAATGATAAAACGGAAAGATTTTTTTTATTCTCATATAATATTATTCTTAAAAGCAACATTACTTTTAGAGGACATTTGAGTCCCAATAAGAGTCGCTAAGAAAGAGATGCTACACATATAAAAAGATTGCCACATTTGGCACGGCGGCAGTATTTTTGTTGAACGACAAAGCTAATCTAAACAATTACTGTACCGGTTATTAAGCTGACTATGTCGATTGAGGTCAGGCCACGTAATTGTATCCCAAAATCGTATATATATAACGGCGCGTGTCACTTTAAGAAGTTATAAATTATTTTCATATCTTAATAACGATTAATCGCTTTATGTTCAATTAAGTTCTAATTTTAATTCAGAGCGGTTTACACCGAATGGAGTTGCGTTTGCCATAGCGGGCGAACGTCTAGTCTGTGGTGTTTTTGGTTGCTGTGGTGATTTTGACAGCGAACGCACGTCGTGGACATCCGCAAACCCATTGGCTCTGTTTTATTAATTATTATTTCTGTAATCACCTTTTATTTAAGCACGCTACGCGTCTGAACAAATATAGTAGTGACAAGTTAACACTACCGCATTATTATTTCCACACTTTCCTGAAGTCCAACGCCCAACATGGACTATTGTGGTAATGAGGTAACTAACGTACACGTGGAAACAACAGCCCGGCCTTCCGATGTTCCGTTTTATATATATCTTAATAAGTTACGTATTTGCGTATTTGGAAAAATATTGTTACAAAAAAATGCAGTCCTCACAAAAAGGATAAAATCATCAATTTAATAAATCTACTTAAGAAAATGCACTTAAGTACCTATTCAAATGATGTTACCCATACAACAATGACAGCAACCGGTTTGACGATAATAATAACATATCCTACTATATCCATAATTATTACACATCATTATCAGCACGTTTAACCACACGTGGAAGGATGCACAATCGTAAGTCACAAAGGAAACGTGTTTAAAAAGATCACAAGAAATAATGAATAGAACAGATATTATTTATTATGTGTACACTGTAATTGATGGGACAAAATCCAAGTAAGCTCTTGATGGCTTTGGCATCACGATGTCGAACAAAAACCTGTAATAAAACTGTGCACTGTGAATTAAAACGATATTCCGTATACCTAAATGTTGTGACCGGCCACGGTGGCGAAAATTGGGGGCAACCTATGTCCAGCAGTGGACGTCTTTTGGCTGATATAATGATGATGAGGTAAGAGTATATGTCTCGAAATTAAATAAAATGGTTATTGGTATATGAAATAAGCGATGTTGCAAACAACGCAGTTAACTGTCCACAAGCATGACCAGCAACTGCTCGTACTTGTATGATGTACATTATTAGACTTTCTTTATTTTATGTCATTTCACACTCTGTGAGAAGGCAGCAGATTTTGATGAATTGAAAGATATACGACTACTTGTATTAAATCAATTTCATTATATGAAATTTTGAGAAAAAAAACTATCAATTTAGGGCGGTATATCACAGCGAGGTGTTTTTCTAACAATTTTAGAGGGTCAAATGGTTTAATACTTTAATATAAGATGAAAAACGACACAAGCTCTGATACACTAGGTTATCATAATTGTCAGAAATAAAAAAAAACTAAACAGCTCAAAACGATTTAGACATATTTCTAACGAACTCTCAAAATTAAGTAGGTATCTACACGAAAATTCTGAGAATGGACTTTTTATATGAGACATAACGTAATGCTTTTAGAACTACATATAATAATGAGCGTTTGTCGTGATGCACAGAATAGATGACTAAAAATCTTTTGTAATATAAGTGGAGAGAATAACAAATGGTGGTCTTAGAAATATACTTATTGTATGTCATAAAATTATATTCGACTCTTGGAAAGAAGTTAGTTGTCTTTTATTATTTATTAAAGGCATGCAGTAGTAGACTGTAGTAGATCCACGCTGATTTCAGCATGAATGGGCCGGATCGTCCGGGGAAGTACTACCCTCTCATAGAAGATCGACTTAAGAGTAGTAGTATCCGTACTACTGCGTTTCGTTCGGTGAGTGAGAGCGCCGGAGGCCCAATTTCCCCCCTTTCCTCTTTCCTCACCTCCCTCATTCCCTTCCCCTAACCCCATTCCCGGCCGCCATAGTGGAGACCACCATACCAGCAGTTTAATACGATGGCTTTTAGTATAGTGGCCGCCACTTCTGGATTCCACTGACTGCTTACCATCAGGCGGGGTGGAGTCACTTTGGTGGGCTATAATATAAAAAAAAAAAAAAAAAAGAAAAAGCTATCTCTGAGCCATAAGTGTTAGTCACCATTCCAAAAGCCATCGTCTTAAACTGCTTACCATGTCCTCCACAATGATGACTTTATAAGATGCTTTTTCACGTACCGCCTTAAGAACCCAATATCAATGATGGAAGCACATGTGAGTTGCCGGTTTTAATTCAGCGACATAATTATTAAGTACTACACTTTTTGTTTTGAGACTCGTTAGATTGCACTGTAAAAGACTACTCTTTTACAGTGTGTGCTACCACTTAGTATACTATAATAGCTAATAGAATAATTGCCAATAAAACATGAATTATACCTCTTAGCCCTATATTATTATATATTTTATTCAGCTCTCTAGTTTTCTTAGCATTTATTAATCGACCTATGACTAATGAAATCAATAGTAACACGGTCCATGCGGCTGTCAAATTCTATAACTAGATGCAAAAGAATGATATATGAGCCACGTTCATGACATGTCTTGTCTATTTGATTAGTATCGCTCAAATTAATTCACAATTATTTTATCCTGTATAATACAATATATCTGAATCTGAAAAGAAACTTTTCCTCCGTAAAGGTATTTTGTAAAATAACAGCTTGTGTTCCGATGAATTGTTTCACAGTCAGATTTCATAATCGCACTTCTTTGGTACTTGAGTAACACAGACTATAATGCAGTTCACAAGAACTCATATTCAAAAAATATAAGTTTTTCATCCCAAGGTTCTTCTAGAGTACCTAAGCCCTAGACAAGTTGGCGTTAGCTTATATCAATCTCATACATTTTTTTATCTATTCTTTGAATAGAATAGAAATCTATGCTTGTCTAGGGCCTCTACTTACTTAAGTTTATTCACTACATAACTATACCCAACATACTATTAAACTATATTATAATAAAAACGTACAATTTAAACAGGCAATATATATTATTGCCCTTTAAATTATTTATATACCCTATGTCACTCCCACAATCAATAAGAATCTAATGACACTTCATACCTTAAAATTCATCAAGCCATTTAGGCCGTAGAGCGTGCCAAAGAAATAGACATACATTCTTACATACATACATACATATATACATACATGCATACATACATTATACCCGTATTTTAGATGCGAGTTACTTCCAATGACATTAGATAAAATAAGTTAACAAGATCCTGTATATTAGATTTCCTTTAAGAAATCAGTTACTAGGCTCTTAAGAGATGGTCAACAAATAATAATTTTCAAGAAATAAGTACGTAACCGTACCAATTTCACAAAGCAAAGTTGACCATTAATAATCAAAAGATCATCTTATACAATCGTCTGATCCATATCAAATCGATAAACCACTCTTATTACCAAAAACATTAACACATAACTACTTCAAATAGTGGATTGCAAAGAAACAAGTTCGGATTTTCGAGTTGCTCCAGTTCGTATTACTTACCAAGAAGAATGTTTATAAACAGATGAACGTGTTCGTTTTGAAATGGACCAAAAAGTGAAAGTGAGTGGACGCTTATTAACATTAAAGTAATAAACGCGAATAGCTTGTAGTCATTACAGCTGATCAAAATATCGTATAAGTTTTTAATCGTACAAGATATTTTTGTCTTATGCTTGTCGGCAATAATTGGATAGCTTGCGTAAAGGATGTTATGAAAAAAAATGTATGACTAGGCAACGGCTGATGGAAAAAAGAACAAAACGATGTTGACCTGATCCAAAATAACATAGGCAGAAGAAAAATTTGTACAGTTTGGTATTGTGAAAATTAACAAAGTAAATAGTAGGTATGGCTATATATCCATCTTAAAAATTTAATAAAAACATAAACAACAATATTTAAGACAAACCCACATCAATATTATTTAATGAAATCAAAAGTAATGCCCTCCAAAACGTCAATAACATTCGGGCGAAGACTTCGACTCGGTGTGAATCCCAAATAAAACCAAAAATATGCAAAACTGTCAAGGTTACTTATGGAATTTCGGCAGAAGGTCTGAGTGAGGATTAAATCGCATTAAACCTTTTTATTACTTATTTCACACTAAGGCTTCTGTTCAATAATGATGTTGATGTAGCAGACTAATGTTATAAAAAGAGTTTTAATAAAAAAAACAGAAGAAAAGGAATCAATGCTGTTATATTCTGTTATAATTTCAATCGAACGAATTCACTTCGGGATTCCACTGGCTGCTTTCCATTAGGCAGAGTGAAGTCACTTTGGTAGGCTAATATAAAAAAAATCAATACGAACATTGTCTACTGGACAGAAGCTTCTTTCCAAACAATGGATTTCGGATGTTTTTGACATAATTATTATGCTTTGCAGGTGAATTGGCAATCTCGGTAACAATCTTATTTAAAAGCTTTAGGTATGCACAATTTATGCAGAAGGTAGGCTTAATTCAGGCATTCTCTAATATCTAGATTTTAAGTAAGGTAGAGATGAACTTACTACAAATACTACGCCATATTATACACATACTACTGTTCACTGCGCAGTTTTACCCGTGTTAAGTTACATCTTTGGTTATTGCTCTTCTTCCTTAACGTAATGTTACATAGCCTTCCTCTAGAATTGGGCTTTCAAATGCAAAAAAATTTACCAAATTCGACTGATAGTTATCGAAATTAGCAAGTTCAAATCGACTCAAGAGAAAATACCTTTCGATGACACAGACAGACACATCTAAACACAAAAGTATTTGGAATCTACAACGTTGTGTTAATAGCGGTGTTATGATGTACTTATATCAATCGTTACCCGGCAGAATAAGGCAATACAGTTAATATAATTAGATCCATAACTATACTTAGGTCCAAGAAATGTTACGTAGATTTTATATAAAGCTAATATAAAACTTCCTACATCAACAACAATACACCGTGTGTACTCGTAGTGTAACAACTTCAACTCAAGACAAGCATGGAGGAAGTGAACACAATGGACACAATGTTTATATAATTATGTAGCATTTAATTGTTTTATATTTATACGTGCGTCAAACAACGATGGTAGTGATATAAGAAACTTTGTTTTACGTTAGAACTAACTTTTATAAATTACGCTAAGATATAAATGAGAATAAAAGTCTAGCAATTTTAAACGACTACAAAAAAAACAACATTAACCCAAATAAAATACCTACATTGTATTAAGCGTTTGATAAACTTTTCACTTATTTTGTATGGTGATAAAATTTGGTTTACGAAACGAGATGTTGTTTAAACGCGATGTAGCCTTTTAAACTTTGCGAAGTTGGGTACAAGATTCAAATTTCCTAAAAGATATATCACATAGTATTTATATCTATCTAGTAAAGATAAAATATATTATAATAGATCTCTCCTAAAATTTAATGTTTGGGTGCTTTACAATTTGAATTCAGATCTCTGCTTATCAAGTTTTCTGAAGTAGAGAATAAGGATCAAAAACTTTTAACCAACAGACATTAAACCGACGAAACGAAATCAGAAAAAAAACCTTGGGTTAGAATCGATGTTGACTTGTAACCCTGACTCGATTAACTTTAATTAATAACTAAAATTATTAATTACTTGCCTAATTATCGCTACGTGATCTTTATTTAAGTTCAATATTTTTTAAGATAACGATTAACCATTAAAATCTCTGGTATTCATTGTCTGTAAGTGACTCTAGTTCATTAAGGAGCATTTACGGTAGTAGATCCACGCTGGTTTCAGCATAAATGGGCCGGATCGTCCGAGGAAGTACTACCCTCTCAGAGAAGAACGACGTAAGAGTAGTAGTATCCGTACTACTGCGTTTCGTTCGGTGAGTGAGGGCGCCGGAGGCTTAATTTCTCCCTTTTCCTCTTTTCTCACCACCCTCACTCCCTTCCCCTAACCCCTTTCCCAGCCGCCATATTGGAGGCCACCATACCAGCAGTTTAGAACGATGGCTTTTGGTATGGTGGCCACCACTTTTGGATACCACTGACTGTTTACCATCAGGCGGGGTGGAGTCACTTTGATATGCTAATATAAACAAAAAAAAATCTCTAGGTGACATGTCGCTCCTCCGGTCATTAGAATCCCTCGACGTCGCTCCCATGGGATCCACGGACAATTTTTTCGTCGCGGAGACATATCACCCAATATTTACGTGCTATGTCTTAGCTACTTCGTAGGACAATTTTATGTACCTCTACATTTGCCTTAATCACACTACCCAGGGGCTTTGTCGCTTGGAAGTCGTACTATTTACCACCGGATAGTGTGAACAAGACAAATGTCTTGCGACACTGTCCTACAAAGTAGCAAAGGTAAGACATAGCGCGCAAATACTGGGTAATATGGTTCCGCGATATGTCGCCTAGTGAAAATGCGCCATAAAGCTGTAAAAAATCAAGATATATTTTCAATCTAAGACGTAATTCATTTTTAAATACCATTACAAAAAACAAAGTATTTACGCACATCTATTGTATGTGTTTCTGACATTAATTAATTGATTTAAATTCATATTTTTTATTTTAAAAAGCATCGTTTGCTTATTATTAACAAGTAATGATAATTAAAATACACTGTTAATGCCTTCAATGCTATCAACTAATCAGTAAGATGACGAAAAATTGATATCCGGGCACAGATATTACCAAGTATTCAATAGCTGTAAAACTCGATATTACTAAAATTTTTGAAAATCAAATAATTTGTTAGCCGAAATGTAACATAAAAAGTTGTATAAGCAATAAGCATTAAAGATAATTCTTAATAAGAAAATTAAACGCATACAAAGTTTCAAACTCAAAGCATTTATTTCATTTTGATCATAAAGTATGATTCTTATGAACGTCAAAATTACATGAAGTCATTCAATTAACCTATATCCAGTTCGCTGACTACGTAGAGCCGTGATAAGAACTGGCAAGAAACTCAGGCCACTCTTTTCAATCGCCAAATAGTTAGAGTTTTTTTTTTTTTTTTTTTATACGACTAATGTGACAAACAAGCATACGGCTCGCCTGATGGTAAGCAGTTACCGCAGCCTATGGACGCTTGCAACACCAGGAGCATCACTAGCGCGTTGTCTTGTATGAGTTACAATGTTAATACCTAACGCACCCATAGAACCATACAAATAATTATTACAAATTAACCAACTAATATAATTACCAAGATTAAAAAAAAGAACAGAAGAGAGGATTTCAAATATTTAGTTTCATTTAGTATGGTATGGTTTAATTTTAAAAACTTGATTTTTGTGCCGATTTTTTACTTGCAGACCTCTGATGATGATGATGCGAAATTCAGTAACAATGTCTGGTAAAAAAACTAAACTGTAATATTAAAATAATTGAATGACAAAAATATAAAATTGATTTCAGGCAAACGTCACCGAAATTTCCTAGTTCCATCAAAACGTACAAAAATTATATCAACATTCCAAAATTACAGGCATAAACAAAACTGTAATTGTATCAAAACTTTTTGTAATATACAACAATGGATATACAAATGTTAAAGACGCTATTAGATACGCTTAGGTTGCGTAGCGTTACTATGGAATATGGACACCTCAATCAACATTTCAGCTGTATCATGTTCCTCATTATTTGATACGTGTTAAAGCATTTTATACGTGACTAGCTGCACCCCACGGCTTCGCTCGCTCGTTAAATATGTTTTGTCGTATGCCTCATCGTAAGCCTATGTCCGTCTACGGCACCGAATCTATCCACATACCAATTTTTATTTCGAAAATCGGTTTAGGCGCTGAATGGTAACAAACATACACACAATTTGTTTTTTACACACTTACACACAAATTTTCACATTTAAAATATTAGATCATAGGATTATCTAAGTGTGTTTTCTTGGAAACCTTACGAGCTTTTTCTAAGATAGTAATTTGCACACACTTGACAGAAATTGCTGATTTTTATTACCTGAAATACCAAATTATTACTAGTTTGATACTTCAGGCAATAAAAACCAGCAATTTCTCAGTAGCCAAGAAATCCATCTGAAATACTCACAGACATTTTTTTTTTTTTGAAGCATTGTATTGACTCGTATATACATAAGGCGCGAAAGGATGATACGCATGTAACGAAGAGAGTTATTGGAAAAGTGTACAGGAATATAGAGAGAGAGAGGAATAGGCCACTATTTCTTAACAGTGTCAAACAAGCGCTGTGTGGTCAGGCATAACGCAATATCAAAACCAAACTACAGTGGGAGCATGTGCGATTGGTATGAACGAGGTTAATTGATCCTACAAGGGACAAAACTTTGTGTAATCTATAAATTATTGTTCCATGTCTGAAGATACGGTTTTTATCAGGGTCGGGCGGGTCGGCAACGCACTAGTGATGCTTCTGGTGATGCAAGCGTCCATAATAGGCTACGGTAACTGGTTACCATCAGGCGAGCCATATCCTTGTTTGTCACCTTAGTCGTATAAAAAATGCTTCGGTACCTCGTGGCACAAGGATAATTCACTAGTGCACGATTTGTTTAAAAAAAAAATGCAATTACTAACATTCATCTACGTTCTCCTTAACAATCAATATTCATACAGCACTAGTACAACTTATTAACATTCTTACATCGTCTTCAATGTACAATTAAAGCAAACGGATGGTACAGAGTTACCGACCTTGCGCTTTTTGCTTCAAACAAAATTAGTTTTTACAATGTTAATTACGAATAGTCGTGATGTTTAAGTTATTTGCTAAGAGGATTCACTTTTTGTTTATTATTTAGATTGTTACTATTTTGTTGAATAAACTTGTAGCTAATTCATACAATTTTAAGTTAAGTAACTAATTTTAATGGGTCAAACTCTATATTATATTTGCTCGCTCCATCAAAAGCTATCTATTCCTTACTAGTGTATGTGTTTACTTTCAATTTTGACCCAGGTGTGGTACAACAGCCAGTTTGAAAAACAACAGTATGTTTATTGTCTTTTCGGATTATAATTATTTAATTTTTACGCTTACTCAAGCCCAATAAATAATTTTAGATTCAAATTTATTTTCGTATTTTTTTTATTTTGTTTCAAATCTGCAATCTACTTAAAATGTCTTAAGCAACTAAATTAACTTCTGAGATCCGTATCAAACGCTAGTTTTTAAAGCGTGAAGCTGATCAAAGAAGAGGCGGTTGTGCAACCTAAAAGCCTGTGACTAACCGGACTAAGCAGAGATGTTAGCCAACAGAGGAAATTAATTTGGAACGTTATTTTTTGTTTTTGAATCAAGTGTGCAACGGATGGCGTAAATATAAATAAAGTTATAAATAATTCGGTTTTAATTTTATACTCGTAAACCACTTCGGCTTTTTACAGGAGCTCTATTTGCCATTTTTGAGGAAGGCTTTAAGCTATAATAACATTGCGCTTGCAGCCACGGAGGTGGAGCAGTAGAGACGTATAAAAGCAGGTGAAACCGCGCTGGTGACCGCTAGTCTGATATAAAAATGTGTCGGCTATCCAAGTCAGTTTGATTTATCATAAGGTAACACGTAACACTTGCATGTGAAGTCTGTGTTTATTAAAAACTATCTAATTCATACAATATCGTGTTAATATACAGTTGTTATTTCCTAAAAATATAATTTTATACGAAAACGGAAACATTGAATAAACATTTAAATCACGAAACGTTATTTTAAATACATAAAACATGTTAATTGCTTAAAAAAAATGCAGAAACTGAATTTGTTTTTATTCACGTACGTATTAGGCGCAAGTCGTGATCATATGTGACTCTCAATTAGACATTTACTTAATCGGTTTTTAATGGCATATGTATGTCGAACTTATGATAATTTTTGTTCAAGTATAATGCTCTTTGCATGTTGTTGAAGAAACATTAATTATTTAAAATAAAGTGTTAATTACGTAATAATTGGGGCAGGTTTAACACAAATAAGCACTTACAGTAATCCTTGTACGAATGTTTACAGACAAAATACGAGTATAGTTTACGAGTATATTTGCTTATTCAAATAACGGAATAACTTACTTTCTGTGTCATAATTACGTGCTCTCAATTTCGCAAGATTTCCATAATTTATAAGAACATCATTTTATTGTGAACTTTCTAAATATTTATATATTTTTACTGTTTATTTTATTTTATTTTTTTTCTATATTAGCCTACCAAAGTGACTCCACCCCGCCTGATAGTAAACAGTCAGTGGAATCCAGAAGTGGTGGCCACCATACCAAAAGCCATAGTATTAAACTGCTGGTACGGTGGCCTTCACTATGGCGGCTGGGAATCGGGTTAGAGGAAGAGAATGAGGGACGTAAGGAAAGGGGAAAGGGGGGAAGTTGGACATCCGGCGCTCTTACTCACCGAGCGAAACGCAGTAGTGCGGATACTACTACTCTTACGTCGATCTTCTATGAGAGGGTAGTACTTGCCCGGACGTTCCAGCCCATTCATGCTGAAACCAGCATGGATCTACTATCGTAAAATTTACGTACCGTATATATTAGAAGTTCAATTGGTGACTGTATTAATTTAAAGTCAAAACATATTCACCAGCAGTCAATTCGTAATACTGCATTAATTTATACGAAGTTAAAATACAAGACCATATCCTTTTAAATATCAAACAAACGTTTACTCCAGTTTAGCATGTATTAAACGACATTGACACAGTGAGTGGTGATCCATAACTAATTGCGGACACAGTTCCTGACACGTTGACCCTTACAAGTCGTGTCGACATGCGTATTTAACTTACACGAATACTTGTAACCTTCCACTCTAAGCTAAAGAAATAAGTGATATGCTTGTTACAAGACGTCTTACACTATATATCAATATGACATTTTTCAGTAGGGGTAGGCAGAAATGTACAACAACCACGGTTTCATTAGCTGGTTGTTATTTATCGGCCAGTTCCAGACTTAAGCTAAAGAGTTTCTCGAAAGAAAAACTATCACTTTAGTCGTATATAACTCTAGAAGATCAAATCCGAGATCTTTGTGCTTCGTACACAGAACCACAGAGACGGTATAATATTCTACCACATTCACGCAGCGCCATCTAGCCCCAAATTAAGCAATTATATTTGCTTGTGTTATGGTTACTAAACAACTGACAAATTACTTATATACATTTTTTTTTTGTAAATACATACATATTATAGATAAATTACACCCAGACACAGAACAAACAATCATGCTCATCACACAAAGGTTTGTCCTGGATGGGAATCGAACCCACGACCTCCGGCTTAGCAGTGGGGGTCACTAACCACTAGACCAACAGGCCAGTCAAATATAGTATACTTCTAAATATTGTTTTAAATAGTACTATTTGTAATAAAGAAGACGTACGACACACTACAGACTAAATAAGACGTCACAAAGACCTAAATTTATTACACCTGTACAAATTGTCGTGTTTGTGAAAATACCTTTTTTTTATATTAGCCTACCAAAGTGACTCCACCCCGCCTGATGGTAAGCAGTCAGTAGAATCCAGAAGTGGTGGCCACCATACCAAACGCCATCGTCTTAAACTGCTGGTATGTTAGCCTGCACTATGGCGGCTGCGAATGGGGTTAGGGGAAGGGAATGAGAGAGGTGAGGAAAGAGGAAAGGGCAGAAACTGGGCCTCCGGCGCTCTCCTGTGTTTGACTTGTATGTTTTGAAACAATTTTTTTATAATAATAATTAATGATTTTTTAATTGCCGCATAATGATTAGCATTATCTATCGAGCAAATAAATAGACGAAAATACGTTCTTATAAGATCTTAAACTACTCACGTTACTAAACTCATCTTAGCGCGTGGTCATTGGTCAACCTAGTGTCAGGATTTGTTCAGAACGCTGTTCTGTTCTGTTGTAACAAACATACAACCACTGAACCATTTCTTATAATAAAAAAAATGGGACCAATTTCAGAATATATCCTCTCAAATAAAAAAAAAAAATTTCAAATCGGTTCATAAATGAACGAAAACAAACATACAAAAACATACGACCCGAATTAATAACCTCCTCCTTTTTGAAGTCGGTTAAAAAATGAGATCTTCAGACCTGCAATTGAGTCAGAAATATCTTTATTTACCATCATCACGGAACAACATCAAACAATAGATGTATGCATGATTGTATCACCTACAATATAATTACACCAAGCTCGTTAGGTAGAATCTATACATAACAATATAATAGACTACTGTCGACTTGATTCCAGTAGCTCCAAAGAAAGCGCTACATTGAGAGTATAAGTACTGTTTTTTTGATTTTTTTTTATGTTGACATAAGCCGGCGCAGGCACCAATGCTATATTCGGATGCTTTAGTTAGAGAATCTTGCTTAGCCACACGATTTAATGATTACTTAGGCTGCTGACTAACTGTAACGAATGTCATAGTAGTGTGCGACAACCGAGACCGATACCTAATGTTTTTCTTTTGTGTCACATTACTGTGTAGAGGTTTGTGTTTTAAAATACTTTCTGACTTGTATGCTTTTGACCTGGAGTATTGAAGTATGGTATTTGTTCTTACGTAGAACTGTTCAGTAGAACAATGAGAACAAACCTACTTGGCCAGGTCAAAATTAATATGTATGTATATAAAAATATCTACCATTTGACCTCGATTGAAAAATATTTGTCTGAATCAAACGTAGGTACTAGAGATGCGACCATGACTAGTGTGAACTTAGCTTTGCTTCCATAATTACACTATAGCTCACTTAAGCCTAATCGACGAACATCAGCCATTACATACACGACAAGTAAATTATTCATAGTATGCACATGTCAAGTCAAGCCACAATTAAACTTAAACGTTAAATACGTGATGTTTTTATTGTTTTAAAATAGCTTCCTTATACTTAAATTGGTGGTTTGCTTAGTTTGTTTAGTAGCATCATCTAATTAAAATTTACGTCATCTAATCGTCAAATTGTAGTGGGTGGCTTGTAGCTACCTGGTGTTAAATGGTTTTAGTATAATCTCAAGATCACCAGAAGCACGCTCTTAGTAGCAAGAAATAAGAAAACAGTACCCAGGTGGAGCCAAAAATCATTATGGAAATACTGGCGAGATTAGCATCAAGACCTACCTTACAATGGGATGTTTTGACAACTGATTTAAATGCCGACTCCGATTCGTAAACACTGTTTACAGATCAACAGTGGCTTTCTTAGACAAACTTTAATCCAAGATTCTTCAAAATTCAGATTTTCTTTCGGGGCTGAAAGCCTGACAATAATAGATATATTGACATATTGTACAAGCGATTCAGCGCTAAACGATCCATTGCATAAAATCGTCTTTTTAAATAAAGATTGTATATAAAAACCACTGCTAAGCGGTAAGTTAAGAATACCTTTTAAACTTTTCGCTGAAATGGTAGCTTGGGCTTTTGGTAGGCTGTTTTTGAAGGTTAAGAATATAGTAGCTTGTAATCAATAAACCGAATAATCTGCCTACACAATAATTAAAATAAAGTCACACATACTTATACGGCTTAGACAATTAAAGGAAAACCTTTGACTTTATGTAAACTTAGTAAACAACATCTGGCTTCTAAGAATAGCCCCACCTATGAGCCGTGGGAGGGACTCTACAAATTGATTTAACTTGTCACCCGTAAGATATATGGTCACGTATGTCCATATAATTATGTAATCGTAAAGCGGATTTATTAAGGCTTTAGAATATAACAGATTGCTGTGAATTTTCCTATGTACCATAATTATCTCGAATGGTAGATAATAAGAAATAAAGGTAGGTCACAAATTCCGTTAAATTAAAATGTAACACATTTCAGGAAAAGCGGCATTTTGCTTTGTTATTGATTGTTGAAGCTACACACCGCTAGATCGCATTTTGTACGCAATCAGTTTATAATTGCCACATAACATAGACCTTGCAATATCTTAAATAAGGTAAGTACCTATTAAAATACTAAACAAATTTCAGAGTTGATAAAAATTAATTTAAAGTTTAAAAAATTATGAAGCTTAATGACAATGTAAAGAAAACATCTGTTAAATTATAAAATATGGCTTAGACTAATACATATTATTTAGAATCTGACTCCTAAACTAGATTTAAACTCCTGTATCTTAAAAAGTCAGAAAAGTAATACTTTTATAGTCAAATTTCTAAAAATCTTTTGGATACAGAATTCAGATCATACCGACTCGATTGAAAAATGCGTTCAGTGTAGTGAAGCCACGTGTGTAAATATACGTTTCGATGCTCTGAAGACGAGAGGATTGATAGCATCGAGAAAACAAGTACAACTTTACCTTTTACAACATCGTTTGTGAGGTCTTAATCAACGATTACTTTTAAACGAGCCGCAACCTTTAACACCATTAGAAATATAAAATTTCATGACTAACCATGTCCATACAACTTAGGACACATCCTTGGCCATCATTAAGGCATGACGAGTTATTTAAAAAATAAATACATCGCAATGCATTATTGACATTTTGCTAAAGTTGACTCGATACAACATTAGTCATAAATCATATTCATGGTAAATGTACTATTGTATTGTACTATAAAGAATTCGTTTGCTCTTTAATATGCGAAACGAATTTTAATCGTCTTTCGAACTGTGCCATAGAATATTTTATTAACGGAATATTTTTTAGCTTGTACTAAATAATGTCCAATAGATATAAGTATTTAACTTTAAGTGACTTAGATAAGAATAAAATACTTTACAAAAGAAAACTGGTGTTAAACTGGCTTACGCGTTGAGAGAATTGATAAAATCATGCTATTACTACTTACAATTATTACTTACTTATTACAGAATTTAATACCATAGTGTAATTGAATAAAACAAAACAAAACGTTCTTAGATTAGTCGAAATGGCCCAGTAGATAAGGCACCTGATTCGTAAACACGAATGTTTGAATCCGGGCAAGTACCAATGAGGATCAAATCATTATGTTCTTTCTAAGTTTATCTTAAACATGACTAACGGTGAAGAAAAACATCGTGAGGAAACCTGGACTCAAAAAGTCTGAAATTGCCAATCCGCCTTGAGCAAGCATGGTGATTAATGCTTATGCTTTCTCTATAAGAGAAGAGGCCTTTGCCCTGCAGTTGGACAGTAAACAGACTGGTATTATTTTTAAAACGTTCTCATACTTCAACTTATTAGTTAAAGTACAAGAACGTCTCGGTTCACAATAGAATCTGGCTATGGATGCATCAAATGAAGTTGTTTTTTTATTTTTCTAAATGTAAGATTAGTATGATAACCAGAGTACACACACGTTAAACTAATGATAGAATATAAATATTTCGATCGTTTTTTATACAACTTTGGTGGCAAACAAGCATACGGTCCACCTGATGGTAAGTGGTAACCGTAACCTATAGAGATGGCTGTGTTTTCCAAGCATCGCAGAAGTAATAATGCTTCGAAAACACAAGCAAGCCGTTGCAGACCATGGAGAAAGGAATGAGGAAGGAAAAGGAAAACGGAACAGGACCGAGGGGGTATTTGGGCTGCCAGCGCTCACACTCACCGAGCGAAACACATTAGCATGAAAACTAATATTCTTACGTCGATCTTCTATGAGAGGGTAGTACTTTTCCGTTCGATCAGCCCATCCATGCTGAAACCGGCGTGGATCTACTACCGTGGATCTCGTAAAAATTATAAAACTATTCAAAGTGAAGAATCTCCAACTTAATAAAAATAGGCAAACATTATTTCAACATAAAATCGGTTAGCAAAGTAGGACAAACCAAGGACATTTATCAACATTATGACTAAAACTCGAGTAAAATACCACAAGTACGAAAGTTACGGTTGTGGAAGCGGTGCGGGCGCAGTCGCGACCCGAATGGAACACGACGGCCTCCGACAACAACTCGAACCACTTTCATCTTTACTACAACGTATGTCATTAATTAACATTTATGTTATACTTCCTTTCCTCAGCGCGGTTTCACTCGCGTTAAGTTACATCTTTGGTTACTGCACAGCTCCACTGGCTCGAAGCGTGATGTTACATAGCCTATACCCCTCCTTAAGAACTGAGCTATCAAACGTAAAAAGAATTATGCAAATTCGACTGGAAGTACATATAGATTAACGCGTTCAAATATACAAACTAGCTCTTTCATTACTATAGATTAGTTTTGTTCGGATGTGGTACAAAAAATAATCCAGTTTTAGATGCTCTATATTTTGTTTCTAAAATAAAATAGTTTAATAGATTTTTTTTGGCAACATGATCATTTATAGCAAGGTAATCGAAGCATTGACATTATTAATAATTGGAATTAAGAACAGGTTTAAGAAAAAATATATGTACATTAGTCCTTTTACTTATAAGTTTGCGTATCTATCAGTGTGTTTTGATATAAGGTTATTTTCCTCATAAAGTTTCCTGAGACGTTTTTTGATAAATATGAAATTAATCAAAAGTTTAAAAATAATAAATCTTTCATCACCATTAAAATGTCATTTCGCAGTCATTACTATGTCTCATTCATTACTTATAAAGAATTTACTTATTATCAAATAAATCAATAGAATCTTCAAGCAGATCTAAAGCATCACTTTTCACCTTCTATTCATTAGATAGTTGAATATTGATTTTTAATCGGTAATTCAGTGAAATAATATTATGTAACCAAATTAATATGCTTTTTTTTTGCCACTATGTTTATGTTAACCAGTACTAAAGTGTCAATTACCAATTCAAATATTACGTAAAAGAGTTTATTAGTATTGCCAATATAAAAGCGAACTTATTACTCGTTGATGTTATTACAGAAAGTGATTTGGCGATAAAATATCAGCTAAAATACTTAATCGTATCATTCATTTATCATTAAAAGATACAATATGACACTGACAATTTCTAGTTTAATTGTATTAAACGCGTTGTCATTTCTAAGCTCTGTCTAATAGAGCTACTTATTTTAATGATGATAATGATTATATCAGGCGAAAGATTATCCACTGCTGGACATAGGTCTCCCCCAATTTTCGCCACCTTGGCCGGTTGTGAGCCACCCTCATCCATCGGTTGCCCGCCACCCTTATAAGGTCGTCGGTCCACCTTGTGAGGAGTCTGCTCACGCTGCGTGTTCCGTTTCGTGGCCGCCACTATAGAACCTTTCTGCCCCAACGGCCATTAGTTCTGCGAGCTATGTGTCCTGCTCATTGCCACTTCAGAGAACACAATGTTACTATCGTCGTATATAAGAAATGTAAATAGAACAAAATTCCTTGTCAAATTAAAGAAATCATTATTTTTCATAAAAGTAATTAATTCCGTTAATGACACAACACAGTCATCAAACGATCCACTTCATATTTTATGATAAGCACTGTTCGAACCTCAAAAGCGCAGATGTTGAATAACGCTTATATTATTTGAACCACCTGCAAATTTAAGTTTAATTTGTTTCTGTGGTGGTAACCCTTTATGTATTGCTCAAATTTAATTTAACATTCTCTCTAATTTAATGTACTTAAAAACATCTGTTCGATAGACTAATACGGGATGAAACAAGACTATCAATCAAAAAGATCAATAGCTTAAGAGTTAGGATAGGTCAAGCACACCTTGACCAAAATGACCTAGAAATTAAAATTACGGAGATGCGCTGGAAATGATTAAAGATGTTTTAGAAGAAATAATCATACAACTGATGAATATGCTTTATTATCGTAATTAGAGAACGGAGAATGAATACACGCTTGTTCAATATTAAAGAACTTTTTTTCTAAGTAAACCTTGTACTGTTGATAAATTGTATTGTGCACCAACACGACTATTACAACACGAATAAAATTTGTATAATTAAACATGTCATGTTAGATGTTTATTTTTTATCCAGAGAGATCAGATTTGAACTTTTATAACTGATATTATTTTTATAAATTAGTCAGAAATTGTGAGTTTTACTGGTTTTTATCGCACTAATTAAAATAGTTATAATATTCTGTGTATTAATTGTTCCGTTGTCACAAACCATATCTAATACCATTATTTTAACCATTCCACCAGGCAACTTAAAAACAAAAGCATGTGAGTTAATCGCGCGTAAAAGGTTCTGTAAAACGGCAATAAATCATGTCTTTTGTATGGGAGCTTCTTAAATATTTATTTTATTAAGTTTTTTAGTGTTTTGTGTTATTGCGGGAAAAGAAATACATTATCTGTAAAAAATTCAACTGTCTAACTATCACGGTTCTTGAGATACAGCCTGATGACAGACGTACAGACAGATAGACGAAAGGCGGAGTTTTAGTAATAAATAGTAAAACCACTCTAATAAATTGAAATAAGAGAAATAGGAAAACAAAACAAATAATAAAACCCACCAAAATAATATACATAACAAACTATAACACTAGTTCAGGAAAAGAAACAAAGAATTAAACAAGTATATACTCAAGTCTAACAAGTGATCAGAGCCTAAGTGACTTTGAATATTAGAGTGAGAAGATCGGTTATACAATCTTGATCACTGAACTAATGGCTAGGCAAGAAATAATGTTCGTCGTTATTAGAAACCAAAAGAGATGACATGCCACACACATCCGTGTCACTTAAGAATTTTGACATGTTAGTAATAAAACGGAAAGAGTTCTTTTTAGTAATTGTGCAATTCAAAGTTAGTCGTCTTTTAGTGTGTAGTAATTACGTGTTTTTAATTTTTATTGCCTTGATGGCTGTGACTGTTACGTAGAGACAAAGTCTATATGATAAACATAAATGTGAATCACATACAAAAGTAATTTTAACAACAACCCTCCTCTTTGGGTGCAAATTTTGAAAGGCTTGTTTAACCAATTACTGACAATTAAGATAATGTATTATTCTTTAAGTGTTATATCCTCATTATAAAGATTGTTTAAGACACCACAGCTCTTCGAATACGTTGTGGTATATTTTAATTACAGCCCTAAGGTTTCTTCTTTCTTTCTTTCTTAAGTAGGTAATTCCATGATTACCTGAAAAGTATATAGCAGTTCAAGAAAGTCACATTAGAATTTACTAGCTTTCGAACACTCAACCTAATGCATAATTCACAGATACAGTAGCCATTATGCCATCATGACTCAATAACAAAACTACTGCAAGAAGAGCCAATGAAAATGAAGTATTTATCAAACAAAAATATTACCTAATAATATTCGAATACGAAAATAAGTGTGATCTTTTCCAAACATTCAAGAGATGACCAACAGAAAATGTAAATACTACCGATACTTTCAAGGCACATTGACCTCTGTAGCAAGCTACGTAATGTCTAAATCAGCGTCAAGCGCTTATCAAATATTGTATAACTCTTGCTGAATATTTTTATGTAATTACTTTCCTTTCAAGCTGTCTGTGTCATGTGTGTAATTTCAGTTTATAGTAATTTAAAAGGTCCATGTTAGTATAATTGGTTCATGTTAAAATTTAAGTTGCATCGCTTTCAAAGAGAAAACTTATAAACCACACGAAAAAGCAAATTTTTGATCAATGCATCTTCTCATAAATGATATTTCAATAATATCGTAATGGCCATTAATATTTTTTATTTTTTATCCTATGCCAACTGACTGTTCTTGATAAGTCAGAGCATTTTGATCTATTGCGAAAATTTGTTAAAGTTCAGATTTCTTCAATATGTTTTCCGTAAGTAATGTGTAAGATAAACTTAGAAAATGCGTAAAATATGATTTTATAAAAATCAAATAGGTCCCAATTTCGAACACTCATTCAATTTCAAGCATTAGGGCTTATTGTATAATGCTCTCTTATTTTAATTCCAACGCCTTATTGTTTGCATGTTCACCTTCCACTCGTCGGCTTACTCCATTTACCTTTGTACGGATATATGTGACATGTTGTTATCGTAAGTTCAAAGAATGTTCGTTGTCCATATACAAGCAAAATTAGCATTAACTACTACTGTACATTTAGATGTTAATGATCAATTTTGCTTGTAGAACAATATGTCAGCCAGGTATTCAAAGGTCGATTCTTCAAACAAGTCTTCTGACATTTACTGTTTGCAACTATACAGTTCATGTTAGTTCATTGAGTTCTAAAATCATATTTAATTTTAGCATTATTAGTTTGAAACCTGATACGTACCAAGTAATATGCTGCTATTTCCAAAACTTATTTAATAGGCTTATGTCCTGTAGTGCACGTATTCAGCTTGATGATAATTACTTTCTTGGGATGATTACTTCTATCACATTATAAGTCTTGGATTGTGGGAGTTCTTGCGACATAAAAAGTACAGTGTTACCTATCTTAGGTGAGGAGTTATTAAATACGTCATATAAATATTACGTGACTAAGCATCATTATTGAACCACTACGGTACCTCAGAATTTACCTCTTACAAGAAGTAATCTTGTTCGAATAACGTTGTTCAAAAACGAAGCGACAGCCGAGCACTGATAAACAATTTAATACCGTATACATGCAGAAGGAGCAATCTTAATAAATAAAATATGGATTTACAGTGTTTGCAGACGCGGCGCCTGCGCAGACACTTTCTCCCGCGAAAGTAAAAGTGAACTGGCCGGTCGAATATCACACCGTTTGCATGGCTTGTCTTAACGTCCAATGATAAATTTAATCCAGTTTTGAATTCAACATGACTTAATAGTTTTGTTACTGAGGATAAAACTGTGGGCCTACCCATGAACAAATGTGTTTCATACTAAGAATTGTACGAAACTTCGATCCGAAACTTCGTAATTAAGTTTCATGGTATTTCACTGATCACGAAAATTTATCGTTTTTTGACATTTCAGTTGATGCGCAATTTTGATTCTCTAATTTACCGCTAGAGGCGCTAGTTGAATCCAACAAGAACCGAATTTAACATTGGTTTGTTAAAACTATAAAAGTTCGTACTAGTGGTATAAAATTGCAATCATCTCGTGATATTTGTATAGTAAAATGAAAGCGTATTATTGTGTGAAAACTAAATGATCCGTGAAATTACGTATTCTCACTCGCAGTGTTTCTATGATACATTTAAAATGGTTTGATAATGTTCGCTATCAAACATAATACTATCACCTCTAAACAGAATAACACTCTGCTTCTTTGTTATGTGATTACCACACTTTAGAGACCTCCCTTTTCTCCAATAGAGACCTGACAAAAAGACAAACATCTCTTCAAGATACCTTCATAAGTCTCTATAAAAGGTATGAATCATAATGTCATGTTTTTGTCGTCAGTTTGAGTTGTTTATAAATACGACTTATATAAAGCAAAAGGCCACTGAAACACTGACGTAACTCGATAATTACTTGACCTATAAATCTGAAAGTTGTCAGGTAGGTAGATTATAGATAAAAATAGGAGATGTAGAGATTTTGCGACAGTTCGAATTGATAAACTAAGGCCCTGTTTCTGTTTTTTTTTTTTTTTTTATATTATAGCCTGCCAAAGTGACTCCACTCGCCTGATGAGCAGTCAGTGGAATCCAGAAGTGGCGGCTACCATACCAAAAGCCATCGTCTTAAACTGCTGGTATGGTGACTTCCACTATGGCGGCTGGGAATAGGGTTAGGGGAAGGGAATGAGGGAAGTGAGGAAAGAGGAAAGGAGGGAAATTGGGTCTCCAGCGCTCTCACTCACCGAACGAAACGCAGTAGTACGGATACTACTACTCTTAAGTCGATCTTCTATGAGAGGGTAGTACTTCCCCGGACGATCCGGCCCATTCATGCTGAAATCAGCGTGGATCTACTACCGTAAAACTTGCTGATAAGTTTGCTTCATGAAAGTGCGTGTTATCCTATTCGAAACTTAACTGACAGATAGTAGTCAAAAATCAGTTCCACATGTGCCTGAGCGATAAACTTAATTAAACAATAAACTCTTTACAAAAAAAAAGACAGATAAATATCAGACACCTTAGCAGCTGGGTGAAACAGGCACCAAAGCTAAGGCAGATTGTGTTACATATAAATATTTGCAATTTTCACTTACAAAATCTATTAAAGTTGCAATTCAATAATATATAATTATACATATTTAACACAATCGACAAACAACATACCTACTATTTGACACCAACTTTTCAGTTATTTCTGCGTTCAATTATTTCTTTATAATAATAACTGCTAGACTCCCGTGAGTCTTAGCGTAATGTAATATAACCTATAAACTTCCTCAAGACCTAGGCTATCACACTCAGAAAAGAATTATTTAAATCCGACTAGTAATTCTACAAATTAGCGCGTTCAAACAAACAAACTCCGCCGCTTTATGTTTGTATAGATAGTTTGTCACAAAAGACGGTTCATAATGTAGGTCTCATTTTAACAAGCTGTTTCAATACGTTTATAACAAAATCTAAATGAATTCAAACATATAAAGTAAGACAATAAACAATACATATATAACAATAAGTCAGTAAGGACACACACACATTGTAGGAATGCCGTCAATGCAAACAGGTTGAAAACCCGGCAGTGGACGCCAATATTTTACATGATAACTTGATTTTTTGCATATTTATCAACATTAAGAGGTTTCGTAGTTGTCTTGAATAATCATCATTATATCGTATACTATGTGCCAAGGATTTTTCAGAAGAATTATTATATTGAAAACATAATATCTTTAAGCATTATTCTTAGTGCTTATTATGTGCCGTCGATCACTAGGTAGCACGCAAAGATGGTTTTTACCGTCGTGTAACCTTATACAGAGTGTATACGACGGTATGACATTAAATGCAATTACGTATAGTATGTGACATTATAAAGCGAGACAAAAAAAATCTACTAAATATCTTCAATAGTTTAGACACAGGACAAATTTTTTAATTTCTTTAATTCTAAATTAACACTATGTAAGTACGTCAAACGGTCACTGACTAAGTCATAGTCCACGTCGAAGGATAAACGTTGCCGTTCATTACAGTTCAGTGAACTTGTCATAATACAATGGTGTATTACTTCGTTACTATTAAAATATTATTTATTTTGTTAGAAAATTTCAAATTTTTGTTTTTCGTCAAATTACTTTTGTGATTAATTAGAAATCATTATATGGGCTAGTAACACCTGCCTTTTCATTTAATGTCAAACCGTCGTATACACTCTGTATATATAGCAGAATATCTAAAAAATAATATATTTTGAAATTAGAAAGTTCACTCAAAATGTTTACAATTATCTCACCTACTTATGAGAATCCAAGTGTTTCTCCGTAATTAGCATTTATTTAAGTTCAGAATTCAGTTCTATATATTCTGCTAATATGCTAATAGATATTCTGCTATAACTTTTTATTTTATATATAAGCTTACCAAAGTGACTCTAATATCTGGTAAGCAGTCAGTGGAATCCAGAAGTGGTGGGTCATGCCAAAAGCCATCGTCTTAAACTGCTGGTATGGTGGCATCAACTATGACGGCTTGAAATGGGGTAAGTGAAGGGATTGAGGGAGGTGAGAAAAGAGGTGAGAGGGAAATTAGGCCTCCGGGCGGCGCTGTCACTCACCAAACGAAACGCAATAGTACGAATACTACTTCTCTTACGTCGATCTTCTATGAGAGGACAGTACTTTTCTGTTCGATCCGGCCCATTCATGCTGAAACCAGCGTGGATCTAGTACCGTTTAATCTCCTTTATTATATTACGATGTGGTGTACTTGTTATATGAAACCTCTGAATGAAATAAATAATATTGTATACTTATTACAGCTCTAGAAAAACTCTGTCATTATTCTTATCTAATACGGTACTTTTAAATGATTTAAATATAAATAAATTTGGTGTACAATACAAACTTGTTCTTGTAATCAAATAATTCACATCCCTATTACCAAAATTTACAATAAAAAATACAATGAACAATATAAATACTTTTGGTTACCTATTTGTTAAATTAAATAACCATAGATTAAACGTTGCGGTCACGAAGTACGCGATGTGTAATAGATAATTAATAGGCTTTGAAATTGTTTCTAGGAAGTTATTCTTTGAAGATTATATTATTACCTTATTTTTTATTAGTTGCCATATCTACAAACAAGTTAAGTTTTTTGTTTCCTGCTGTGGCAGACGAGCCAATGATGAAGTTGATGAACTTCTGCAATCTAACATAAATCTTCGGTCTAACATGAATAAATGTATTACAGTTTTTAGATCACAATGATGTTCGATTTCAGTAGGTATTTATACTCGAAAGTCAAAGAAACATTCATTCTTTCTCTTTTCCTCAGCTAATTTAACAGTAGCCAAGTAGGTAGGTGCCACAAGTAGCATTTTAGTTACGCTTCTCTCCGTATCAATTACATTAGTTCATGAAAATGATTGACTCACGATAAAAACGTGAAATGTAATATAATAGTAATATCAGTACCTTTATAACAGGAGAAATATGAATAAAACTATCAGCCGGCACTAGTGTGGGAAATAACACCTTGGTATTATATAATAAAGTACAGTTTTAATTGACACGACCTGGGAAAGCAGCGTTCGTGTCGCAGTACAAATACAGCATTCAATTAGGCGTGCGCGCCGGCGCTTTTCTCGAGCTAACTTCGGCTTTCTAGCGGCCCGTGCGTGACGATGAACGAAACGTGTATCGTATAGCTATCCTACTCTATCGTATCACATTATCTCCCTCTGTGTTTGTAGAACTGAGCACGTATATCGTTGTTTTCATATTACTATAACTGTATAAGCTGTTGAACGTTCAGGTGAGGTACTTTGAAGTTATCATAGTGACACTGTTGACTTGCTTGTCACGTATTTGTGAAATTCTTGGAACGTGTTTAGAAACGTCACAGCTTAAGAATTGCTAGCAGTCACTAAATCAGATTGAATAGTTTGGAATTCAATCCTGATATGACTACTGGTAATGTTGGCATATCAGTGACTTGCGATCTGATTTGATCACAACTATTTAAAGCTAAGGCCTTAAAGCAAAATGGTTTACAAATATGTATAACAATATAACTACAGACATAACTCGTTTACTAGGTTAAGCTCTCACGTAAATTAAAGTATTGATGCTCATGATTTTGAAAACCTTGGCCATTTGGTTTTAATTTCCCTAAAGAACAAATATTTTGCTCTTAATCAGAAATAACTATAACAGTTAGACGTAACCTTAATTTAAAATCCTTTGGAAATAAGACCATAGAACATTGGGAAATAAGAACTGTTTTGCGGAGGCATAACTATCAAAGTGAAACAGTACTCAACAACAGCAAACCTATTTATCTGTGCCAAATTATTTCAGTGCTATTGTGACTAAATTCTAACAAGACTTTTTTTATAATTTATTCGTCTCATCTCATGACTGACATACGATAAAGAATAACCTTATTCTAAAACTCGAACTATGACAAACAGTATATCGTAATATGAACACCACCAACCTTAAGACACCTAAGAATCTCGTAGTAGTTAGTACTTTAATGAATGACCTGCTGACCTGTATTCATAGTAATAGTAAATGAAACTTAAAATCCACATCGGAACAATACTAATTAGCACGTTTCAATGCCGTTCCTCTCCATTGAAGATATCGATCCTAATCTGCTTATTACAATAGCAACCGTTAAATAATAGTGCACAACTACCCACAAGTTAAACAATTACTGTGTAATTACTAAACAATGGTAGACGACATTGTGGTTACCTTGACCTGACCTTGCAACCTCCGCCCCTTTGTATCAAAATTGAGATTTTTATGCTTGGTACTTTAAAATTGTTTAATTTTTTTTTCCTTTTCAACGACTCCTGAGAGCCTAGACGAGTTTCATAAATGCTTATGAAATAGAATAGATTAAAAAATGTATGGGATTGTCAACAGCTAACGCCAACATTGTCGTTAAGTCTAGGCCCGTCTAGGCCGTCAGCTCTTACTACTCCTTATAAGTTTCGTATCGTGGCTAATTTTACACTTAAAGTAAATCAGACTCGAGACAACCCCTCAGGTTTATCAATGTGACTTCTAAAGACGAGCTTAAACAACAGTAACGAACCCTTGCCAACAGAGTTGTGACACCCTAGAAGTTCGGAACACTCTTGAGGCGTAGAATTTCCAATAATTTTATTGTTTTAGTCTTATAACAAGGTATTGTTAAAAATATAATAGGTAATAGTGTATAGTCGAGTAAGTAATTGTTAAAGGCATTGCTCTTTCAATTAAGAACAATACTACTATGACAGTGCATCATGAAAAAATAAATCTTATCACTATTTTAGCTCCAAGTCCCTCTCATTCATCGCTTGCTCTGACATCATTCTTTAAGTACCTAATCTTCTTGTAGGTTTTATTTTCTTTCATACATGCTTCACTGTCTCACTTTCTTTGACTTAATTCTTTATTTAGTGCCAAGTAAGCTTCCTATTATTGTATCATCATAGTTGTACTTCGAGTATAATCAATTACTATTCTTAAAATACAGTCAAATTAAGATTTAAATTCCCATAGCAGAGGCTTTTAGTGACATTATATACTAGGTACCTACTACTACTATTATTATCACTAACTTTGGAGGATGCAAAGACAAGATCAAACGTCGATATTCTATTACTAGATCGGCAGTCGTACGATTAGGTAATATTTGGAAAGATAGACGCATAACCAAGAAAACAAAGGTTCGACTAAAGAAGTGTCTAGTATTTCCAATCTTCTTATATGGAGCTGAAACGCGGTTGCTGAAACGCATGACCTCAGAAAAATCGGTGCACTAGATGTGGTGCTAGAGACGGCTGCTACAAATACTGTGGACAGCGTTCCGCACTAACAATTCCATCCTCAAAGAACTTTATATTCAAGAAAGACTTTCGTCGATTGTGCAGCTGCTAATACTGTTCTTTGAGCACATATCGAGGAAAGAAGACTCGATGAAAAAGCTCGTTGTATAGGGTCATGTAGAAGGCAAGGGAGCACGTGGTCAGTCACCAACTCGCTAGATAGACTCCATCACCCAATGTGCTCGCAATGCAACGAGCCACCACAATTAGAGAGACATCGCGCGCCGTGCAACCCACGTGTCAACCTCGACCACTCTGACAAGAGGTGCCCGATTAAGAAGACTAGGTACCTGATTTTTAACAAGTTTTGATACTAAGTTAGTTATTAAGTAAGGTCACACTACGTTGATAACAATAATAGGAAGCTTACTAAGCACTAAATGAATCTTGCTTTGAGTTTTACTATTGTACTACCTAGAAAATACCGAAAACATTAAATAAATTATGAAGTAAAACTATTTTTAAACGCACATCATTCGCCCGCAGCACTCACTAGCCCCTTCGTTTTCCGCCATACAACCTCGGTGATAACATCTTCGTACACTATTATTTATGCACTTACATACGATTTTATCACATAGAAATAAGGTATATATTTCTACAAATATTCATGTTTAAACCTTGGTTAATTTGCTTCGCCATTCGGACTTTGCCGTGTACATAAATTTGATTTTGTTTATACAGCAAACTTTAGGCGATGGTAGGTGATACTTAATAATATTTGCATTTCGTAAATGTACATACAATTTTGAACTTTATCGCGTATTTAATAAGGATGATTATTTTTTAAGTAGTTGTGACTAGTTGTATTCCCTTGAGGTACCTGCTTGTGTAGTGCTTGTGAAATAACGAACGCATCAAGAAATTAATTGTATGTTAAATAGTAACTGTGAAGTAATAATAGGTAATAAAAATCCAGTTTATGAGTAATGTGAGCAAACAGGTGTCAAGTTTTTTTTACAGCATAATATTTTTTGTCTGTACGTATTAACAGCTGTATATTAAACTAATAATAATCTATATAAAATTAAAAGCTACATGGGATTCGGTCAATTTGCTTGTTAGCTATGGCTACATGCTATCTATCACCAAAAGGTAATACTTTTGTAACATTCACATTTTTTAACATTTATTATTTAATAATTCGTAACATATTATCGATTCATCGGGTGCTAAATTTTATTGTTAATCACTCATGTAAGGTTACTATCAATGTAACTATTAATTAAAATACAAAATAACTAGTTATTTTATTTATCTAAGAATTTTGGAGTCGGGAAGCAAAATATTATAGTTACAACCTAGAGAGAGGCCGTAGGTAAGTACCTATATAATAACAATAGTAATTTAAAATACGTTTTTCATCAATGTTATGCAGTTATGGCTTTATTTAGGCTGAAACTAAAAATAAAAATGAAAATATATTTATTCATATAGGTTAATTAAATTAACACTCATGAACGTTACAATTTGCAAAATGTCAGCCAAATACCATACAGCCAGTTCGCTGACGAGGTAGAACCATAAGAAAAACTGGCAAGAAACTCAGGCCACTCTTTTTAATAGCCAGGTTATTACAATTTTACGTAGCATGCAAAGTGACACAGGCAATACACTTTCAGTATTATTGAAAACAAATTCTCACGCTGTTCACGACTGAATACACTAAATAACTAATTATTACCATTTAAATAAGAACCAGTCAGTTTAGTATGTCACCTAGATACAATCTGAGCTTGCGGTCGAATAGTCGACAGTTCGGTAGACACAGGACAGAATGAATGTAATGCGATTCTGAGTACATTTCACAACAGTAACCAGATCGCATAGTGTGTTTGCATTTTTAGAATTCTATTGACATTGCTTAATTTAAGTTGGGAATGTTTTAACGCGGTTAATTTCGATGTGGTTTTAAAGATAGAGACTATTTACGAATTGATAGGTTAAAGAGCAATTAATTAAACAAAATATCTACAGAATAGAATAGAATATTCTTTATTGCAGTCTACATAATACAGAAACAAATGGATTTGACAAATCAAAACGATTACTTTCTTATGGTTTCTTGGCAGAACGAAAGCAAAATACTTGCTCATTAGGCTAGAATTGAACAATTTGTTAAATATTTTCCTACTAAACACATACATAACAGTAGTACTTAAGTTCTTACGGAAGGTTGTTTTCTTAAGCAAATATCAGTAAACGAGCAAAAACTTCACTTGGAAGAACATTACACGAAACACCGTCACGTTTTCCCATCGCAATTCAAATTTAGATCACTACTTTTTATCTTAAATCTTGCCACAGACGTTACCATCAAACGTGTTCCACCAGACGAAACATTTAAAGAAATAGTTAAAACAAAAAACTATATTACATTACAAACTATTTCGTAAAACAAGCAAATTTCTTATTAACTGTATGCACGTACATTTTTACATAATAATAGTTATATAATAGTTGTAATTAATTGTTATGACTATCGAAATTGATGTAACGAATATATTAACTTTAACATCTCTAAGCTTTATATTGCACAGATTACATAGAATTTACAAAAATGGTGGGTATTGCACATAGAGGTTGCATATGTGCCAGTAAGTCGTTGACTCGTTGATGTAATGATAGTCTGCTTACTGAGTTATGTGTAACTTACTGGTACATACGTTTATGATGTTAGTTTAATATTTAATTATGGTCGGTTAATTATGTTGTCAAGTTCTTGAATCCAGCAACGTTGACGGCTGGTAAAAACACATATTAAAATGCCACTTAAGTTTAAGTTATAGATAAACAGTTAATGTACTAAAAAAATAAAGGCTAAAGTTAATTTTATTATTAAATATTGATACATCTTTCTACCTAACCTACTAAGCTGCCGAACCGACGAACATTCTTTATATTGCAAATTATTTTATAAACATAATAGACACATAGTAGGTACCTAGAAAAATAAACAAATCAAACAAAAATTATGTCTTAGATGAAAAGTATCTTATACTTGAAGACGACCGCATTAACCGCTAAGCATGACGTCTAAATTGTAAAAAAATTAAATTAGATACCACTATACGTCATCAAAACTCCGGTCATAAATTGCAGGACAATTTAAAAGTTTTCTATAGCAGAAATATCAAATATAATGTTCGTATTAATAAAAATAACTAAAACCTACACATATCCCAGCAAATATTTAGACTGGCACCAGACCGATATTCTAATTAGTTTTAATGAAATTTGTCATATTGTTTCTACGGTAATTTGTACTACGCAGACGAGTGTTTGCATAATTTTATAGATAATGAATTTATAACGTATCTTCTCTATAAGTATTTAACGAAAACATTTATGAGGAAAATTTTCAATTAGGTTTTTTATAAGCCAAATTAAACAAATAAGAATATATTTCCTTAACAGTTACGCCTACCATAAATTCAAACTACTATTAAAACTGGGTACCTACTTGTATGGAATAACATCAATAGAACTGAAAGATGTAAACAAAATATTATTTTAAGATTAAAAGTCGCAATATATAAATATGTTTATACTACGTTTACAAATTATAAGTAATAGATTTATGACGTCTTAGTAATTTTAAAATCATTAAAAACGTAACATTGTCATTTATGTATTACTAGCTGCTCCCCACGGCTTCGCCCGCCCGTAAAATATGATTTTCGAATCGATTTTCGGCATAAAAAGTAGCCTATGTCCGTCTCCGGCACCGAATCTATCTACATACCAATTTTCATCGAAATCGGTTCAGCCGTTTAGTCGCTGAGTGGTAACAAACAAACACACACACTCATACGTACACACACAAACTTTCGCATTTATAATATTAATAGTTCTAGTCTTGAGTTGCCTGTGGACTAGTGCACGCCTTTTGATTGAGATTGTTCTGTAGTACTGTGTACGGGTCGGGTAAAGTGACATACATAGGTACGTAATTTCATGCCTGTCTCTCATTACTGGAGTAAACAGAGACTATATAACGGCATTTGCTTCGATCCAAATATACCTACTTTGCCTTTTCAACAATTACCTACTAGTCTATTTAAAAAAAAAGTAATATTGAGTTTTTCTGAACTTTTGAATAGGTGCCTAAAAATTACAACAGACTTGCCCCCAATTAAATGAACCTCAACACATCTAGTAAAACATAGGTGTTTTATAGGTACACCATACTATGTTATATCCGTTTTCCATTCACTGTATTTAACGATAACATTAATTTGTTTAAACAGGATTCCTACGCTAACGTTTGGCATTGAATTTTAAACTAATGTTATCAACTTAATGTTGTTAAACCAACCTACACGTTACAACACAAGTATTGCACAACGGAAAACGGTCGATCATCGTTCCTTCATAGTTTAATAAACTATATTATGTAGTCTGTATATTATTGCATGTAGCTAGCGTAACTTTTAATAATTGCACCTATTTAAATATTACGGAGAAAACGTGAAATAGATTTTTCAAGCGGACAATGTTAGCCGCTGTTCATCGAGGAGTATTGTTAGTGCTAGGAGCACAGTTAACTCACTGCAGAAAGCATCTGCCCTGCTTCTACAACAACAACAAAAAAAACTGTCTAGATTGCAAAAAATTTCATTAACCCGAACTAAATTCTAAAATAACTTATGAAACTCATGAAATCTTTTCCATGCTGTGAGAAAATCTATTCATCGCAATGTAATCTGGTAAAATGATTTGAAATGAAATAAAATGAAATGAAATATATGTTTATTCATATAGGTTAATTAAATTAACACTTATGAACGTCAAAGTTTACAAAATATCAGCAAATTAACCTACAGCCAGTTCGCTGACGAAGTAGAGCCATGAGAAAAACTAGGGAAACTCAGGCCACTCTTTTTAATCGCCAGGTTATTACAATTTTTGTAAGTTACAGTTTCAAGTAGCATGCAAAGTGACGCAGGCAATACACTTAACTCTATAGATAGATACTTAATTACTTACAGCTTTCTATGTTGTAAAGAAAAATTAAAAAGTAAAATGTGAGCTTTACAGGCTACCTCAATTTGCATATTGCTACAAAAGGTAAAGGCAACATGTGAACTGTGGCACCCTGGTCACTATAACAGATAATAATGACTTTCACTGGCTTGTGTAACTTTTTGTTTGATACTTATACATTAAAGATGATCACTTTAGTGGCAGCCATCATGCCAACAGTTCGCCACGACACGACGCTAATATTTGGAAGGGTGATTGCTCCTGGACCGGCCTGACGGTTTACCAGTAAGCATAGTAAAGAGATATGTGTTAAATAATTGTCAATTAGTAACGAATCCTCCCTTTATCTTGTTACTAGCTGTTGTCCGCAGCTTCGTCCGCGTGAATGTCTCTGTTTATACATTAACGATTTTTCATACAAACTTTCATCCCCTATGTTAACCCTATTCAGCGATTCGCGATAATAGACTATGTTGTTCTCCAAGGTCTATTCTATCTCTATACCAAATTTTATTAAAATCGGTTCGTTGGTTTACACTTGAAAGTGTAACAGACAGACAACAGACCAGAAAGGGTTACTTTCTCATTTATAATATTAAACCTATTACTTAGGTATAATATTTGTGTGCTGTGGCATGGCGCTGCAAATATGTATATAAGTTAAAGTCACATACCTCAAATAATAATTTAAGTATACAGAGTTCTGTAAATCATTTAGTATTGCACTTAGATGACACGCCGCTGTTCAAGTTCATCGCCTACATTGAGGCATAGTTTAGAGAAGAACAGTGAGCTCACTACACATAGTTTGCACGAATCTATTAAACATATAGAAAAACTATGGGGTAGACTTGCCTATTGTACTCTTTTTTTATGTAGCTACAATCTCAGTCGCAATTATTCGCCATTAAATAAATAACTGAACTTATACAGTTGCTATCGTTAGAAACGTCAGTTCTTTAAAAAATAATTATTATTGCTCTGATTTCAGTAACACACATTGTGATATACAAAGGTGTTTGCTACATTTAGAGGTTATAAGACATGCGTATTCAATTACTATGCTCCTGCGCTTTTGTGGTGCTAGCGGCGCGCGGCGGTAACCTAGCCTGTTGGTTGTTGATTTTAATAGTTACATCCTAATACTGTAAAATCACTTAATTTCAAGTAGCTCGTAAATCTCTTGCTGCCTATTTCACTTATATACGAATGTTACCGTCAGAAACACATACCCCCAGTTTCTGAAAGGCTGATGAACAAAAAATTACTTAATCACCTGTTAAATCTCATGTAAAGTACCTAAAAGCATGCTAATGGCATGGAGAATTAGTTTAATTTTATCAAATTAGAACCTGGGGATTAAAATAATTAAAAATTAACTAGTAGATACTTAGCTTTTAGGGTGTTAGCTGTTTTAATGTAAGCTGTGGTGAAAGTAAATAAAGTTGAATGTTAATGTGTGGGTGTCCGAATGTACGTGTATGCGCGTGAGTTGATGTTGTCATTATTAGTCAGGAACTCAGGCATTTATCGCCCTTTGTGTTCATTTAAATATGTAGGTAGGTAGGTACAGACAGCAGGATATTCAAAAGCGAAATATACTACTAAGGAAACTTAGTATATTTGGTGAATAACATATCAGGGAATAATAAATAATAATAAGCCTGCGAATTGAATAACAATAATTTAGTTACTGTTATTTTTATTCGCAGATATATAATTTTTTGGTAAGTTATCCTGTCTGCTAAGCCGGAGGTCGTGGGTGCGATTCCCACTCAGGACAAATCTTTGTGTGATAAGCATGATTGTTTGTTCTGTTTTTTGGTGTAATTTATCTATAATATGTATGTATTTACAAAAAAAATGTATATAAGTAGTAAATCAGTTTTTTAGTACCCATAACACAAGCAAATATATTTGCTTAATTTGGGGCTAGATGGCGCTGTGTGAATGTGGTAGAATATTATTATATATTATTATATTTTTTAGCACATTTACAAAACCCATTTACAGATCCCAAAAATTAAACTAATTAAAAATAGCCAAGTATATAATATATACGAGCGTATTTCACAAGATACTAACCGAATGGTCATCACAACTCGTAATCATACACCGTCTTGTTGCACGCACGGTTAATAAAGAATGTTTTTTAAACAAGACACGGTACAGCGAGTTCACTCTCTCAACACTCGTGTTATATCAACAAGAGAGTTAAAAGGACGTAAGTATATACTTTTCTTAACAATTAAAGGGTCTATCTACACAGATCCGAGCAGTTGCATCGATATGGCAGTTGAAAAAGTCAGATTTTCAGATACCGCAATTCAGTTGGAACTAGCTTACGTACTACCAGAAAATTACTAAGTACTTGTTTTGTCATGTTTACAAATATAGTATTTGATATTTATGTATGCTTAGGATTTTTATTGTAGGCGTCGAAGTCAAACTATCTTGTGCACTGAACACTTCAAAACCTTTATATCGTTGTGCTATACATGATATCTTGCTAGTAAACTCAGCTTCGCGGTCTTTGCAGTAAAAAAAACAACGTAAAAACGCCTAGATTCAATCATTACATACATAACTTCACGCCTGTATCCCATTAATGGGTAAGCATTATTAGATTCAATTATTTTCATAGGTTAATGTCATCCGGTATAGTAGTTTAGGTCAAATCAGACACCGAGTCAACTTATAAATAGAGGATTACTCATATATATTTTAACAACATCTGTTACCTTTAATCTCACTAAGAGTGCTATGGTATTAAAGTATCTTATTTCCCAGAGATATATAGTTATATTCAGGTGTTATATCAACTTTATGTTTAATTTTCCGTGGAATGTAACTAGGTATATAATGAGCATAATACTTATTATTACTTTTACTGATCACTTATCTTATAATTTCATATTTATCTTTGAATATTTCAGAATCATTTTTATTGCCTTCCCCACCTGATGGTAAGTGGTAACTATCGCTTATGGATTGTCTACCCTGATGTTAATGCTCTTTAAAACCTCATTAACTACTCTTTTAACCGTCACCTATATTTACCAGGTAGATGTCGTAAGAGAAGATAATGCAATGTAACGGAATCCTAGAAAATAGGCAGCAGCGTGCCGCTTTTGCTTCTTTTAATATTTTTTGCGAATTATACCTACCTATCCAACTACTGAAACACTTAAAAACTTTTAATTGCCTATAATCAACAGTTTTTTGAGGTTTTTGTCGAAAATAAAAGGGACAAAAAGAGTACCTTCTATCATACTGTGTGATCAAAATGAAATAAATGCTTTGAGTTTGATTTTATTGGGTTTTAGCTCTTAAGATCGATATGCCTACTACGAGAAGGTTGATCGGTTAAAAAAACCTAAATCCAACCACTACCGTACTACTTCACTGCAATATAAACAACATATCTACTTAAATTAATACAATTTCGTGAACATTTACATGATAATATTATTATAATCTTTACATTTTATTAAAACACCTCAATTAACCTGTTTAAACGTAGCTATGCTAATTAAATAGAAATTCAACCACGCCTACTTTACGTGAAGCAAAATCCTTGCACTGGCAGCTCTAAAGGCTTCAATGTGCGTGTGAAGCCTCCTAGTATCGTAACAAATTAACACAAGTAAGCCTCTACAGAAGGTTATTACAAAATAATTCAACGCGTTTGTAATCGAAACCATACGTTAATTGCAACAATGCGTTCATGTAACAAGAGCGTAACTTTACTGGTCAAATATACAACCACAACACATATCTAATATATACTTTAAATACTTATAGATACAGTCTAAATTCGATTGTTAATACTATATGTATTTAGTAAGTTTTGCGCAATTCACGTGTGTTTAAAATCAAGCTACGTGTGCGACTAGCGGAACACAATCTATAGAGGGATTTAATTTTCGTACAGCCTTAATTCATATGCATAGAGTCCAATATGGCATGTATAAACTACTGAATAAATTGTCAAAGAAATAAAAGAAGTAATTATGTAATTGAGTGACAATACAAATTAATGTAATTGTATCAATCGATGTAATTATTCAATGACAGGATAATTTGTTAATTAGTAGTCTATGAAACACAAAGGTCTACACGCTCATTGACTAACAGATGTAAAATCATTAATAATATTATCTTCAATTACATCTGAGAAAGGGTCATTATAACATATTAATCAAAATAAACTGCATTTTTCATGAAGAAGTACTTATAAGGACTCAATAAAATAACCAAACAGACCAAGTATTAACCTTATAATGCCTTTGATGATGATGCCTGAAACCTACCTAAAAATTTAATAATTTTCCTTCAGTATGTATCATCAAGATCATCTTTGAAAAATATTTAAATTACTTAGGAAGTTTGAAGATATTAACACCTATAAATAATTTTGAACATGTAACAATATTAGGTATACTTTAGATAATAGTTAAACAAAACTCTTATCAAATATATTTTCATTTTATGATCAATCAATTTAAAAAAAATCTTAGCAATTATAGACGTTAACCACTCGTATGCTACAATATCAGACACAATAAAAATAACATTGTGTCTCGTGCAGATCTGCTCATAAGCACACGAAGGGTTAATGTTCATATTTAACATTATTCACCGCCAAAAAGCACCGAGCCACGCGAAATTTCGAAATGAGGCCTTAAACCGCAATCGAAACAAGTTATATACAATCAAACTAGCAAAAAGTATAAAAACTTGTTGAATGGAAGTAGTTATCACAATGAGCGTAATCGTAAGGCCAGTGAAAACGGTCCCATACTCGCCGCGGTATTGTTTGCCAAAGGAAATTCCGTTTTCCATTGTTTAATGTTTATACAGGAAGAATTGGCGTTTTGTATGATTGGTCTGTTGTATAATTGTCGAATACTGAACACGAATACGTACACGAAACGTTGGTGCTGCTGTCATTTATTTATGTGTTCACATTTGATCGAAAATCAATCTTGTTCTATTGACTTGGAGTTGATTTTATTTTAGTCATCGCTTAGCGCACGTTTTGGAAATAACCCCAATTTGAAGTCTAGGACAAAATTTTTTTTAAGACTAGCTCTAGGGGTCATGTGCCGTAAGGGACTTCACATGAACAGAAATTGAGAATGTCGAATACGTAGTGCAACTCATACAGAAGAGAATCATTTGAACACAATCCTGAGGCCCTAGACAAGTGTCAAACATTTCTATTCTATTCATAGAATAGATAAAAAAATGTATGAGATTGACATAAGCTCTGGCGTTAGCTTATGTCAATCCAATACATTTTTTTATCTATTCTATGAATAGAATAGAAATGTTTGACACTTGTCTCGGGCCTCTGGATAGTTAACGTTTAATTAATTATTTTATAGTAGATATTTATTTATTTATAAACTTTTGCACAAAACAAATTAATGTACAAAGGCAGCCTTAATGCCGAAGGCATTCTTTACCAGCCAACCTTTGGGTGACGCAGAGACAAAATTTAGTAGGTGCGCTCAGTTCTAATTCATAATAACAAGAATATAGTTTAAATATTAATATACCTACTTATATACGTACATAATACATAAATATAGAATATAAATATACTTAAACATAATATAACAAATAAGAAAATTAAAACTATGCTAGTTATTTGCCACAAAACTTACTTTAGTTAGAGATATTAAATTAAATACTAATATTTTGCTGAATGTGTATAATATTATTACTGCATTTTTTTGATATTAAAAGGAAGGTGCTTTAAAGTCAAAGTCAAAGTATTTATTTCTATAATATTTATTTATGAAAAGTCAACATTACATGAAGACAATTGACCTACAGCCAGTTCGGTGACGAGGTAGAGCTGTGAGAAGAACTGGCAAGAAACTCACGCCACTCTTTTCAATCGCCAGATAATTACAGTTATTTGTATGAGTTACAATTTAAACATTCAACGCAACCAAAGAACCATACAAAATAATTATTACAAATTAACCAATTAATATAATTACTAAGATTAAAGAAAGAAAAGAGAGTATTTCAATTATTTAGTTTCATCTAGTATGGTAATTTGACTACGTATTTTAGTTAAACTGGTGAATGCACCTCCTGGTCACATTGCACGACAAGGTAATACTGGATTAAATATTAAATGTTAAATGTTAAATGTATGCCATGCCAACATTGACCAGTCATCCCAAGTAGCACCCGTTCACGATCTAAGTTTAAATTTACTATTTTCTGACGGATTAAAGATAATTGATAGTATCTAGTACTTATTACTTATTGTTATTACTATTAGTTATTGTTATTACAATTTTATAAAAAAAATTCTGAGCAATAAGTTCAACACAAAATACAAGAAAAATAAACATAAAATAAAATGGGTTTTAAAACATTAATATTTAGAACAATAACTAGTAATAAATATTCTTGTGATGGTTATTATGACACCTCCTTTTTTAGCGTTAAGTGTACGTTTTTTAAGCAGCATGTGACATTTTAAAACTGCGTACTTTCTGAATTTAACTTAAACATACCTAATAAATAAATTATGGTATAAAAACTCAAATTATAACGAATGAAGAAACAAAAATCCGAAAGGACTAAGTATAATAAAAGTTCAAAAGGTGTTAAGTGTAGGTGCTAGTACAAAGCATTCTATTTTGAGGTCGGTAACACTCGAGTGTTAGACTAAAAACCTGCTTGTTGACTTACAGTAGTTTTCTATATGCAAATTTTTAATCCAAAATTCTTAAAAAAAAAACCATTTTTTTGTTCAGCCCTGAAGCGCTGTCAATAATAGACATTTTGACATAGGTACCTACCTATTAGAAGTATTTTAAAACTAAGAAAAGTACAGAAAATAAGAAATGACATAATCAGACAGAAAACTAAGATTACTGATGCACTTACACACGCACTGACACTAAAGTGGAACTGGGCCGGTCACATCTCACGTTACACTGATAGAAGGTGGACTATCGAATCAACACGATGGAAGGGACCAATGGCGGGAAAAAGAAAAGTAGGAAGACCAATAAAACGGTGGACTGATGAGATAAAAAAAGTGGCAGGGGATGAATGGATGGAGAAGGGCAAGGATAGAAAGGCGTGGAAGGAGCTGGAGGAGGCCTTCACCCATACAGGGATCCATATCTTAGAATTAACATAAAAGGATTAACAATACTAACATCTACTATAAGTATCATACTAACAACAAGTAACAACTGCAATAATGTTCCTTTTTAGATGTGGAATAAATGTGGCTTTATTATTATTATTATTATTATTATTACCTACCTATTATAAACGCGATTGAGCGCTGAACGATCCAGTGCGTATAAAATCGGAATTTCAAATAAAGATAGACAGTGTTAACCAACTTATTTACAATCTGTAGGTATATATATAATAACAGAACAATAACCAATCAGCTGTATATTATACTATTTAAATTTAATGAAGAAACCGACAATGCTTTGCACTAACAAAGCCCATTTTCCAAAAGTGTTGATTGACTCAATATGATTTTAACACGTACAAAATAATACATTTAAAACTACAATACATTGCTACATATTAAATAAAGACATAAAATACCACAAAGATCTGTCGAACTATAAAATACATGAACTTGAAATCATAAGGGTTAAGTTCAATACGTGTGTAATTTCGCAAACGTTAAAGAAATTTAAATGTTCTATAATGTTCGAACGTTTGTAAGGTTTACGAAACTATAAAAGTCGTGTTCGGGTCACAGTTCAATAGCATTTATTACCAAAAATTTTCTGTCGTGTACGATAATAACAGGTATAAATGAGAATCTAAGCAATAAAATTAAAATGAAATTTGAAATCGTCTGTCATGCTTCGTAAAAACTACTTAATTGGTGGATCGTTGTATAAAATTTGTAAATACTCGTAGGTATTGCTGTCATTGGTAATTGGTAGAAAATCGAACATATATGTAGAAATTATTTAGTTATTTTACGAGCTAAGAAAAATAAAATAGACCACTATCTACAAGCTCAATTAATTTGCTATACCAAGTTATTATAGTTTTAGCTGATCAAATATAATACTTTCTGATGATATTTTATAGTAGTAAATCTTCTTTAATGACTGGAGAGGCACAGAAGTATCTACCCTCTTTAGAACATCGATATAATGCCTTTCTAATCGATTTGTGAGTGAGAACAGGGAGAGCGCTCGAATTGCAAATACACCCTCGAATCCGTTTATTTTCTTCTTCGCCATCTTTTCACAACGCTAAGAAGACAATCAAACGTGGGGTTTGATTGTCTTCTTAGCGTTGTTTTCACAAATATTTCCTTATTTTTAGTCGCTGTTAAAACCTTAGCTGATACTAATAGTGACAATAGTATCCTTAAAACCGCTAAACCATAACAAACATTAAAAACATCTGCGTTTTACTAATTGATTAACACGTTACATTTTGTCAACAAATTATATAAGATCTTTGCTCTGCAAAAATCCCGTTTGAGGTTTAATATTTAAATATTTTTTTCATAATCCAATAAAATTATCACGTCCAATGATTTAATGACTTGTGTATGTTTAAAAACAATAACAGGTTTTTTTCCATGAAATAAAGCTTTGTGGTGCAGTTTGTTTACTTTTATCTAAAAAACAGTGTGGTTTGAGTGTAAAATCAACTGTATTTATGACGGATATGGTTTATTTTTATTTAATTTGTATCAACTGTAAATCATTGTCGTGTTTATTGTAATGGTGTTTAACGACAGCCGTGGCGAATTATATTTAAAATTCATAATTGTTACGAACTAAAATGTATATCAGTAAATTTCTCCAGCATTGATGGTAATAAAGCTTTTAAAACAATATCCGATGATAAAGTCTTCTTGCCTACAAGGATAGCTATTTTAAAGACCAACACCCAGTTCCTGAAAGGCTGATCAATGAAAAATTAACCAATCACATGAGATTTAGGTCATCAGTAATTTTTTTGTTGATCAGCCTTTCAGAAACTGGGGTCAAACTCGCTTAAAATTTGTGTATTATTTTATTTTAAAGCGATGTAATATCAATGAAACTAATTAATACCTGTTTATGCTTAGATACTCCCTAACCATAATCCTTAACTCTGTACTTAATCTGCATTTAGAGTAAGTAAAAGAAGTGTAAGTAAGTACAACATAATAATTTGTATGCATATATCCGAGAGTACACAACATGGCCACAGCAAGGTGATCTGGCCATGCAGGTAGTTTGCAATGTCACTGCTTAAAATATAGCTATTTTTAGTAGTTCTTTACTACATTTTATTGGTTTATTATCGCTTAGCCTTAGCTTGATAGCCTAATGTTCCATTATTATCCATAATTCTGTTGAGCTAAGAATTTTAGTATTTATTTGTACTGTAAACAGATTGGCCGTATGTCTCCGGCTTAAAAAATGACTCCATCCTAACTCTTCCTGTAAATGCCATAGGCGGTGGCTAAGAGAATATGCATACTGCTTATTAGAGGTAAATATTACCATAATGCGATCACCAATCAGTTTTCCAAACGTGATAGCCAAGGCTGATAGGTGTAATACGAATAGGACATATAAACTGACTATTAATTATTTTACAAGACGTAAATTACATAATCATTGACATTGACGAATTTATTTACCCGTCGTTTATTTAATCAACTGGCAAAGTTCACACATCCCACGGACACACGCGCATAGACAATATCAATAGCACACTGCAGTAGGTATGTATGTTAAGTAAGGATCTGGCAGTGTTGTGCCTATGAAGCCTATATAAGTATTAATTCAATCAAATATAACATAAGAAATAACAGAACAAAACCTTACACAAGATTGATATTGTAATAAATTAGCCACCGGCTTCGTATTGATATTTTTGCGACATCATTCTTAAAATAACTAAAATTCTCACATAAGAACCATTCGAAAGAAATTCTTTAAAATAATAGTGAAATGTATCTAAACAAAATTTTTTTATACAGCATAACATATTGCGTGGTTTGGAAAAGTATTCTTAGATGAGCGTCAAATAAGAGTAAATTTATGAAATAATTGATCTATTACAAATACTTGTTACACCTCTACTATGTACTTAGCAGTTAAAAGCGCAAGGTACAATACTTTGTAATCGTAATGAATGGTTCACACGACGAAGTTGTGCAAACAGTTGACAATCGCGGAAGGTCGACGCCTCTGTTTGTCATTTAGACCTAAATGCTGCTTGTACCGTTTTGAAAGTCGGTTAGGATGTTCTTATCCAGCTTTGATATTCAAGATTTATGTTCAAACTCATACTCATTTATTCATTTAGATGACACGAAGTATCGCTAACGAAGTGAAGCTATAGGAAGCTCAGTTTCACTCTTTTTAATCACCTGAATACTACGATTTTCTTGAATGAGAAGATGAGTTATTATTTCAAATAAATAAATATTACTTAGGCTGTCTAGATGTACCTAAATATTATTAAATGCATGCAGTATTCACAATTTGATTTAACCTATAAACATGACTGTATTTCTATACTTGTATTACTGTTGGTAAATCTATTAAATAAATAAATATTTTTTATTATTATTATGCCAGCCAAATGACGCTTGCAATACATTTTAATTATCGCCAAATACTTAACGCCAGTTAACTTTGAGCTAAACATAAAAGTATTTCTTTCATAATTCATACTAAAATGACAGAAACCTCATAACTTATGAGCCATTATAATGCATATTAAATGTATAATAATAAAATCATTACGGCTCAAACTCATTTATTTCTTTAGACATTCGGTAACTGCTTACTATCAGGCAGGTCGTATGCTTGTTTGTACCTTAGTCTTTTAAAAAAAAAATTTATTTTTTTAGATAAAAATCAAAATCCGACTTCAATACTTTCTCGTCACAAAAGACATCAACGCGTTGATTTACATCTTTTTATTCTTTGTATACGTTTTTACAAAATAAATAACTAAAACCAAACTACAGAACCCCTTATTATCAAAAAAAATATGGGATCAATTTCAGCGTTTTTTAATAAAAAAATAATTTTCCAAATCGGTTTATAAATAACCGAGTTTTGCGGTAACACATGTAAAAAAAATACGATCCGAATTGAAAACCTGCTCCTTTTTGAAGTCGGTTAAAACACAATTCAGCTCACGTCAACGTCAGCAGTTTTTCCATTACCAGTAAACTGCCAAAAACATGTACATGCATCTCAATGACGTCAATGGTATAAAATATATATGTAGAAAAATTTATGCTAAATATAGAACAAACATACCACTAAGGTTTTTCCAGAGCGAATATTCTTTAACTACGTATAAATATTATATTGTCAGAATTTATTTTGATGTTGTGAAGTCGAAATGGCCCAGCAGATAAGGCACCCGCTTCGTAAACACGAGGTAGTGGGTTTAAATCCGGGCAAGTACCAATGTGATTTTTTCAATACGTATGTACTTTCTAAATTTATCTTTAACATTTCTGACTGACGGCGACCTGGACTTTAGAAGTTTGAAATTGCCAATCCGCCTTGAGCAAGCGTGGTGATTAATGCTCATGCCTTCTCTATATGAGAAGAGGCCTTTGCCCTGCAGTGTGACAGTAAACAAGCTGGTATTATTACCCTGATGTTTGGTATAAGAGTACGACGAAACCCAATGCCAGGCCAAGGAAAAAAACTAAGATACCTATAGGCTTCTTACTTCTTCTCCCTCATTCCTTTTTAGCTTGGCGATCAGCAACAACTTGGACTTGTTTAGGTCTATTTACATTGATCCAGTAGGTTACACCAGCATCACTAGATTGAAAACGTTTACATTGATACACTGGATGCTGGACTGGATTGAAAACGTTTACAATAATACAGTTCGAATCCAGTGCCGGAATCCAGTGATGCTGGCACCAGCTATTGTATCAATTTAGCCTTTTTGTGTCTGCAATACTTAGAAAACAAAGACATGTCTAATTACGGTAACTAGAGTAGTTCCATCAGATGAGAAACCGGATTTTTAACCTCATATTTTGTATACAGAAGAAGAAGACATAATATTACATGTGTAAAGTGGAAGAATGTTTCTTTGTTTCTTTAAACGCGCTAATCTATGGAACTGCCAGTCGGATTTGAATATATATTTTGCGTTTGATAGCCCAGTTTTTGAAAAAGGTATAGTCTATGTAAGATCACGCTACCAGCGACGGGAGCAGAGCAGTAATCAAATACGTAACTTTGCGCGGATGAAATATTTTATAAGGAAGTAGCAGTTATTAAACCAATAGTAGGTAATAGTGTAGTAGAAAATGAATAGCAGTGGTCTAGCAGTTTTCATATTTCCTTAACTATCCCTCAAGTGAAAATTAAATCTCAGTCTCGAAACAAATATTTGCAGTCATAGGCGTGTGAGTTTATTTCTATAACTTGTTCTTTTAACGTAATTTGTCAAGAAATATTTTTCAAATATATTCTTTTATATACAAGTGAGGTCACAGACGTGGTATTGTTACTTCAATGTTAAATATACTAAGATAAATGAAGACATTAGTTACACTTAAAATTAATTAGACATACCTATTTAATCGGACATTGTTTAATGGTGTTGATGTTACTTTATCTTTAGAAACTGACTGGTATAATAAGTAACTGGTATATTAGCTTTAATCTTAACAAATTTATGACAAATTTATTATTGTCTAGGAGGTCGTGAGGTCTCCGAGCCGGTCCATCTCTTTTCTCGGGTGTAAAAAGAAGCGACGAAGGGAATTCCAGGTCTTAGGCATTACCTTACTGCCGTCATCAATCCACTGGCCTAGCGTTGTTGACAATTTAGCAAAATGTATCTATCTATACTATTATAAAAAGCGACAGAGTTTGTTTGTTCGTTTGTTTGAACGCGAAATACCAGTCGGATTTGAATACTTTTTTTTTTAATTTTGCGTGTGATAGAAAGGTTATAAGCTATTTAATATCACGCTACTGGCGACGGGAGCAAAGCGCGTCGCGTCGCGGAAGGTTAGAACTATTATAAAGCGTAAGAGTTTGTGTTTTTTTGTTTGCTCGTTTAATCTCTGAAAGTACTAATCGGATTTACATAATTCAGAATTTTGGGTTTGATAGCCCAGTTCCTGAGGAAGGTTAGAGGCTATATAACATCACGCTACTCGTGACGGGAGCAGAGCAGTATCGAAAGAGGTAACTTAACGCGGTTTCACCTGCGCCGCGGGAGGCTAGTCTGCAATAACCATACTAAAGCTCAACAAAACCTACACCAAAATTTAGGTATAACATTACATTGCTATAAACCTTATAGAAATAGACATTTATTTGCAGAAACACGTGTTACAAAAGTTGTTATAATACTTTATTTATACTTTATTAGAAACTCGACTTAAAAGATGGTTAACTTCCCGTCAAATAACTACCTATATTATAGAAGCATCTGATTTATTAGCGCACGGAACGTTTCCACACAGATTATCTAATTGACTATTAAGTAATCATTCGTTAGTAATTAGTTAAATTATCTAAATCTTCGTAAATAAGTTGGCGTTGATGGAAGATAATCTAGGTAATACTTGTTGATAGATTAGAAATACATTCTAGCTAGCTGTCCGCAACGCGGTTTCGTCCACGTTAAGTTAGTAGGTACATCTTTGGTTATTGCACTGCTCTCGTGGGTAATATAGCCTAAAACCTACCTCAATAATTGGCATTTCCTCAACAAAAGTTTCCTGCCAAAGTTGATAAATTATATCAAATCCTATATTATTGACATATCAATACAAAATGCATTTGAAATGTTTTCGTATGAGAAAATAAACCAAATTGTTTGGCTTCATATTTATATAGTTAAAATAAAACCTGGAACTGGAACCACCAGATTTGTTACCTGCTAATTTTGATTCTCGGTCTAAACATGGCGTCAAAAACCCTTCGACCACTTTTGAAACTAGTTTCGTTAAAAGAATTATTACTTTTTAGGGAAACTTCTAAGAAGCCACCACTGTGATGGCTGCCATTCTATGTAGTATGTCTCTAAATATTTTGGCAAGGTATCCACCTTTCCTGGATCTACCACTATAAACTATTTAGCAGAATAAATTCATTTTGGTATGCCAATATAAATCAAACAAGCGCGTCTGGTGTTCACTCTGAGTACTAAATTAAATCTAGCTGTCACCCGTTAAGACGCACTCGTGCTAAGTAGGGATACATTTTTATGTTTTTAAAAACAAATACGTCACACATGTGATACTTATATTTTATCTTGTATCGTAGATAATCGTAGATGTATTAATTAATGCAATAATTTAAAAATCAATTGACATGTGTTGGGATTGATTTTCTTTGAGTATCAAACACATTAGTACCTATGTTTTAAACTATGTTCATAATTTGTTCTTAGGTTTACTTCAGCAATTAAGGTTGCTTGATAAGTTTAAATTTGATGTTTGAACATCAAATTTAATATTAAATACTTACAATAGCAATGTTAGTTAAAATTGAAAGTAAAAATATTAAACTAGTCTCAGAACTGCCACTAATATTCATGTGATAACTTTCCAATTCGCCGTCATACATTTATAAGCATATTTTCACGCCATGCCACACAGAAAATCCAACACTAATTCTAGAAAATGCATTCCAAATTAAAAACGCATATTTACAATGGTAGGCATAATGCACGGGAACAACACACTATCATTTATGCTATTGAGAATACTTTTGTCCTACATTATTTGAATTTAGATCAATTTGATCTTCAAAAACGATTTAAATTTAGAATCAATAACAACTAAAGTCATATTTGAATTTAGAATAACATTATTGTCACGGTAATTATTGTGCTTCTAACTGGCATTATAATTCCTTATACACGTAGCCACACTAACATCTCCAATGACATTTAAGACCGTCTCGCACCGTAAAGACGGATATTCGCCCCTTCACTTGTTGTATTGTACTTAAACACTCATAGGTTACAAACTCGGCCTTTAGTCTAACATTCTTCACATAAATTAAACGCCTCTGCTGATATTTGATACCTGTTTTTAATATCAACAACTGTTGTATACATACCTGTTATAAGACCTTTGAGATCTTTCCTCTGGTCACCCAGTTCATCAATCCTGGGGGTTCCTTCCCCGGACTCCAGCACTTCATCCTCACACCTGGTCTCACGCACAACCAGTAGGAAAGCGCACACAAACACAACAGTAATCCTCATAAGCTCTCTCATCTTCATCATTATGCAAACAGAATGTAAACAAAACCCATTTTCGATCAATGATCGAGTGATATTTAGAACTAAAAGAAACAGTCACATTTTCGTTTGTTGCAACGGACTAAGCGTATCCAATGACATTAGAACCACACGATATTAAAAACATTGCACGAACACTGAACACCACATTGTCTGGAGCTAACACTAATTCCAAAACAGTAAAAAAGTAAAGAAGAAGAAAACGTTAAGTTTTTCGAATCGGTTCGTTTTCGAACGTAAATACGCGCGTGTCTAGCCGTCGGCAGCGATGGTACTGGCGCGCTCGTTGGAGGGAGATCGTGGTCGCCCCCACCTGCGCGCGCGCCGATCAATGGACGCTATCGAGAACCGGCAATAACTGTAGCTGAGTTTCTAGAGATACGTTATCAGAGAAAACTGCCGCGCATGACGCCGCAGTAATTAATGTGGTCACCATTTGCGGTCAGATACCGTTGTTAGTGGAATAACAGGTCGCTGCAATTTGCACTATGCTATTATCACCATTTTTGGTCACGGACGCGATTGCGTGCACCGCTAATCGGGTTTTGGCAAACTGCTAAATGAAACGGTACTTTTTTTGAAGTACATAAAGATAAATAAAGAGGTATGCAACTCTATTATGCATTCATTTTTTAAAATTAGATAAATATCAATAATACGACATAGGCCTCTTAAAAAGCAAGGATTTTGCCATATTTGACGCAACTAACGCTGTTGCTTCTTTCGTTTGTCTACATAAACTTGATCAGCATTTTTAACTAGCTAACAAGGGTCGGCAACACGCTAGTGATAACTTAGGTATTGTGTACGTGTAAGTAGGTATTTCTAAGCCACAGTAACGTTGTATACTCAAACTCTAATAATCAGATTAAATTTCGCTTTAAAGACCCAAAAAGAGGGAAGACATGCACTGACTTACAGAACCTATGCCTTAATTACAACTCTTATTTATTTTTTATTTTTTTTTTATACTTTTTTTTTATATATATTATAGCCTACCAAAGATACTCCACCCCGCCTGATGGTAAGCAGTCAGTGGAATCCAGAAGTGGCGGCCACTATACCAAAAGCCATCGTCTTAAACTGCTGGTATGGTGGCCTCCACTATGTCGGCTGGGAATGGGGTTAGGGGATGGGAATGAGGGAGGTAAGGAAAGAGGAAAGGGAAGGAAATCGGGCCTCCGGCGCTCTTACTCACCGAACGAAACGCAGTAGTACGGATACTACTACTCTTAAGTCGATCTTCTATGAGAGGGTAGTAGGTACTTCCCCGGACGATCCGGCCCATTCATGCTGAAATCAGGGTGGATCTACTACCGTACTAATCGTGAATTTTGGCTACATTTTTATAGTAAAAATGTAGCCAAAATTCACTTGCACTTAATAATATTTGTGAACCAGTCTAGAAAATGGGCATGTGATGTGAATCATGAAATATAAAAGTAGCAACTACACTTTAATATGTTATGAATTAAGACTTAGCTATTCAAAACTAAACAGTAAAACACTCTCATTATTCACACCGCAATGAAAACAAAATGATGACTGTAATATCGTTTGTTGTTAAAATTCCTCAACATGTTTCTTTTCACACAGATAATATGCAATTATGTTTGAGTCAACGTTGAGAAATGAATTATCTTCGTAGCTAGTGAATCTAGAATAAACGACAGGTCTCTGACTAACGTGTTCATCATCATTATACTAGCCGAAATACCACTGCTGGACATAGCCCTTCCCCAATCTTCGCCAGCTTGGCCGGTCGTGAACCGCCCTCGTGCACTAACGTGTTATATCAAAACTTAGTCATAACAATAGTCACGAATAAATTATTGCTTTAAGGATTATTATTGGTTTTATGAGTCATATTTTGTTAGGGTTGTACTAGAGCGGAACACTTCACCATTGCGATCTTATGTACTATGTTAACGCATCTACCCTTTACACGAAATGGTGTGTTCAAATGTGACAAGTCATTTGTAAATTTACTACCTTTACTAAAATCTGAATTTTATCTAAATTATAAGGATTTTTACAATCTGTTCTCAGGGGGCGTGCTCTCTTATACCTAATCGTGCATGGGGCCAGATATATAGATAAGGCGGCATACTAAGTAATCGGTACCTACCTATGGAATAAATTCGAAGAGGTCTGGCTCCAGTAGTGAACTGCGATCTGTTGATTGAGTTACGGTAGTACTTTTAGCTGATATGATGAGTAAGTACTTAGTTTCTTGCTGGTTTCAGCACGAATGAGCCGGATCGACTGAGCAAGTACTACCCTCTATAGAAGATCGACGTAAGTAGTAGTATCCATTCTGTTGCTTTTTGTTCGGTGAGTGAGAGTGCCGGAGGCCCAATTTCCCACTTTCCGTTCTCCTCACTTTTCTCTATCCCTTCACCTAACACCACTCCCTTCACGGTAGATAGCGGCTTCTCTATTCTTTATATTTTTGTATTAGAAATTTCTTTTGTTTTTTCTCTGTGTTAATGCTCTAGTAGTGCAAAAATAAAAATAACTTTCTTTTACTTTCGCTCAAGGTAAAGCCATTATTTAGCTCTAATTTTCACTACAGATTTATGCTAAAATAAATTCATTTGTTAAAAATTTAAATTAACTTTAGTTATGTATTAGAAAAATAAAAATTTAATTTACTAGATACTAGTAGGTAATTTACTAGATTTACTAAAACTACCTAAATTAAAAACTAACTAGCTGTTAAACTAATTATAAAATTACAACCAAGGTAATAAATTAAATGAGTTCTTATTTATAATTATGTATATTCATAAACGTATATAAATATAACCAAGTAAAGAAATCTTCATTTAAAAAACATAAAAACAAAAAAAAATTTAAAAGAGGTACCTATATCGAGATTTTTCTTCAAATTTCTTGCTCAAAATGGGCCAGCTTCAGGGATTTTACTTGTTTCTACAGAAGACCGCAGTATTGTAGTATTGTATTTACGGTAGTAGATCCACGCTGATTTCAGCATGAATGGGCCGGATGGTCCGGGGAAGCACTCCCCTTTCATAGAAGATCGACTTAAGAGTAGTAGTATCCGTACTACTGCGTTTCGTTCGGTGGGTGAGAGCGCCGGAGGCCCAATTTCCCCCCTTTCCTATTTCCTCACCTTCCTCATTCCCTTCCCCTAACTCCATTCGCCGGCGCCATAGTGGAGGCCACCATACCAGCAGTTTAAGACGATGACTTTTGGTATAGTGGCCGCCACTTCTGGATTCCACTGACAGCTTACCATCAGGCGGGTGGAGTCACTTTGGTAGGCTAATATAAAAAAAAAAAAAATTTAGTGACCAGAGAGCTTATTTCGATCTTTTTATTTTGAAAATACAAGTAACGCCATCTGTTATCACTAAAACGAATAGTATTCTTTAGAACTAGCTGCGCCTCACGGCGTCGCCCGCTTGTAAAATGAGGTTTGTCTCCCTCAGAAACCAGACCGATTTCCAGGAAAAAAAGTACACACCAAGATAAAATACATAACTAAAATTGTTTTGTTCTTAAAAAATAAAACACTGGCAGTTTCATAAATATGTATAAATACATTTTATTATTTTAATATAATGAAAAAAAATGTATAATACCTTGGAATGAAAGTGGTACTTTCCTATATCATACATTCAACATTTCAGTCAAAAGGACGTTTTGTCTATGGCTTCCCCAAACTGCATTGCGAGTGCGGCATTTCCATTTTGCATGTGTGTACATGAGTATTATTATTATATATAATATTATTGTATTATTTGCCATTAAGTGGCCCAAATGCATGTTTGATATTAAAGTTGTATAAAAAATGTCCCTACGCATTTGTAAACTTAAGAAACTAACCCCCAGTTTCTGAAAGGCTGATCAACGAAAAATTAACTAATCAACTGTTAAATCTCATATGAAGTACAAATTAGGTTGCTAAAATCATGAATAATTAGTTTTGATCTAATCAGTAACTAATTAGATCAAAATAAAGCTTTTAGAATGCTTTTAGGTACTTTACATGAGATTTAACAGGTGATTAGTAAATTTTTTGTTGATCAGCCTATCAGAAAATGGGGGTTAGTCTTGCAAAAAGGAAATACACTAGTAATTAAGTACAGTCACATAGGCCCAAATAACCTGACTGGTGACGTATGCCCCCTTCCACAATCTTGTTTATTTTTAATCAAATGTTTGATAATAACTTTCATTCTCTCTAATTTCTTCCGTAGCCGTCTCTTCCCTTGCCACATGAGGTTCAGTCTTTTCTTTCTGTTCTCAGCTATTATTTCTAGTCTTCTGACTTTGTATTTAAGTTTTATGACCTCTTCTGAGTCAGAAGGTTGGATATCTACGGGTTGTATTCTAGATATTGTTGGTTCTGGGTCTTGGCATGGCTGAAAAAAAGTTATGCTATAATATAATAATAACGTAAGAACATTTGATAAATATATGGCCAATTTAAGTATTTTAGTCTTGTATTATGTTAAATTTACTCACTACTACTTATTTCTGCAAGTGTACCACAATATGGACAACTGCAAAGAAGTATAACTAACCTAAGAGATTTTAGACAAACTTATTTCAAATAATATTATATTTTTTTCTACAGCAATGTGACAAGCAAGCATACTGCCCACTTAACAGTAACCTTGATATACATACAAGTAAACAGTAACTTTAATTACCTACTGTAGTCTACAGACATAGCTAAGTTTTTTAGTATTGCAGAAACTAAGCTTAGGAAACACTTCCAAACAGGTTGGCTGTATAATAATAATAATCTATATTTTAGCTCAAACATTTTTAACATACAATAATTGAGACAGCTGCATTAAGTTACTGAAGCACTTGTGTCGGAGCTACTTTGCTACTTCCCGTAAATTAGCATATATTATTATTAATTTGTTACCAAAATATATAAAAATATAATAATGTAATGCTAATTGAATACTTACAGATATATTGAGAGTGGGCACGGCATCTATGGACAGTCTTCTAAGCCCACTCTCTGTTAAATAAAAGTCTTGAGTTTTAAAATGTTCTGAACACACTGTGCTAGAGGTTGTAGAGGACCATTCCTCTTCTCTATTCACTGCTAACTCCCACTGCTTCCTCCTATCTTTATCTCGAGGAAATCTGCATATTACACAATATACAACATGATTTCGTTACAATAAATCACAATCACACTAGAAATCATCCATAAATCAGTATGTACAAACCTATGAAACGTAATACCATCTTTATTCTTTGATATTTTGGCCGATGTGTTTTTACAATTAGCTACTGCACAGCTGACCATATTAAAACATTATCAATTATTAATTTACGTGTAATTCAATTAATATAGCTAAAATTCAGCAATGTCCAATGTCCATGACTAAATAAAAAAATAAACAAATCCAGTTTTCCACAGATTTCTTTCAATCTGTCACTTTGACAGATAGCAAGACGTTTAGTATCATTGCTTTTTTTACTTTACATGACGACTTATTTTATCGATGAAACTGCTGCTGGCTGCACGCTCGAAAAAATATCACGTTCCGGAGTGCGAAATAAGTGATAGAGAGGCACGATTGGCCTTTTAAGCGTTCGGCTTGTGACGTAAACTCTTAATTGTATCATACAAAATCGTACAAAATATTGATAATTCAGTGATAAATAATTCAATTCAATTCATAAACTTATGCAAGTAACGTCAAATTATCGTCCGTAAACCGAATTTACAGACAGGAAACAGTTTGTTAGAATTATGAAAACTTTTAATATTTTTTTAAACAGTGACAGTCATTACACTAAAACGGTTTCACTTTGGTAGGCTAATAGTATAGAAAACAGGTACAACTTACGGGGCAAGCATAAGCGCCATCTAGTACAAATGAAAGAAAAGATCGAAATAAAAAATGTCGATGTTTTTGATCGAAAATTTATTCCTGTCCAATTTAAGTAGCAGGAATATGTACTATATTCCTGTTATCTAAATTGTTTATAAAAAAATGATACAAATTTATTATTGCAAAAGATTGGTAGGTATTTAACAACGTAAGTTAAGATATATAAGAGCAATCCTCATGGGTAGGTGCCTACTTAGGTACGAGTATACGACAACGTCGAAACTAAATGTATATTGCCGTGGATTTACAAAGTAATAACAGTAGGTAGTGTCTATCTTGTGCTTAGTTAGATCCTCATCTTCAACATAGCTATGTAATAGCAGTTTAGGAGCCTACCGCAGTCAGTAGCGGCTTTACCAGAAGGCTGTGAAGGCTGGAGCCTAGGACGGCAGATTTTAAGGGGCGGCAAATGTGTCCCAATTTTTTTTTTGTAGGTTTTAGCAACAGTTTGATGAGTTGATATACGAAAAACCCAAATTGAAGATGCACAGTCTCGAATCATCACTACATAATATAAAACAAAGTCGCTGCCCCCTGTCTGTCTCTTTGTTTGCTTAGATCTTTAAAACTACGCAACGGATTTTGATGCGGGTTTTTTTAAATAGACAGAGTGATTAAAAAGGAAGGTTTATAACATGCATAATATAGTAGAGAAACACTGGTAATTTATAGGTTTCTAATGTGATGTTGTAAATAAACACATTTTTTGCGCTTACATTGCAAACGCCGGCGCCGGCTGAACCCAACAAGATAGATCAAAATAATGTACTACAGTATTGTACACTTTAAAAAGGTCTACAAAAAAGTCCGCGAAGGTATATGCCTATCTCCTAGGAATAACCCACAATTACCTTTTTTATGGTTCCGTAACCCTTATAGTTTCGCCATGTCCGTCCGTCTATCTGTCTCTCTCTGTCTGTCTGTCTGTCCGCGGCCTAGCGCAGAAACTGTTGGTACTAGTAAGCTAAAAATTGGCATGGATACACATATAAATCACGCCGACAAAGTAGTACAGTAAAAAGTTAAAAATATTTTTTTAAGGTACCTCCCGTACACCTAAGATGGGGATGCTATTTTGTCTCGATTACCCCATCATAAAGGATGTCCTTGGATAGATTTTAAAAAATTATTGAGGGTATTTCAAATAATTTTACGGTTAAGGAATCCGTTTGCGAAATATTTAGCATAAAGATGCTCGTTTTTGTTAGAGTCAAGTGTCCACCCCTCCTAACACCGCAACCGTTATATTTGGAAATGTGTTTTTTTTTTAATAAGAGTTTATATCATAAATTTATAAGTAAAATTATCACGGCTAAGCAGGCTTTACAGGTTATTGAGTTATAATCAACTTATAAAATGTACTTCTAGATCAGTTCAGTAAGGATTTAGTTCCGATTGCAGTTGCACCAATAGACTGATGACATAATAATATATCGATTTTGTAGATTTTCTGAATCGCAGTGTTAAGATTTTCTTACGATGTATAAATACTCAAGCTCATTTTGAACATTTTTATTATTAAATCCGCCAAATTGTTATTACTTACTAATTGGTAAAATTAAAAAGTCGAAATGGCCCAGTGGATAAGGCACCCGCTTTGTTCGAACCCGGGCAAGTACCAATGTGATTTTTAAATCATTTATGTACTTTCTAAGTTTATCTTGGATATTTCTGACTGACTGTAAAGGAAAACAAAATTCACGGTAGTAGATCCACGCTGATTTCAGCATGAATGGGCCGGATGGACGGGGAAGTACTACCCTCTCATAGAAGATTGACGTAAGAATATTAGTTTTCATGCTAATGTGCTTCGCTCGGTGAGTGAGAGCACGGCAGCCCAAATACCCCCTCGGTCCTCTTCCGTTTTCCTTTTCCTTCCTCATCCCCTTCTCCGTGGTCGGCAACGGCTTGGTTGTGTTTCTAAACTTTATTACTTCTGCGATGCTTGGACAAAACAGCCATGTCAATAGGTTACGGATGCCATTTACCATTAGGTGGTGTTCAGATTTCAGATTTTTTACAGTTTTCAGTTTTTTCCTATAAATAACTAGGTACTTGTAGTATAAGACGGTATTACTTAAAAAAATTTATAGTTCTAGGTCAACGGAAAATACCCTACGAATTTTGATTCCTTTGAGAGTATCGAAATATACGTTTTTGCGGCATAAACTGTCGTATCTTTTTTTACGTTAGCTTAGGAGTTTGATTTTATCACAGCTTCAAGAGACTGTAGACCTGAGTATATCGTTATAATTTCAACTCGTACCTCCACGCGTTGCCAAGATATAAGGCCTTCACAGACAGACGGACAGACAACAAAGTGATCATTTAGGGGTTCCGTTTTTACTTTTGAGATATGGAACTCTAAAAAATGCTAGTAATTAATATAATTGGGTAGGTACGATAAGGTATCGAATTGCAGAGGTCAGTAAGAGCGGCAAAATTTAAATAGCCTACGGGCGACAAATCTGTAAAGCCACTGACCGCAGTCCACTGTTGGACTAACAGCATATTCTAATTGGACATCGCCTCTTCCATAGCGTGCCATCCCCTTCAGCCACATTGGCAACTGAGATTCGCAACCAGTTGTAAAAGAAGAAATAATGACGCAACTAGTTGCATAGCAAGTTTTTTTCCTTGGGTAGGTAGGTAGTTAAGTTTTTATTAGTAATTTGATACCAAGAATCAGTCAACTTTCCTAATCTTTAGAGACAATGTAATTTTGTAACTATCTCACTAATTAACCCAATCAATAAATATAATAAAATCCAGGTAAAATTGATGAATAAAAATGTTCATTTTTCAATGATTGGCGTGACATATTTTTCGATATCTTATTCAAACCGTAATTATAGTGCTGACGCTGCATCATTGACGCGGGTAATAGCTTCATTATTTTTTTAAAATGGGGTGCGTCGTCGTTTGTGTCGTCCCGCCCACATTTTAACCGGTAATAGAGACATTTAAATTATTGGTTTAGAGCGCAATGTATTTACACCGTATTTTTGAAATTACTAGTATAGTGTTAGACTAGAGATGCGATAGGATGCCTCCGTTATCGATATATTTCAAGAAAGTAATACTATCATACCTTTAATTTTTTTTTTCTTGTTTACAAAAATCTAATTTTTTTGTGGGTCTCAAATTACTAAAATTAATCTTGATAATTTTAATCTTTCGCATAAACCATTAAAACTTAAGCGTGGTATTGGTTTTAGGCAGTTTACTAGTTAGTGTACATTAGTGTGTAGTTTACTTTCTAGTTAGTTAGTCTAGTACTTGTACCCATATCGTTAGAGACACGATCACTTGTATGAAAAAAATATGCATTAGTTTTTAATATAAAATAATCTGTGTAGGTACATACAAAAATTAAATTACTTAGTAATAATACACAGTGTCATTAGGTATAATTAGGGCATTCGCAGATGCTATACAGGATAGCTATATTTACCTGTGTATAGTAATATCGTAAAAGCTTTTGCTGTAATGGTTTACAGTGAATTAGAATTTACTGTTGAAAGTTTAATTGCTATGTATAGTTTTCATGAGAGCGCAGAAGGTATTTTCTTTTTAACAGCCATTGGATTTTTAAAGATATTAGTTACTAAGACTATTGAAAACCTCATACCCCGGGCATTTTAATAGACTACTGATTTTCTTTGACTAAAAAATGTATGATAACGTGTATAAAATTGACTATACAATTTCAGTCTAACCGTAAACGATGTTTAGGCAGTGGTTTCCCCTTCCGAAGTATTGGTAGGGGTTAGGGGGTTAGCTCTATATATATAACGTGCACTTCCATTTTTCGACTACTTCAAAAACCTCTTCCATCAAATAAAAATGAATTCTCTTCGTAAAAAATTAGAAGACCCAGAACGTCCTTTCCTAGGACCAAACTACTGGGCTATGAAAAAAATGGGATTGATTTTACCAGAAAACAAATTGGGTAAAATACTTTATTTTTTACTACATCAATCAGTTACATTGTTCGTCTTAACGCAGTTTGTGGAACTGTATTTAATAAGATCGGATCTGGATCTTGTTATAACTAATCTGCGGATTTCTATGACGAGTGTCGTTTGTGTAGTAAAAGCAAATATGTTTATATTATGTCACTCAAAGTGGCTAGCAGTCCTAGATTACGTTACGGAATCTGATATATTCGAACGAAGAAGTCAACATCCAATTAAAAGAAATATTATAGAGGCATACACCAAATACTGTCGTCGTATAACATACTTTTACTGGACTCTGACCTTCATAACTGTTTTGACTGTGGTGCAGCCGCCTTACAGTAAATATCTCTTATCATTGACTTTGAGAGAAAATTTGCGTAATGGGACTGAAGACTTTCCTCATATATTTAGTTCTTGGGTGCCATTTGATAAACAACACCTACCAGGATGTTGGATTGCAGCTGTGGGGCACACAGTATTTTGTGCTTACGGTGGTGGTATTATGTCCGCGTTCGATACATGCATTGTAGTCGTGATGGTATTCTTCGGTGGAAAAATTGATCTCTTACGAGAGAGATGCAAGCTAATGTTTGGAAGTTTTGAAGTTGGAATCAATGACAGAGAATGCAAAGAAGTGATGAAACAACTACATGGGATACATGTTATGTTAATCAAGTAAGTCATGATTTATATTCTTTCAATTTATTACAAATGTTCTTGAATTAAAAAAAATATATTTTACCTAGTTTAGGATAATCATGCTGATGTATATGAGTGCTTTAGTGCGTAGTCTGTTCCAGAACAGATAGAGCCATCTCATTTCAATTCATGTAGACTAAGAGAATACTAAGAAACCAGACAGCTGCCAGCAGAGTTTCCTGATTATCATACACCTTCTAGTACTAAAAATCTTTGTTTTCCTTTTCGCTCTTTTGGTTGAGAACTATGTCCCGCAATGTATTATGATGTGTGTCATATACAAGGTCAGAAAATAGATTGCTCTCAATAGGTTCAGGTATTATCCTATATTTTCTAATTACTGCATCCCTTAGTCTAAATTATGTCATACAATCTTTAAACATTTTTAATGAATATTCTTATCACAGAGTCCCTAGCAAATCCATCGCCTCAATAGCAGTTTTCTATCGCTTTTAATATGAAGACAGTTCATTAGAGCTCTTTGAATCGATCCCATCCTCTTTCTTTTCTATCTAGAACAAAACACACTGGAATGATCCATTTATATTGAAGTCTAAATGATCTGGTTTCCTTTTAACTCTGATCCTGGGTATATAAAGCAGCCAGGGTATGAAAAACACTTAAATGCCATCGTAGTATCGGTTACCATATCAATTTTCTATGGTAGCAACTGAGTTGAGGTATTTTGTAAGCGTATAGTATATTATACATACTTAAAATATATTATGCGTAATAGACGTGTACTGAGACCGTGATATGGAATTACCAACAACTCATAGAAGACGACAGTCAGAGAACTGTTTTCGATGTAGGTACTTTATATAAACACATTTCAGTCTGTGAGTAGCGATTACCTTGAAGAATTGCTGTATTGCTTGCGTTTCAGTACATATTTGAAAACTATGTACCTAATCAGGGTCTAGAAAATTAGCGTTTAGACGTTATTAAAGGTGCTTTTTACCTGGTAAACCAACTTATCGTCATCATTTTACTTAAATAAATCACATACTCAGTACCTACTGATAGTCTCACGTATTACACATCGTCAAACATGGCTATAGTACATTCTGCTGATCTTAAGTCTTTATGAATGGAATTAATAGATATCAAGTGCAGTTTAAACACGAAGTAGTTACATATGATCTTGGTAACAATTTATACATAACATAATACTACCACAACAACTACACAATGCTATCTAGACTATGTCTCTGCTCTGAAAAAATAAATGAGTAAAACCGTAACACCAATAGAATTCTTTTTAAAAAAGAAGTACATAGGTACTCAATGTTTAGCTATTTGTATTTTAAAGAAAGTAAGAATTACGTTTCATTAATTTCGTTACCTAACAACCAGCTTGCCTATGCGCTATATTTTAGTGTTTTCAGTTTTAGATAATTTATCACAACATAACTATATTTATGAAACGGGTCTACTCGTGTTAGAAAATTATTATAAGGTGCCATACTTCTTTACCCGACGTTTCGGTCAAATTACACCAACCATAGTCACGGGCTGACTGATAGCCGATATAGCCAGGCCTTCTTCGCCTTGAAGCTCGGGATTCGGCAACTACCCTCACTTTGTCTTTTGTTACACTGTTTTGTAAAAAGCCAGTACTACGACACACAACACTCACGACGTCTTCACTTTGGCCCACTTTGTCATAACTGTGACACCTGCTGATTACTGGATTCCAAGATGGAGATAAGAGGTATCCGTCTTCACTTGTGTGGAAAGCACTTGCGGCTTATGAAGCTAGTGCTTGCCACTGATCGGCATTACTACTCCAAGATAGCTTGTGAAGCGGTTGAAATTAAAAAGTACCAAAATTTTAACTGATTTTTATATAGGTAGATATTATATTATCTATTTCAAATTATAATATCTAACATAAACTTTGTTTTGATAACTAGGATGTTGCAACTGTTCTTAAGCGGATGCTTATTACGAGTATCTTTGGCAGCAGCATCATGTCATCATGTGTCTAGACAGTGGGAACCTCTTTTGTTGCATCATGTATTTTAGTTTCAATAGTAATTTTGACACATATTATAACGACTCCGGGGGACTCAACGGCAAACTAAACAATAAAATAATGATTTTAAAGACGTAGAAACGCTAACTCAGATTCATATCCGACGAACAGTAGAAATATGACTCCCAGATCTATTCTTTACTTGTTTTAACTTTTTGCGTCTGTGTTTGTTTGTCTTAATAATAAAATATAATAATATTACAGCTACTAATAAAGCATCTGTTATAGATTATGTTATGAGTTCTAGAATGCAGATAAACATACAGATATACTTTTTGTAAATAGATACATTCCCAGACCAATGCCATGCAAATAGTTGATATAAGTAATATACCCCTATTCCATATATTCTTACTGATATATCCCCACTGGCAGGAGGTATACCTATATGTAAAAATATTACTTTCTTTTCGTCATAATGCACAGTCTGACTTGGTGCAACTCTTCTCAAAAATAGAATAGAAAACTCTTTGCTGTAGGTAACAGGACTGGCCTGTTGGTCTAGTGGTTAGTGACCCTGACTGCTAAGCCGGAGGTTGTGGGTTCGATTCCCACCTAGGACAAACCTTTGTGTGATGAGCATGATTGTTTGTTCTGTGTCTGGGTGTAATTTATCTATAATATGTATGTAATTACAAAAAAAAAATGTATATAAGTAGTATATCAGTTGTTTAGTACCCATAACACAAGCAAATATAATTGCTTAATTTGGGGCTAGATGGCGCTGTGTGAATGTGGTAGAATATTATTATTATTATTATTAACATACACCAAAATTATTATTAGTAGTTGTTGCCAAGTTTGTTTGTCGTGAATCCACTTGCAGTTGTTTTTCTATAACTACGATATTTCCTACAACAATCGATATGTATATTAAGCAAACTTAAATTAATAATATCTCCTGTGAGAAACCGTTTCACGTGAGATATAATTATAATAAAAATTATTTCGAACTAGTTATAACATTCTTTTTTTTTTTTTTTTTTTTTTTATATTGTAGCCTACCAAAGTGACTCCACCCCGCCTGATGGTAAGCAGTCAGTGGAATCCAGAAGTGGTGGCCACTATACCAATAGCCTTATATATAATCTTGTTTATTATATATATATAATCTTGTTTGAGAACTCAGAACCTGATTTCACATTGGTACCTATTTCTGTATAGCACAATATTTGATAGAGTCTTTATATAGCATCAGTTAAGAATCAGTCACATTAGCCTAATTTAATTTCAGGAATTATTATATTTTGAAACACGTACCTAATTATACCTACCTTTCTTGAAGAAGACATTCCTTTCGTAAGCTCAAGCATGACTTATGTACATTGAACGTAATAATATTTATTTAATTAACTTATAAAAACTTCAACAGTATACAATAAAAAACACCAACTTCATATGCTTATTTATAGAACACGGAAATAAGCAAATTGTTTAAAATTTTTATCGATAAACGCATCTCTCGCGCTCAAACACTACGACGCAAAGACCAACACGATTCAGCCAGACTGCCCAAAAAACAAAACAATAATTATAGGTAGTGTAATGTCTATCGAATAATTTTTGTAATAATAATTGTATGATTGTATGTTTCAGGTATTCCCAGTTATTTAATTCTCTGCTTTCACCTGTCATGTTTTTCTACGTCGTTGTATCTTCCTTGATGCTTTGTGCAAGCGCCTATCAACTTACAGTATGTATTTTTATAGAAAATTCTATTATTATTTAATAATGTTATACTAATCTAACATTAATTAATAAGTATTATTTATGTGAATTATGTGAATATTTTGATAATATTCACATAAGGTTGTACCGCAGTAGGGAACAAGCCGTGTTTCCGTAGCTAGTGTTTCCGTTCTTATGAAATACGTTTGCACATATTATGTCATGAGGTCTAGCGTTCAAGGTGATCGATACTCAGCATTATGATTTCGATTTCATTAAGTACCGCCAGAGACACATTTTTGTGTTATCATTGAGTATGTTAGTTCTATGTTTTATACATAACATAAATTCCCTAATGCAATAGTTCTCTTCGACAAATAAAAACTCAAGTAACGTTGTTAAATCTAAGGTATACATTTCTACAAGATGTTTATACTATTAAGTTTAAATACCTACCTATCTATGCTTAAACCTATTGAATATATTTTTTCAGTCAGCCGCAAACGCAACAGAAACGCTTGTTATGGCCGAATTCCTTATATTTGGAATAGCGCAATTATTTGTGTTCTGCTGGCATAGCAATGACGTGCTAATTAAGGTAAATGCTCTATGTAAGCTAATCTATCGTTTATGCGTTACAATAATAATATTATTATGAAAGCAACAATCCACTCAAGTAAATTTGTAGATTTTGCTTTATGGTCTGTGCATGAAATTTATTCGTTATCCCTCCTGGTCCAGTAGGGTGATTTCCCTTTTTTTTGGTTCGAGCCTTATTCCGTTCTTCTTTACGATCGAGAGCAGCTTAGCTGTGTCTTCGCAGCTTTGTTTCTAAAGATCACACCGTAAGTGATCTAAATATTATTTAAACTTTTGCAGAATGAGAACTTGACATCGGGCCTGTACCACAGCGAGTGGTGGTTGGCTAACCCTCGTCAAAGAAGAGACGTAGTGATTCTGTATGGACAACTGCGGATAAAGAATATATTCACTGCAGGACCTTTTGTCGATCTAAATCTTTCTACTTTTGTATCTGTAAGTTTATCATACTTATTTTATTTTGGCTATAAAAAATTCTCAACAATCGGACACAAAATTTTGTTTTCATGCCAATTTCAGTCACAGTATTATTATGCACCTACTTAGTCATAATATGACTGTGGACAGGTGCTGATGAATTAAGCCCTTAAAAATATAAAAACCGGTCTATTGCGAGTCGGACTCGCGCACCGATGGTTCCGTACAAACTTGTAGTCAATATAAATAACATTAACGGCTCTATACCTATATTTTGTTTACGTAGACATAGAACTTTGATTTCACAGCTTCTTATTGCAGTCAATGAGTAGGTATTCGATATAAATTTCAGCTTGATACTTACTGAGAAAAAGGTCTTGAGAGACAGACAGACGGTCAACAAAGTAATCCTTAAAAGGGTTCTGTTTTGGATTTTGAGAAGGTATGAAACCCTAAAAATGAGGACATTAATAACGTTTTGCTTTTTCTGTTCCAGATACTAAAAGGAGCCTACAGTTATTACACCTTGCTGAGGAAATAATTAATGTATTTTATGAAATAAATTATCATCTATTTGCATTATGATTGACACCAATGCAATTTCTTGAATAAAAACAGTTTTCTTAGTAGTGTTAAATACAATGTAGTAAAATAAATAAACTATGTTAGATTATGATGCATTTTTATTGAATTGCAGTCTATTCTAGACAGGAAGATCGTTAATAGAACTGTCACATCGAGTAACGTGGGTTCGATTCCCACCCTGACCAAAATATTACAGTATTACTACCACCTTAACGCCATCTAGCGATAAGCTTAGTATATTTTTGGCACTTTAATTGTACATGAATCACATTGTTCTGTGACATGAATCATGATTTGCATGACAGATTAAAATTTGTTATCGCCTTGCAGTTGTTCTCAATAAACCTCATAAATTATTAATTAAAGAGGTGATATTAAATAACCCAAATTTTATTATACAAGTAAGTGCCATCTAGCGTAGTACCAAAATAACATCTAAATAGCACTTCAGTAAACAGGTCTAACTGTACACCTCTAAACTTATTGGATTAAATAAAAATATGAATAAAATACTATACCTACATAGGTGCTTAATTAAAATACTGATTATGCACGATTATGCACAGATATGTAAATAACTCAATGGTAATTGATTATTGATTAAAAATTGCAAAGAACTATGTTTTAATACGGTTTTATAAAAACCGGCACAGACTAAGAAAACCGTTTTACCTTTTTCTAATGGTAGGCTCAACCTGCCTGGGAAATTAAAAAAAAAACAAAGGCTGTCTTTCTCTTTCACGGAATCTCTTTCTTTTGATTTATTTCTTTACATTTTCGAGCTTTGAGTTAGTACATTTATGTAGGAGCTTAGTTAAAATAAACATACATTATTATAAATAAAACTAGTATTGAGTGATCAAGTACAGCTAGAAATAAATATAACACAAATGGACGCGGCTAGAGTTCATTAAACTTGTATGTCGGGCAGGCCTTTGGGAAATGTCACTATTAGATTGGATTTTATTGTGAATGTTTTGTGATTCTACCGTGATTATCTAGTGGTCTCGGTGGTAATAGGCGTGTTGTGATGGAAAATCAGAACTCTCAAGATCGGGTGGCGCCGGTACAATATGGGAGAGGCTCGAGAGCTTTTCGCCAGTTTAAAAATCCACCTCAACCTCACATGTGTATACAAGATACAATAAAAGAAACAACGGAGAAGTTATACATTAATGTGTTGGGATGGCAAAAAATAGCAAATCCTAAGCAATTTTCGGATCCTATACCTTTATACGGAGGCATGCAGGTAAATGGCCTACTTACCTATTTTCAATTATTATTCATTATTTCACCTCGTTAACTGTGTAACACGAATTTCCCGCTTTAATTTCTTAATGAAATTTGGTAAGAGATTAATAAAAACATAATACAAAGCTCAATTGGAGTGTAAATTCTACTTACACTCCGATTGAGTATGATTAAGACCTGTATCATATTTGTAGTTGATTCGCAGAAATAAAACCTTCACAGATGTGGTTATCAGATTTGGTTACACAATTGATATTTATTATTTAATTCTGCTGAGTTTAGGGCATTTGAATGACAAAATAGGCTGAGTTTATTTGTTCAAACACCTAGCACACTAACTTGATAAGAGTGTGCTATGTGCAGTTCAAAAGCTAGATCATTGCTTAAATTTTGAAGTTCCCTTAAAAGTTGAAGATATACTCCTGATTGAGATCATTTTATTTATTAGTAAATTGAAAAACTGTTAATTTATTATTCATTAATAGTTATTACACTATTTTTATCAGGCTGCTAAGGTGAAGAGTGATTAAGATATATTTTAAAGTCAAAATTAAAGGATAGGAATCAACTGTTTCAAAATCTCACAAACTTGAACAAGCTTCGGAGAATTTGCAAAAACTATTTACACCACTGCTAGGCAAAGGTCCTATGCATTTTTAAAGGTTTCTGTTTAGTGCCTTATCCCTCAAGTCCAGATCATCATGCCAGCATATCCTAGAACTGCCTCTTCCACAATGTTAGTCCACAGTCATCATGACTTATTTCTCAAACACAATCTTTATTAGTTAATAACAAATTAGTTATATATTACTAGATGTTGCCCGCAGCTCTACCCGCATGAATGTTGATTATATCTCTGTTTATATTAAGTATTTTCCATACAAACTTTCATCCCCTATTTCAACCCTTTTAAGCCATTTTTTCGCAATAAAAGATAACCTATGTTGTTCTCTAAAATTCATCAAAATCGGTTCTGTGGTTTAGGTGAGAAAGCGTTACAGACAGACAGACAGAGTTACTTTTGCATTTATAATATTAGTATGGATATACTTTCCAACAGTAAATAAAATGATCAGCTGAAAAAAAAACTAATTATGCCCTTATACCTAAGGTTTTGTTTTTTTTAATATCAGTATTAGTACTTTTTGTATTAGCCTATCAAAGTTACTCCACTCTACCAGATGGTAAGCGGCCAGTAAGAATCAGGAGTCACCATGAACAAATCCTGACACTAGGTTGATCACTCACATACACTGACACACACTCAATATTTGATTATTTTTAGTGGACACCGTTCTAAAACTACAATACAATAAAAGAAGCCCTGTCAGTTTGGCATGGTGGCCTCTAATATTGTGGAAATATATTCATTGTATTTTTTATTTGCACTTTTATGTAAATGTTACACTGTTATATTTTGTGTAAAAAAAAAATTTCCTTGAAACATTTTATTCTTATTTGCCTTATAAACATGTTCCAGGTGCCTCAAGGGTGTGGTCCGAATAGTAACAAACCTCCAATGTTGGTGTTTGCAGTGATGGTTAACCCAGACATACTTAAAGCTAATGGAAAAAATGCTAATAGCGCTACAGTAAGCATTATTTTAAAACTATTTGTATCTTTTTGACTGTCTAGCAATTAGGACACTTGTGGACACTAGTAACTACATTTTATTGAGTGTTGTGGGTTTGATGCCTATTCAAGACCTATTTGTGTGAGCCTTGAATATGGGGTGTACTTAATAGTCATGCCTCATATCATTAGCCAAATGGTGAAATAGACCTCCCATAAATCTACACCTCAACAAATCGCAAATCACCTTTATACATTTCCAAAGTCCTATTCTTCTCTTATGAGAAAATATAACAATGGAGTTTATACATTTCTAAAAGGTCTAAAACACTATTATTAAGTAACGGTCTATTCAACTTTGATCACCTGGGTGTTCATAGGCGACTCTTTAGTGTCCTTTGATCACTCGCAAATATAATGAACACCCAGGTGATTATATTTGCGAGCAAAGGACTCTAAAGAGTCGCCTATAAACACCAAGGTGATCACAATGGAATAGACCCTAATTTGCACCTATATCAACTAGCACATCAAAATATGAAGCAACTATTAATAGATTACACAAATATTTTCACACTTGTTTACATATGCCATAGTACTATGTACTATCAATGACAATGATAAATTAGTGTGTAAAAATATTCCCTACATGTTGTTTAGTGGTTTAATATCTAATGTTATCTAAGTGTGGTAGTAATAGGTAGTAGTACATTTAGTACATTGACATATTTTCGGGACAGAAAATGCCTATGTCATGTCCGTTTCTAGCACTGAATCTATCTACATAAAAATTTTCATCGAAATCGGTTCAGGCGTTTAGGCATTGATAGTTGATACTCGCATTTATAATAATAGGGTTTGGTATGTATATTATAAAGTTCAGGATATATAATTTCGAATTTAAGCCTATAATATCAGGTTTCTTTTTGTCAGGTGAATGATGTCCAATGCTGGACCAAAACTGACTACAAGGAAGGCCACAATGAACCTGGACTTTGCAAGTGCTTTAACAATAGTAATACATACAAAGAATTCCTTTAATTTAGCTATTTATTTATCAATTTCAGGATAGGGAGGCCCTTGTCAGCTTACTTTGTGACTTCGTAGAAGCAATGAACCCCGGTTTATTTCTAACAAGAAACCCGGTTATTCTTAAAGATAGAGACTTAGCTGGGGAGCTAAAGGATGTGTGGCTTGCGGTTCAAAATAAACGGGAAAGAGAGAAGGGGTTGAATCAAGATGTTATGTATAAGGTAAGGACTTTATTTATGACTTGGATGAATGATCTACTTGCTTTTTTGTATATTGGAACTTAATTATACCGAAAACTATTAAATAAGCACTGTAAAGTTATTAGAATAACCAGGAACTTAAAGCACAGAGAAAATTAGCCTCTACTTCGAAGAACCACACAAAATTATCTCTGAGTCATTGGTTGCAAAGGATGCAATAGTTACTACAAATTATGCAGAACTTATAAACTGCCCTAGCACTTCAAAGTACCTAACAAATATATATATATCATCGAGTACTTCTACATACTACATTTCTCTTTAAACGTCTGTAGTGTTGACTTTCTTGCTATGGTGCTTATAGATTATATTTCTAGGTTTATGATATTGATGGCATTGGCGAAGAAAATATCAATGAAGATGAAAATTGCTCAAAGAACAAACATAGATCAAATGATAGTGATCCCACAGACAAGAAAGCTGTTAAATCTTCCAAACAAATACTAATGAATGCCGGTCAAAAGTCAGAGTTTGATTCAGGCATGAACAACTGTCAAATTAATCAAAATGATAACAAAATAGTAACACCAGATACGACATATTGTACTCCTGTCTGCGGGCAAATAGTATCAACGAGAGAAAATCATAACCAAATCAATGATATTCAACAAAAGTTCGCGTCAAACGAAAATAAGCCCTCAAGCTCATTTAGAAAAGATTGGAATCCAATGCACGGGAAAACAACAGAAGGATGGGATGAATTTTCTAAACGCAACATATCCTCAATAAAAAACGAAGAAAGAAAGAAAAAGTGTTCCAAAGTTAAAGTTAACGGTAAAAACTCTCACTACGATTTCTTTCCATATTTTGACAATAAAACAACAGATGAAACATCATCAGATAGTACGAACAAAGAACAAGATTTGAACGATGAAAATTCTAAAATAATTATAGACCCAATGCAGAAATTAGTTCTGCATTCGACTGATAACAATATATGTGATAACACAAGTGCTCTCAACACAATAAGCTCATAAAATAAGCTTTTACAAACGTTTTGTAAGTTAACGTTGAACATTGTAACGCTTGTAACGTTTAATTGAATATGTTGGTTAAGCAATCTAGATGGGCAATATTATTGTTTTTTTAATTATTGTGATGCATGCCTTGTTTGATAGTTTTGCGATTTATTTTATAGTGTTTTAGAACTACAATGTCTTGTACGGAATCCGCAAGTAATAACATAAAAAGTAATTATACCTAAGATATACTATTGCATAGAAACGAGTGCATGTTTGTCTTGTATTTCTGATTTTGAGTGGTTGATTGACTGTGTTTTGTCTCTATACAACTAAATACGAACAAATAAATACCGAGCGCATTCCATTCTGTTTTATATATTTGTGTATATGTACAATATTTAATCCAAAATTGTTTAAAATGCCGATTTTATGCAATGGATCGTTGAGCGCTGAACCGCTGTCAACAACAGACAGCGCTGAACAATCAATTACATAAAATAGAATTTCAAAATAATTAGGAGGATTAAAGATTGTATAATTAAAGAAAGGCTCTATAAGAGTATATTTTCATATAAACTAGATTACTAATACGGACTGAATTTTTTTTATATGAACAACATTTTTCTTTTTGACACTTTAAATGTAGTGCTTATTTATTTTAATATGTTAGTATGGAGACACAAAACATGATCATATCTCTTGAAGAACACGACAATACATGTGTACATGCTTGTGTGTGAGCGATGTTTTATATACGGTTGTGTGTTTATGGTATGTTGTTTGAACTAGTGGTAATACCACGAGCATTGGTGGTTCAAATTAGGTCAGAAATATATTATTATTTGTTAAATTTGCGACATTTCAATTTCCGATGCAATGAAATTAATACACAAAAATTGATTTAGTAATAATTTAAGGGATCCATAAATCTTTTTTTTTTTATTCCTTTATTCCATAAGTCTTTATTTTTTTGGTCGTCATTTCAATAAAAGTAGTTTAATCACTAAGAGAAGAACAGAAAAATTTGCTAAAACCTTAGAGTTTCTCAGAGGTTACTAGTGGAAAAGAAACAGCATGTTTTTCAATGTAATGGAAAAACAAATATAAAATTATCGAACAAAATGTACACCCAGACTTAGCCATAAACCATATAACATGACCTAATTTTAACCACCAATATAATAATATTAATAATTTTTATATACTGCTATATTTTCATTGTTGCCAATTTACTATATTTAAATCCTGAGCTTGTTACACGTACTTTAACGAAGGAATAATGTAAATAAGGGAGATCAAATGTGTTCCCAATGCCAACTAGTTGTTGATTTGTGAGAGTTGAGAGTGAGTGACGCTAGGTGGCGCTAGTGGGACGTGAGACCGAACCGAATGTTGTTAGAAAAAAATCAACAAACAGTAAATTTAGGATGTGATATGTTTTTATTTGGTGTCATTGCCATCATATTTAATCGCACAACTCGATTTGGCAGCAAAGTTTACTTTCTTACGCTTACATTTACGCGTGAGAAATGACCGCTGGATGAATGTAAGCTCTGAAATGATCTTGCCTAATGATTGTGATGACTCTCAAATACTATGACATGTCTTTCTTCAAATAAGGTTTAAATAAGCAATACCTGCATATATGGGGATAATAATAGCTTACTATATGCCTATTCGCAATGGGTCATAAAGTCAAGAGTATTCTTTAGCAAATGTATACTCTATGCTTGTCAGAATAAGGTCAAAATAATCGAACAGTAGTATCCCTTCTTTTGAATGTCGATACAAACTTTCTAACAAAATAATCGGTTCATCTGTTTATAAAAATCTCACGCCTCATTAGACCATTATAGTATTTGTAAAGTATTCATAGAATAGTTGAAATCTCAGAGTGCAGTGCGAATGTAACGGTTCATCTAAATATATGCCAAAAGTTTATGATAATGTTGAACAATGTTAACAAGGTTGTAGATTCAAGGGCAAATACCGGACTTTTTAAACTTTTAAACACAAGTTTGTCCAAAATAAACTGAAAAGAAATCCATTTTTTCCTCCCACAATCAATACGAACCTAATGCAACCTCATGTTAAAATCCATTAAGCCATTTAACCCTCAGTTTCTGATCAACAACACATAAACTAATCGCCTGTTAAATCTCATGTGAAGTACCAATTGGGTTGCTAAAAGCATGGATAATTAGCTTAATTTGATCTAATGAGTTACTAATTAGATCAAATGAAACTAATTATCCATACTTTTACCCAAAAGCATGCTGAAGTACTTACCTACATCACATGAGATTTACCAGGTGATTTTGTTAATTTTTCGTTGATCAGCCTTTCAGAAACTTACACTCTTACTAATAAACGTAAAATAACTTCAGACTAACTATTGTGTACTGCACTGAATAGTTAAATCATTGCTACTTTTGTTTATAAATGAAGCTATTAGTTTTGGCTGTTATTTAGAGTGAACCATATATCTTATTCTCTAAAAATTTATATTTGAAATTGCTCATTGTAAAGAATCGTTATCACTCTCCAGTGACCAATTACGTGTGAATATGTATTATTTAAATATTTTATTTTGCCAATGATCTCAGATTAATTAAAACCTACTAATTTGATGCCCTCGGGCTTTACCAAACACTGCCAAATAATGCTTCACCTTCACTTATATGATGGACATCTGTACAAGTTTAGTGTCGATCTTAAATATACGTAAAGCTAAACGAACACATATATGGGCTTTGACCGTTTGCTATAATCTGTTGGCACCACAAGTGTCATGTAAATAAATGATAATTTTAGCCGAATACAACACTACCACTACACTACGTAGGTAGTGTTGTTCTCATTGTGTTTGTCTATTTACATCGAGTGGATTGAGGATAGTTATATAATTATACTTACACAGTCGAGTTTCTATATAAACCAATAGGTATCTGTTTAATATTAAAAGTAGTCCACCGCTTATGTGGCGCCATCTATAGTTTAGCTTTACGTATTTTAAAACGATGTCTTATTGTACTTACTTTTAATAGACCCTATACACAATGTTTTTAATATTAAATACTTACTAAAAACAATTATGGCAAGTAAAAGTAGATTTTATATGGTTGGTTAGTCATACACACAACCCAGTCGGTAAGTATATAATAAGTCATAAACCCTTGTGCAATTTCTTGGTTCTTATTATTTATAGTTTTATTTTTAGTAGTTTTACTTTTACTAGTTGACCAGAGGTAGAGATCTCAATTAGATCGAACACGCAATTTTAGATCTTGGTTTATCCCGCTACGCCTCAATTTTCGATAAGCTTTACACAAATAATTTTATCCCAACATTTATTAAACTGCTTAACATTGGTTGTTACTTATAGAGGAAACAAAAACTAACAATTTTTCGTGATTGCATTATGTGCGCTAAAAATAAAACATGTCCAACAATACTAATGTCTAAGGTAACTTGTACTTTTTACAAACTTCATGTTTATCAAAACAGAAAATATTTGTATACGTCAATATTGTGCAGTTTAATAAATATACTTGTTGTAAATACTTTTGATAAATATCGAAGTTTAATGAACTCTGGAAATCACAAATTGTTTGTAACATAACTTCGACTCACCCCCAGTTTCTGAAAGGCTGATCAACGAAAAATTAACTAATCAACTGTTAAATCTCATGTGAAGTACCTAAAAACTCTTTTAATTTGATCTAATTCGTTATTAACTAGATGAAATTAAACTAATTATTCATGTTTTTAGCAACCCAAATGGTACTTCACATGAGATTTAACAGTTGATTTGTTAATTTTCCGTTGGTTAGCCTTTCAGAAACTGGGGGTCAATGTTTGAAACCCTTCAGATCAATATTGCATTTATTAATAAATATATTTTCTTGTATATTTTTCTATGTGCTACTTTTACATTTAGTTTATAAAAGTATTACTTTTTAACATTATATTGTTAGTTTTAAATAGGTACAATAATTGTAGTATTGTATGCTCCCTAGGCGCATATGTTCTACATTCAATATGTTCCTTTGATATAAATTATATTAATTTGTATTATAATCATTATTATAATTAGTTATACAATATTTTGTTATGTTAATATTATTTTAGTAATTTAAAGTGAGTTTTTCTTGTAGCCCGAGTTCTATTATTATTACTTTTACATGTGTGACCTATCTTTTTTCCTATACTCCTCTTTACTTGCTCTGAAAGCAGATAACTAGTAAAATCTTTAATAGATTTGATTGTGTATAACTCAAGTATTGGAACCAGCGAACAACATTTACGGGACTCTGTGAAATTCACTTTATTTTACGTATTTGATTGTAATTTGTAATTGGTTGTAAATGCTGATATATATCCAAATTTAATGTTTTAAAATAGTCATGATTTTAGTATGAAATAGATGTATTTTTTGATTTTATAAAAATAAAACTGTATGTAAGTTTATGAACATTATACCTACCTAATATAATGGAAATAAAATACAGATCTCTTGTTTACAGTATTTAAAATTACATGTCATTTACAAGACTGGTTAAAGTTGTTTCTTTTCTCACTTAATATTATGTTTTGTGAATAATGCATTAAGAAATGCAACTAAGAGATGAAGAAAAATACCTGTATATAAAACTACAAACTAACTACTTATCAGAGCAGTATGATTTTAGTTATCGGAAAATGTCATGCTCTCTGGCAGAACCATCAATTTTTGATATTCAGCTACTAAAAATTGATTTTGATTGATTTGATTAAGGGCACGTGTGCGTTCGCGCAGCGGAATGTTGTTGAATTTAAAGATTTTAATTATGCAGATATTTAGTGTATGACGTCGTATAATTGTGTATGGTAAAAAAAAATTGTGCACGCAGCCATTGTGGCGAAATTCACCAAAAACTGATTCCGCTGGGCGAACGTTGTCCTAGAGGATCTTTTTTAATCCATAGACTTTAGAAGAAAAGAGATGTGTTCAAAAATTAGTGTGTATTTGTGTGTAATTGTGATGTATGAATAAAATTAGTGCATGCATAAACTTCGGAGAAATTCAAGTTTCCGCTACGCGAACGTTTGGCCATTAGCTAGTTTTCATATAAAGCGCTTACATAGAGAGCTTAAGAACGACGAGGTACACAATTATCTCGGAATACCCCACTGTTGCGACAGTGATTGAACACTACAAGAAATGACATAAAGAGCGATTAAAGCAATCTCCCAACCCACTCATTGCTGAGATGCTAAACTCAACAACCGTGGTCAGAAGACTGAAAAGAGACCACATACTTTAATTGGGACGGAGCGGCGATGGTCGCTCCTCTATAACGTTACTGTTACCCTGTAAAAACTTCGGCGTTTCCTCGTTGCTTATGGTCTGCCGACCGAACGCAAATGGCAATCAAAAATCAAAAATAAAAAGTAGTAGCTACTAAAATATACACATTATCTAAATTGTATCCTGTAATTTTTATTTAGTATAGTAAAAGTAGTTCTGCAGGGGAGCATGACGCCACAGAAGAGTTCAGCCAGACTCACAAAACACTATTTGAGAATTACACAACCATTTCAGGTGGTAAATGAACGACATTTAAATGCCATTTCTGGTAGACCAAACTTCCTATATTAGCAAAACAACAAGCAACAAAAAGTTGAAATGAAAAACATTTTACAAAATTAGTATTTATTAATTACTAAATTAACTAAGTAGCAAAGAAAAACAAATCCAAACATTTGTAACAATTTTATTATAATCTTCATACACCTTACATAATTTTCATTTTAAATATACTTAATAGTTTGAAAATTGAGAAGTAAAGAAAGAACATTTTTAAATAAAAGAACATATTTGACAAAATAGTAAAGAAAACTAAAAATAATAAGTACTTATGTATCATATATTTTTATTGTAGATGAGTATAATATTAATAACTGATTTGTCTTACATTCAAAAATAAATTAAAGGACAGATCAATTTATCTTTTATGCTATAAAATACACTCCCATAATTTTAACTCTCCAACATACAATCAAAAATACACAAACCCTTTCACAGATGTGGCTAAGACACAATAATATTTATACATTAATCAGAAGTGGTCATAATAATAGGCTCTATAATACAAACTATTTTAACAAAAGGCACCTCAAAATCTAGAACCTAGTACAACTTGCATGATTGTATAGTCAATGTAGGTAAATTTACAAGGGTAAATGGAAACACTTCCAATAACTTTGTTAATTTATTGAAAACAAAACACTATTAAAACTGTTAAGACATCTGACACTGACCACTTTAAAATGGAGGTCTATGAATTACTAAGAATAATTTCAAGAGTTAAAATTACAAAGTTATTGCTACCCCCGTTTACATTAACCCACATTGACTCACCTACCTAAAGATAGATCAGTATTCTTGTGAAGAACTATTAGTGTTATTGACTTTAGTAGTTTTTTTAGGCAACAACTGGTGTTCAATGTGTGGTATCACACCACCCTGTGATATAACAATACCATCTAACATCTTTTTAAGCTCTTCGTCGTTGCGGACAGCCAGCAAGATGTGGCGTGGGGTTATTCTGCAATATAAACAAAAGTTTATAAGAAAAAAACATCTCACAAAGCCACCATAATGAAGGCCACCATACCAGTAGTTTCAGATGATGGCTTTTGGAATGGTGGCCACCACTTCTGGATTCCACTAATTGCCTACCAACAGGCAGGGTGGAGCCACGTTAGGTAGGGTTGCACAATTACATTTAAATATAGGTATATATTATATTTATATATTATGAAGAAATTACTGTTTACACTTTTATCTCCAACTCGAGGGTAGAAAAACAAACAGATACAAATTACATGTATACTGATACCTAACAGTTATTGGCCCATGTGAAAACTGAACCTTTGATAGCAGCTTGACTTCATTTTGCCCGATTCTTACTAGTAAATGCAGCTTTTCCCACCCCATATAACCTGTTGTGTTCTTAGGAGAAGATCTGCACGCGACACAATATTATTTCTATTGTGTCTGATATTACAGCATACTTTACCTATATCTCTGGTTGTCTTCTGCAGCTTTTGCAGCAAGTTCTAATATCTCCGCAGACAAATATTCAAGCACTGCAGTTAAGTACACTGCAGCCCCTTCACCCACGCGAGGCGCGTAGTTACCGTGCTTCAGAATCCTGTGTACCCTGCCTACAGGCAGCTGTAGTCCAGCGCGGGCACTGCGAGATTTCGCCTTTGCCCTTACACCTACAAAAAATAAAAAGATAAAGACAATGCAGCAGAGTTGCTTGTAAATAAAATAGTCAATTGAATACAAACTTTTCGCCGGCATGTTTTATATTTAACAAATACGTCTAGGTTTAGTCTGATTCAATGTAAATCAAAAATAAATTTCAAATTCAAAATGTTCAAATCAACGAATAAAAACTTGTCATGTCAACTTGACACAGTGTTGCCAGGTCCAGTTTTCACTTTACCCACTCATGGTCTCAATTTACCCTATAAACTATAATCTGTGTTATTTTAGTAAAGTACCCATATTAAAAAATTCTTTCTAGTTTATATGGCTACCCAAAAATTTATCGTATCATTAATATGTCCATGTGTGTATGAGTTTCTTTGTTACACTATAACTTTTTTTTCTCTTCAAATATAACAAGTTACTAACAAAATAATATTATAATTTTGACACAAGACTTATCAGTAAATGTGTCCTCGTCATTACAATTACTTTTGTCAGATAATATCAAATTCATAACGTCATGTTACATTGTACACAATTTTACTGCTGTTATTAATTTTAATGTCATTTGTCTTTTATTTAAAGAATAGTTTTAAAAATAAACGAGAATGGACATTATAATAATAATAATATAATAATATTCTACCACATTCACACAGCGCCATCTAGCCCCAAATTAAGCAATTATATTTGCTTGTGTTATGGGTACTAAACAACTGATATACTACTTATATACATTTTTTTTTTGTAAATACATACATATTATAGATAAATTACACCCAGACACAGAACAAACAATCATGCTCATCACACAAAGGTTTGTCCTGGGTGGGAATCGAACCCACGACCTCCGGCTTAGCAGTCAGGGTCACTAACCACTAGACCAACAGGCCAGTCAACATTGTATCGTGCATTTCGAATTACGTGAATCATAATTTGAACACCTTTCATTCAGACTATTACTCTAAAAATACCCTAGGTATTATACTATATTAGTATATTACCCATACCCTAAAAATTACTCTACTGGCTATTTTTACTCTAAATATAGGATACATTTTATTGTATGAAGCGGAAAAATGTTTGTTTGAATGTGCTAATCTCTGGAACCACAACTTAGATTTGAATAATTATTTTTGCGTATGATACATAGCCCAGATCTTGAGGATAGTTCAAGGCTATGTAACATCACGCTACTGGTGACGGGAGCAGAGCAGTAACGAAAGATGGAAAACCCAAAAAAAAAAAATTGAGTCATTTGAGCAAAACCACTTTTGACTGTCTTGACACTTTGTCAATGCGAGTCAATGCTTGTCAGTGTGACCCTACGTGGCAGGGTCCTGCCTTTTCGGCAGGTTTAGCCCTTTATTTTACTCTCTGGCATATTATGTTGGACACGATTTAGAAATCTGGCATTATTTGGCAGTTTAAAGAATTTAAGCTGGCAGACTTAGCAGCATAGCTTTAAAAGGAGTTAGGTGCAGTATCGACAAAAGAAATGGCATTAGGCAGGCATTTTAAATGACAATGGCACCATTAGCAACAATAAGAGTAAGACCTTTAGTTCGGGGATGTCCCTTCATCTCTAATTGAATTTGTAGTTCATTCCATTGTGAATCCTGTAGTGCTGAACAAAATATTTATAATAATTGTACCTTTAGTAAAGTTTTCAGTTGTTTTTTTTAATTAGTCGGACTAGAAAAACTGTAGGAGACGCAAAATTTTCATTCGAATTTCGTGCGGTATGAATGTTTCAATTCCCGATTTATCATGAAACGTAAATATGAACGATTATATCGCCTAGAGTGGGAGGATCCAGGTCCTGATTAGCAAAAGCGAAAGAAACAGATTGAAGATGTTTCCTGGTGTAAAGCACACACTTAGTTTGTGCTTAGGTTGTCTAATATAAAAAAACAACAACATGCAACTACTACCTACTAAGCATAAGAAGAACATATTCGGATACAGTGGGCAGTCATCGGTGAGTTCGGTGACTATACATTTTTTAACATTTTAACAGGCAAATTGTAAGAAGTACTTATTAGTAAGTAAGTATTAATTTTTTTTATATAATTTTAGGTGCAAACATTAATTAAAACGTCCTGACTAGAAGATTACTAGAAAGGCTAAAAGATTTTTAAAATTATATCGACATTTTGAGAATAGGAGTTTGCACAGGTAAATAAATATATCTGTGAGAGTTTGATAGGCTATGTCAGTTTTTATGCCTAGCTATCTGTGTGCCTAGGCTGAGCAGGATCCACAGAACAAGTACTAAAGCATAGAAGGAGTGTTAATCACCCTCATAAAGTTGTCCTATTTTTCCAAATAAGCCGGATACATTGAAAAGAAAGAGATAAATAATTTTGCTAAGGACGGCTGGTGTACACTGTAGAAACGTCAATTTGGTTACCTTTGGATGCCGAATTAAAAAGCGAACTAATGTCAAATGTTCCAAATTGTCAAGGCCTTTAGACAATTTTGTCGGATTACCGCCGCTCGTAATTTTCATTGTTGTTTATCTGTTTTGTGAAATAATATATGTTATTTAATAATTACATAATGCTATTGTGAAGTAAAATTAAGCCCATTGGATATGCAATGTCCTGCGTTATTGTAGGTTGTAAATTACATTCTTTTCGCAAAGAAAATCAAGTTTAAATCGTCAACTTCCATCGGTGAGTAGATAACAAACCAATAATATATACTAAAAACCTATACATAAGTGCAAAATACCTAAGTGATTTATACTTTACTATACTGCAACCATATTATAATCGTCTATTTGCCATTCGATTCAGTAATTTTTAAGTATTTTACATTTTTAACAATTTGTGTAGTCATGTTCAATAGTGTTGTGACTTGTGCTGCATATTTTATCGACGACAAAAATATTACTATATTTTGTAGTTAACGATTTTGTTGTAACTACCTTTCATAGTGTTTCATACATTGTGTTCTTTTGCAGGTTTCCGAAAGATCAGACTGGAAGATCCATGAAGCAAATTAAGAGAGAATTATGTTATATATTATGTTGTTACACGTTTAATGTTCCAGCGGTGAGGACGAATCTACTCAAATTTGCTCCATTGTCACGCGCCATACGACTTATTAATATTATTTCTATAGAAATTGATATTTTCAATGTACCCTGTCAAAATTCAAAGATGTTGCACAAAAATGTATAGTATTGGATAAATAGGTATATTTATTAGTAATTAGTTATATTGTTTTAAATTTTAGGTTTTTTTATGATATCGTAATGGATTTTTTATCTGTAATGTAATATCTAAATACTTTTTCAATAAATAAATAATAAATAAATGTTCTAGATGACTACAGAAATTTATTGATAAAATTGATCGGGAAAAATTTCTAAAAGTACCAATTCATAACATAACAAAAAGTATTTCTGCTTATGCACAAATAATCAGGACATTCTTAAACAAAACTGTAATTTTAAGGGGCAGTAATAATGTGTTTCAATATTATTGGAAATATAATCATACATTTGTGACATGAATCTTACAGCTGTGTTTTATTTTTACCTTGGGGTATCTGTTTTGATGCTATACTAAGAAAGTCAGAAAAAAACAGAGGTCCGATATTGGTACTGGTATTTTGGTGATCCACACACTGCCACGCACTACGCTGCGGGAGCGTGGCGACGCAGCGACGGTGCCACGCGTGCAGATGCGATACTGGTCTGCATCATCAATCACGCACGTTACTGCAGAACTCGGTGTCCATACCGTCTGGCCCCGAACCCACGCGCGTGAGTACGTGTTTCTCCGCATGTAAGCGTGTGATCAGTAACACAGCGCTTATATGCGTTTTTAGTGTGTTGCACCACGCGTGATTTCTATACAAAGAGAGATACTTACAAACAATACAAGAACACGCACGCTCGCACTACGATCCGTGATGCGAGGCAGTGTGTGGATCGATCATTTATATTTCAATTTTCAATTTATTTAATTTATTCATATACAGTTTACATTGTGTTTGAACTTACAGCATGAAACATGAATAAAAACTTCAAAATTATTTCACATTGAAAGTGCTCCTGGTGCCGCTGCCGGCCTATGCCATTCCGGTGAGGTGTAAAACGGCCGTTTGTTTCTTGTAGTTCGTTTACGAGAGCTTTCATGCAACCAGACCTCATTTTATTAGCATGTCTGTTAATTTACCATAGCCCATAGACAAATTTCATCTATCGATATCGATAAACTGTCAGAAGGTATCGTAGCACTATTAAGCTTCTATTTGTCTCTGAGTGTGTACGCTTTATTCTCCTAATAGTACTTCTATGCTTTAGTACTTGTTCTGTGGCAGGATCTCTAATTTAAAGTTGGTCAAACTGATGCTTGTAAATGTAAATGTCATTAGTATGTGTATGGGTAGTAGATCCGCGCTGGTTTCAGCATGAATGGGTCGGATCGACCGGGGAAGTACTACCCTCTCATAGAAGATCGACGTAAGAGTAATGGTATTCGTACTATTGCGTTTCACTCAGTGAGTGAGAGTGCCGGCCCAACTGATGCAAAGATGGCAATCCTCGCAAAATGTGTGGGACCAGCTGAGTATCCGCGGAGTCATTGTGTGGGTGGTGTGGGTCGACCCGCCGGCCAGGGAGACCTGTAGAAACGGTGGTGCCGCAGGCCACCCGTGGCATAGTACAGGGGCCCAACTAGGCCTAACCACCCTAGGAGGCTGCCCCACCAGGTCGCGCATAATTCCGGAGTGGTTCGTCGTACCGGTTGGTGACCGGATGGTGGGACCCGGCGACCATTTCCGAGAGGGTACGGGGGCCCTTCCGTCCGGCGGATCGGCTACCACCATGCCACACAGTTAAATGACGAAGCAATATTCGGCACCCTGCCTAGCCTTGCTGCGAGGGCAACCATCTTTTCCACGCCCCTCCCTTCACCCTCCAACATGGCAGCACGCAAAAAAGCAGCAGGTCTAACAGCGGCATCTTCCTCTCCCACCAACCCGCTATATGAGGTGGAGTTCACTAACATCCGTGGACTCCATTCAAACCTCAACGCCGTCCACCAACACCTCGAGACGACACGGCCGGCTTTGCTTTTCCTAACGGAGACACAAATACGCCGCCCTGACGACACGGCATACCTGCACTACCCCGGCTATGTGCTCGAGGAGCGCTTTCGCGCTAAGGCCGGAGTATGCGCATTCGTCAGGGCGGATGTTTGCGTTCGCCGTCTGCGCTGCCTAGAGGACATCTTACCCCATCCTTTGGCTTCACGTTGATCTTGGTTCTCTGAGCCGGGTCTACGCGTGCCTTTACCGTTCCCACTCCGGAGATTTGGAGACAACTCGACTCTTTGACCATCTGAGTCAGGCGGCAGACTTAGCGCAGGAGCGGTTTCCGAACGCGGAACTGGTGTTCCTGGGAGACTTTAACGCCCACCACGATACCTGGTTGGGTTCTCTCAGAACAGACCATGCGGGACGAGCCGCCCATGCATTCGCTCTTACGCATGACCTGACGAAACTGGTAATCTATCCCACCAGGATACCAGATATTCCAGGTCAAGCGCCCTCTTTGCTAGACCTACTGCTGACGAGTCACCCAGCCCAATACAGTGTTTCGGTCCACGCCCCACTGGGTAATTCCGACCACTGTTTGGTCTGCGCCTCAGTGCCTCTTGTTGCTCCACCACGACGTGCGGAGGTAAGGCGACGACTATGGCACTACTCGTCAGCAGACTGGGACGGTATGCGGGATTACTTTGCTTCCGTCCCATGGGCATTACGCTGCTTTAAAGACAAGGATCCGTCGCAAAGTGCTAGTGCTGTCGCTGGTGAAATCTTGTTAGGTATGGAATATTACATCCCATCCTCAGATGTCACCAGTGCCGGCAAAACGCGTCCCTTGTTCAACCGTGAGTGCGCCGATACTATTAAAACAAAAAGAATCGGCGTACCGTGGTTGGATCGCCTAAAAGCAGCGTACAACAAAGCCACTAGGGAATGCAAGAGGGCTTACATCAGAGCGGATGCCCAGCGCATTGCACGGATTGGGCAAGAAATCATTTCGCATCCTACGAGTAGCCGTAGCTACTGGCGACTAGCCAAGGCCGTGCAATCCAACTTCTGCAAGCCTTCGCTGCCCCCCTTGAAATGTCCTGATGGATCGCTGGCCCACGAGCCGCAAGAGAAAGCAAACTTAGCTAAAGCTAACTCCCGAATCGACGACCGTGGCTTGCACCCGCCGACTATATCTGGCTGCGACTCCGTTATGCCTAATATCCGTATTAAGCATCGTGATGTTTGCTCGATGTTCGAAAAGCCAGCGGACCGGATGGTATTCCTGCGGTGGTTCTCAAAAAATGCGCAGCGGAGTTGACTCCTGCATTGAAGCGCATTTACCGCCTATCTTATTCCTCGGGAATTGTGCCGGAGGCTTGGAGAGAGGCGAATGTTCAACCGATTCCCAAAAAAGGGGATAGGTCCGAGCCAGGCAACTATCGACCCATAGCTGTCACCTCAGTTCTCTGCAAGGTGCTTGAACGGATAATAAACTCTCAACTAGTCCGCTACCTAGAGGTTACACTCGTTAATTAGTGACCGACAATATGGCTTCAGGTCAAATCGGTCTACGGGTGACCTTCTAGCGTATATCACGCACCAATGGGGTGAAGCTATGGACAGGCATGGAGAGTCCTTGGCCATCAGCCTTGACATAACCAAAGCCTTCGATAGAGTCTGGCACCGTTCGCTTCTGTCCAAGCTTCCAGCATATGGTCTACCACCCCAGCTGTGCAACTGGATTGCCGCATTCCTGCGTGAGCGACGCATTAGAGTCCTTTGTGACGGATCGGCCTCCAATTATTTGCAGGTCAACGCTGGGGTGCTTCAGGGGTCCGTCCTGTCGCCCACCCTGTATCTTCTGCATGTCAATGACACGTTGTCCCTTGGCAACATTAACTGCTATGCAGATGATAGTACAGTGCATGGGCGATATCTCGGATATCCTGCGGCTAAACAGACTGACATCGAGGCAAAACGCCTAAAACTTGTCGCTGAGCTCGACCAAGTATTATACCGCATTTCTCAATGGGGTTGTGAGAATTTCGTCGAGTTCAATGCCAAGAAAACACAGGTGTGCGCGATCTCTGCAAAAAAATCTCCGTTCCTTCCCCTACCCTCTCTTCAGAACACAGTGTTACCACTTCAGGATAGCCTAAGTATCCTGGGTATGGACATCAGCCGAGATCTCAACTCCAAGAACTACATCGAGTGCGTCATTAAAACCGCCTCCTGTAAACTCGGTGTCCTGAACAGGGTGAGGCGGTACTTCACGCCCGAGCAGCTCTGTCTTCTTTAAGAGACACAGGTTCGGTCCTACGTGGAGTACTGGTCTCATCTTTGGGATGGCTCCGCACAGTACTTACTGGATGCACTCGATAGGTTGCAGTGGCGAGCAGTCCATATCATCGGAACAGCTGCGAAGAGACATCGCCTCAATGGCTGTCTTCTATCGCCTTTACCATGGAGAGTGTTCTGAAGAGCTCTTTGAATTAATCCCACCCTCTCCCTTTTTATCCAAAACGACACGTGCGGGACTAAAGTGCCACCCTTTCACAGTGGAATCTAAAGGGTCTCGAACCAAACGGTTCAGCACTTCATACTTTTGTCGCTCAATTAAAGCCTGGAACTCTTTGCCAGCGCACGTGTTCCCATCTAATTTTGATCCTGGGTCTTTTAAGCGGGGCGTGAAAAAGCATCTCACTAAGCCGCCATAGTGGAGGCCACCATACCAGTAGTTTGGATTTTGGAATGGTGTCCGCCACTTCTGGATTCCACTTACTGCTTACCATCAGGCAGAGTGGAGTCACGTTGGTAGGCTAATATAGAAAAAAAAAAAAATCATCAATCATCAATGTCATGTCAAATTTATTGAAATGAATCTGTAAAGTGTAAAGAAAATTCGCGTGTCGGTCCTTAATTCAAGCGTTTACATTAGTTATAATAAGCGTATATTTTCTAAATTACTTTAAGAAGCGGAAGCCAATTTATATATTAGTTTGGCCGTAAATGTTAGCTAGGAAAGGTTACACTTATATTTTATAAATAGTGGTGTTTTAGGTTAAGTTTTAGTCATAATGAATACAAACCGGTATTGGAATCAAAATAGAGGAGGTCGGGGTGGTTTTAATAGAGGTCGTGGTGGAAATAGAGGATGGCCG